>OX104060.1:30783364-30806163 GCA_944474145.2 Dicrocoelium dendriticum | reverse complement strand
ACATAATGAAGAAAAAAACAAGGTATTCAAAAAATACGGGGTCACCAATTATGTAGCGGACCGTTACCTAATGAGTTCTAGTGCTGGGGCAAAATGCAGTCTTAAGCAAAAACACAAAATAGAAGAAAAATCAATGCACTTGCGTTATAGTTCCTTCTTCAATCGATGTTACTCCGATGCCGACTAGAGATGCTAACATATAATCCGAGTAACAATCCGAGCACAATCACAAGCAGCAGCAAAACCGAAAGCAGCAAGACGCGAGCACGTAGAGATAGTCGTATTCAAAATTTGTGAATTTAAACAAATGGTACAAAATAATCGGTAACGGAAATGATAAAAACAAAGATAAAATACCGTGTAATCACATCCACTGCAACCTCCCAGTTCCACTCCCTCTCCGGCTATATCCACCTGTCTAGTCCAAACCAGGACGAATCTGCCGTCGTGGTGTGCCAGTGTTGGGAATAGCAACACTCAAATAGTTTGAGTACAGGTTATTTTTAGATGCCTGTCACGGCGGCCATTTGCGAGGATATCGTCCAATTGTGCACAGGTGAACGGGATACCTTTACCTTTAGTATCCACCCTCCGTTGGAAAATGCTGGGTGCTGTATTCATTCCAAACTGGCGGCGAGTGTTCTTGAATATTCTCACGTGGGTAGTTATTTTGGTCAGTTCCAACTTCTTATCCTCAAGTTCGAACTGAGAATATGCGTGACCGCGTCCCAGCTTGGAAAACTTTTAGATGCCGGATAAATGCGCGTACAAGACTGTAATACGTGGTGTGGGAGATTTTTCCACTTTCAAAGCTAGATTTACTGTCAATCTGTAGTCTTTATAAAAATGGACGGAGTCGTCAGGTTTGAGTAAAGTTACAATCGTATTGCCCCAAGCTGAATGTTGCACTGGACATTTTGCTCCTTTTGCTTGCAGACTGTATCTCTGCCTCATCTTTAGGGAGCATTGCACAAGGTAATGATCTGGCTTCGTAAACGTTTAGCTCGGCACCCTCTTGGAGTTTGATAGAAGCACTGTAATGACTCATACTTATTAATTTGTTTTCATACAAAGATGAGAACTGTTTCGATAATCCATTCAAACAGCTGTCTTCAACATTGAGTTGGTTGAGTGGCATGGTCTCACGAAAGAACTTTATTCAGTCTTGACCCATGAGATTCGGTTTGTTCATAGGTACAACGATTAAGGGTAGGATGAATTCTCGCTACCCGAGTCTGGCTTTAACGAAACATCTGCCCAACACCTGAATTGGGTCACCTGTGTACGTCTGTAATCTCGAGTTGCACGGTTGCAAAAGTGGTAGCTTTTTCAGGAAACCACGGTTTAGAATGGTGACCGCCGCCCTAGTATCTAGCTCCATGTCTATCTGTTCATTCTCTATCGTCAAACGCATTGTGTATGGTGGGCAGTTTTTGAGGGTTACACTGTTTAAGTACACGGAGTTAAGTTCACTATTCTAATTTGCTATGAGATTGGATTCAAATAGCGCTATCTTGTTTTGACGATTCGATGGGGCGATGTTCGTGGGGCGGGAAGTGTCCGCTCTACAGACGCGCGCTAGATGGCCTATCTTGTCGCATTTCCGACAGATGCATCCTTCGTGTCGGCAATCGGAAGCATGCAAGTGCCGCAAACCTCAGCGATAACACACAAGTTGTTTTCGATGTTTACCGGCGTCTGGTTTGCAGACCGCGTGCACACCGATGGTCATTTCACCGAGTGGTCGCAAAAAGTTGTCCTCCTGCGTTATTCGCCTTTACATCTTCGGATTTATTCTCACAGAGACCTACATGCCATCATTCGATTTGACTCCGCGATCTCCTCTTACCACTAATCATCTTTTGGATGTGTCACTCGCGGATCACCAGTAAACTGTACTTTTGCAATTTCGGAGTCAACCCTGTTTGAACCCTATCGGAGAATTTATTTTTCCTCTCTTCGCACAAGAACTCTTGTGGTCTTATTTTAATGATCTTTCGTGAGTCACCCGATGAGCTTACTACCATTCCTTCAAGTCGCTGTACAAAGCGATAGTTGTCAACTTGGTCCGACCTTGAAACAGACACTGTCGTCATTAGACAGGATTTTTCAAGTCATCTTGCTTTGCCTCAATCCTACGCTTCATCGCTGCCTATCCAGTTACCGGCTGGATCGATAGCACTCATGTCGCCTATCTTCGCTAAGGAAAGTGTGACTCATCTGGACGTGACACGTCTGACCCCTCTGACCTCAAACCAGCACCGATAGCCACGCAATTAAAAGTAAAGTGAAGTCAAACGCGGTGCTTCAGTATCTCTGTCCTTTTGCTACTCATTAAAACTGCACGCCTACGGTGAATATGTCTCGTATGAAGATCAAATGCGAACCATATGCTAAAGTTGTAAAAAGTGGGCTGGAGTGTACCATGGGTTTGACATCCTATCACACTACCTGCCTTGGGACGGTCTCGACAAAAACAAAACGGTACAATAACACGGCAGAGTCGTTTTGGTTCTGCCAAGTATGCAATTTCATCCCAGTTGTTAGCTGTCTAGCTGTGCTACTGAAGAGGTGTGACTGACTAACAGAAGCGGTCAAGTAAGCGTTGAGCGCCAGGGTTACGCCCATATGAGGAAACGGACCTGCACTTGTATGTGAAAATAACACTTCGAATTCCCTAGTCAGGCCGAAGGAGAGAACCTGGCGTCCCGACCTTACCCCAACGACTCAGCCTCCAGTAGTACCAACTCCATTCTCCCTCTCCTATAAGTAGAAATGTTGCCTACAGCGCGCCTACCTCAATTTCTGTACAGTGTGTTGCACCTGTAGTAGTAACCTGTAGTAGTCGGTTCGCTACACAGAAGACCTTAAGCTACAGGCAACCAATCATAGTGAACAACCCGGCAACGTACGCATCGGTTGCCGCCAAGCAATCACCGAAAGGACACTTTAACATTTGTGTCCGGATTAGAGAATACTAAAGTGTCGCGGCACGGATGGCCCACAACAGTGCCGTTCACAAATTCACCAAAAACACCGGATACTAAGCCCCCAAATTCAAAACCAAAAGCCACCAGGCGCAACCATGGTACCTTAAACCTTGTGCTCACAAATGTCCCCTTAAGCCAAATCCAATACAATTAAGAATAACTTGACGGACGATCGAATTCAAATGGGTTCCATCTGTACGTCCATCGGTTTCCATGCTAATCGCACGACATTAAAAAGAATCTCGCATCACCCAAATGCATTACACTACGGTGAACCCCGGTTACTTCGGGTAACAATAAACTCGGCGGACGAGACCTAGGCCGTTCTGCTGTCTGCGAATCGTCTCCACAACGACTCAAGTACAGTGCACATACTACCTGAAATTTCGTGGAACGAACGTACAGCGGATCCCGCTAACAGAGTGAGGTACAGAAAAAGTCAAGATAAGAAAACAGTGATTGCACACGGTGTTCCTGCGCTTACTGATTCTTTTTCCGACGATGCGCAGGTACACGACCGGAAGCAATAGCACCACATTCGGGAGGCTCTTCCTCTCGAAAATGTCGTGGCCACGTCGTTGACAAAGATCCCGTATCACTGAACTATAAGGGGTGCGACCTCAGGCGGTTAAAACTGCTGTTGTAATCAGCACTAGCGGCACAAAACCTTCTAGAGAACTGGACTAAATTCCGTAGCAGATTGCCAAGAGAAATTCCTCTGGAAGCAGCAGGAACACCACCGTCTTCTAATGACAACTCAGTGGATGCGCAAATCTCAATGAAAATGCCAACTGCAATACCCGACTTGGGGACGGTTTCAACCGTAGCCATAACTTTTGGAGGGACACAGCAGAGCGCGAGCAAACACCGGAATGCAGGACATCTGATATTTGACTATATACCAAACTCGTCTCGAGAGTCTGCAACCCACCCCCCAAAACAAGTAGTCGTATACCCTTTATTGGTCGGAGTAAACTCACTTGCTTCATCCATATGACCTAACACAATTTTGATTTCCGTGAATCTCTCATGCGTGTACACAAATGCCCAAGGTCTCCTCAGCAAATTAGTCGAATTAAGACTTCGACACGCGTCAGCAGCTTGGAACTTTATCGCTATCACCGAAACGTAGTTGCACTGTGAGATAACGGATGCCAAAATCGCTTTAAAAGGAGTGTCCGTTGTCCGGAATGATCATACCGGCAAAGCGGGTGGGGTAACTCACTACTTTCGTAACAACCTGCAATGCGAACCCATAAATAATTCGGAAACCGATGTACCTGACTCCATTTGGTGCAGCTTCTGCCTGAGAGGGAATGATCTTGGCCTAGTAGCTGTTGGTTACCGCCCACCATCGTCTAGTCCTGAGGCTGGCTTGCCGAATTACCTCCTCGTGGTGCCAGCTGCGTAGATCGGTATAATCCGGTTTCAGCGAAAGTTTCGGCAGCAGTGTTCCAGGACGTGGTGGGTTTTCGACTGGCAAGCGTTCTCCATATAAAAAGCCACATATGTCCGTTTAACAACACTGCGACGTGGCGGACGTGATTCGCCATTAAATAAAGTCGCGGCCCCTTGCCCCAACTCGCTGGAGCATTGTAATCATTCAGCTTGACGCTGAATTACTGGGAGTATTGGGCCCCTGGTTGACAGCCAGCCAAACGAAAGGCGTATGAACCGAGCAATCGGTCACCGGCTCTTAATGAGCGCGATTCCCTGAATTCGTCCCGCTGTCTTGTGGGTCAGGTCCCTATGACCAAAGGCTCCGGGTGGGGTTCCCTAAGTTAACCCCCTACCTCGGCCTGGGCAACCGGAAAGTTGTATGCCCACAAAACACGTGGAATGATGGATTTACAACTCTCTGCTCAGGTCTCTCGCCCTCTGAACTCTCTCTCTTTAGCCGGGTTGCTGGCGGCCGGACATGCTATACCTCACTCGACCGCAACGCAAACCACGTTCTTCGTTCCAAGTTTATTCAATCCTCCTGTTCTTGGCAACCCGCCTTCAATTTCGGGTCTCCAGCAGTGCATTGCAACTAAAACGGTACCTCTGGCCTCCTCAATGAACCGCTCAATGCCAATCACACACATTCCAATACCAACAACAAGGCTCGCTATTCAAGCTAACTACTTTCAAGGTTCGAACGTTCATGCAGATTGGTTCACAAGCTGCTCTTGCGCGAATCTTGGAAACCTTCTCAATCTACGTTTGCTGCCCAACCGAAACCTGTTTACAAGACTCCAGCACAATGCTACGATTGCCCTCACTCTCCCCAAGTTTCAATTGCACATTCACCTTGCGCTTATCTGGAGATGCCACAGCGGCAGCCTCTGATTGCGCCGACGTAGGAGTTGCGTTAACCGCTTGCTGAGGCAGCGCTCATTGACTGGTTCCCGGTCAACAGTCAACTTTGTGCAGTCCGTTTGGGAAGCTAAGTGGGATTTTCCAGCCACGGGTCCAGTAGGCGCTGCTTATTCATTGTGGCGACATACGCTCCAACTGACTGCAGCCCGGACGAAGCTAAAGACGAGTTCTACCGCCAACATCGACCTCTTCCGCAAGAAAGGCCGCACGGATATCGTGATACTCGCCAGTGAACTAAATGCGCAGGTCGGTAGACTCGAGGTTCATGAGCGCGAACTTAGAGGTCAACACAGCCACGGTACTCGCAGGACGGACAACGGCCATCGACTCCTGCAACTGTGCGCCGACCACGGCTTGTTTCTCTCTAGCACAAATTTCCGACGTTCCTGACGCCAACGAGCCACCTGGCTACCTCCGGCGCCTGGTTACTCTTGGACGCAAATTGACCACATCGTTGTTAGCTACCGTTGGCGTGGCTGCATAACGGACTGCAAGTCAATATGGAACACTTCCCTGATTTCGGATCATGCGCTCATGTGTGCCAAGCTCGTTCTGCCTTTTGGAGGCACCCAAGAGAGTTGCCGGAAACGGTTTGACACAGACAAGCTCGCCGCTCCAAATGTTCTCGGCGCATTTCAGAACACATTAGCCTCCGTTCTACGTTCTCTATCCTCTGACGTTGAGACACATTGGGTACAGATCCAGAGCGCCTTACGAAAGTCCACTACCCTGGTCTGTGGCTTCACTAGACGAGCTGTTAGTCAATGGATCTCCGCACAATCTCTCCAATTAATGGAAAGTCGTCGAACAATTCCAGCCGGAGTTGAATACAATGCACTACACAGAACCACATGTGCTGAAATCAGACAGCTTCTCAAGAAGGATCGCAAGTTTTGGTGGACACAGCGCGTCGCCGAGATGGAGCGAGCAACCTCATCAGGAAACTCCTCAAGCTCTTACAACTTATTTGCTCCACGGAAGGCAGAAGACCAACAGTGAGTAATGTTTTGCGTGAAGATGACGGTGAACTAATTCACGGTTGTCACCGTCGTCTGGTACAACGGGTAGAGCACTTTGCAGATCAATTAAACTGGCCAGCTGCGCAACCGGGTCTATTTTCCCGGGTTCACATTGCTCCCTGGTGAGTGGATGTTTCTCTACCGACAGAGGCTGAGGTTTACAATGAGCTTCGGCTACTGTCCCAGATGAACTTCCTCCTGCCCTATTCAAATATGGATGTCCAGCTCTCACTCGTGAACTGACATCTCTATTCCAACAGATTTGGACTACTGAAACCATCCCATCGGTCTGGAATTTAGCGGATGCTGTACTTGTTTACAAAAAAATGGACCGGACCATTTACTCCAACCATCGTGGCATCAGTCTCATTAGTATCGCATCTAAATTGCTCGCTGCTCTACTCTTACGGAGGCTCAGTTGCGTACGAGAACAGCACCTGCGTGAACAACATGTTAGATTTAGCCCGGGTCGTGGTTGCGTCGATCACATCTTTACGATCCGCCAGGTACCTGAACATCGACATACGTTCAGTCAACCAACCATAGTCCTATTCTTGGACATCTGAGCCGCTTTTGACTCTTTTGACAGAATGGCTCTTTGAGACTGCTTACTGAAGACGGGATTACCTGAAAAGTAGATTAGCATTTTCCGTGCTATTTACCATCAAACTTCGGGCCACGTGCGAGCATACGGAGACATTTCGCCCCCTTTCAGTATCACTAGCTGTGTTAGACAGGATTGTCTAGCCTCTCCATTCGTGTTCAACTTCGACATGGACGAGATCCTGGATATTGCCATGGATACGTCTAAGTACTGAGTTCTTTAACTGCTCCCTGGTAACTGGCTTCGGGGCTTAGAGTACGCCGACGACATCGCTGTGATTTGCGAGTCCCGTCAAACCTCCCAGCATGTCCTGCTCAGACTGCAGATGTCCACCGTCCAATGTGGGTTGAGTTTCGCACCTTCTAACTGTAAGGTCCTATTACAGGACTGGCCAAGCGTATGTCCTTCTCTCACCCTTTCGGGGCATCCGGTCGAAGTGGTCAACAAATTCATTTATCTTGGGAGTTATCTTAGTATTGGCGGTTTGACGGATGAGATCTCTCTGCGTGTCTCCAACGCTAGATTAGCTTTCGTTAACCTTCGTCACCTGTTGCTTCCTCGTGATCTCAGCCTCGCTCCCAATGGACGAGTCTACAATGCTACGGTGGCTGCGTTGAGGCAAGTGATAAACAGGAAGTGCAGTCACATTCTAGTCATCGGCGACTTCAACTTATATGCTCTAGAATCCTAGGCCACACGAGGAAAGCCATTCAAAGCAGACCTGCAAGATCTGGTATCAAACTTCCCGTTTTATCGCCACGTCACTACGCCCACCAGATTCAGGGGAATTGGCAGGCTATCCATGTTGGACCGAATATTCACCAATGAAGAATTACTGGTCGAGAGAAAGACAACCGATACTCCTCTGGGCCGCAGCGATCATGCGACGCTAGTGTTTCATTACACGTGCTACGCGGACTATCCTAAAGAGCATGCCGAGGAATATCATGTCGTAACCAACTATGACGACCTGTCCTACCTCAGTGATGCAACAAGCTGCTCGTTCTTAGCAGAATTGACCCCTGAGATGACCTGCGGAGCATTCGTCAACATATTTAACAAGCTCGTGGCAGTCATATCCGCAACCAAACTCTATCGGCCTGAAAGGGTGAAGTCTTTCGTAAGGAGCAGGACATTTAAATGCATGACAGTAAGGGACTTGGCATGGCGCACCTACATAGTTTCCACGAACAATGAGAACTGGGATATCTACACAATACAAAGGAACCACTGTGTCAAACCCGTCCGGGAGGATAAACTGAAGAACCAACTAGAGCTAGTGGAAATGTTTGTTCCAATGCCAAAGTGCTGTACAGACACGTAAACAATTTGCGCGATGTTAAACGCGGTATTCCTGCTCTGCACACAGCATGCGGGTTAGCCCAAACCGCGAAAGAGGCGGTTAACGTCCTTGCACAACAAGTTGGCTGTACCTTCCAAAGTGTGCAATCATCATATATTCTGCCTAAGCATCAGGGTTAATCACATATCGTTTACCTCCGCATCTGTACTGAAGAGGCTGACGTCTCTGCGCAAGTTCAGCTCCCCAGATGCGGACGGCATTCGCCCAAAGTCGTTGAAAGTTGCTGCCATGAGTTTGGCGGCACTTTTTTCAATGATGTCTGAACGAGGTGTACGTCCCCAAGATGTGGAAGCACGGAATCATCACGCCTATCTACAAAAGTGGCAGCAGTGCTGAACCAACAAATTATCGCCTGATAACACAACTTCCTGTGACCTCCAAGGTTATGGAGTCCATTGTAGCTGTGGTTTTGATAGAGTACGTGGAGAACACCAAACTTCTCGTTCCGGAGCAGCACGGATTTGGTCAAAATCGGTCCTGTACTACTTATCTCTTGATTGCTCGTCCAAGCTGGACGGAATTTGTGGACGCTGGTATAGGAGTTGACGCGGCCTACCTGGAATTCTCAAAGGCATTCGACCGTATAGACCATCGCATTCTACTCTGCAAACGCCAGAAATATGGAATCGACAATCCTGTAATGGGCTGGATAGGAGACTTTCTCATGCAACGTCACCTGAATGTGAGCGTTCGTAGCAACCTATCGGAATTCATCGAAGTTCAGTGCGGTGTGCCTCAAGGCTCGGTACTTGGACCCCGCCTGCTCCTGGTTTTCATAAATGATCTCGCGAACGTGCTATCTTCTAACGGTTTACTATTTGCTGATGATCTAAAGGTATGCCGCACTATAGCTGCAGTGGATTATCACACCGTGTTACAGGTAGACCTGGACAAAGCGTATACATGGTCCATGGAGAATATGCTGCATGTCAACGTCGGCAAGTGCAAAGTTCTCAGCACACAGCACAAGAGTTTGCAAAAGTAGCGCCAAGGGCCGAAAATTCTACAGCGAGCTTCTTACGAGTGCTATCTCGGCGTGATAGTTCAAGATGGCTTCGGTTTTTTGAGAATGACTGAAAACGCATCTAAGAAAGCCAACCAGTGCCTCGGCCTTCTCCGCAGAGCTTTCGGGAAATTTGACCCTTCAGTCTTTCCAGATATGCTTAGTACGTCCGTGAGGCCGCACGCGGAATACGCTACTCAAGCGCGACAACCGTGGCTAAAGCACCATCGCGCAAAATACTGCACAACGTAGGGCAACGAAGATCGTCAGAGATTTGATCTGGCTCCTCTACCCACTCAGGCTGAAGACTCAAAATATTCATTGGACGTTATCGGCGTCCAAGGGGCGATCTCATGATGATGTACCAGATCCTGAGAAACCCTAACCACCCATGCCATTCTGTTTTGATACTCAGTCAAAACACATCGCTAATAGTGTTAGAACCCAAGGGGCAGGCGGTAATTGCTTATCGCCAAAGTGGCTTACACTAGGTGTGTTCGTTCATACCTTGGAGGCGTCCGCTCATCTGCGTGATCTCCATGGAGTGTTCCCCAACTAGTGCTTGCCTCTGTGTTCACTCCTCGTGCGCATGGAACTGTAATCTTGATGTCATCTTCAACTTTGGGGAAGTCGGCAGGGCTCGCTGTTGGTGTGTCATCTTGCACCACCACACTACTTCTACCCGGCGCAGTAGTATCTAACTTTAATCCACCACACTCCTCCCCCTCCAAAGGACTCGCGTCAGCTGCCTTCCGTCGGAGTCTTTCTGACCGCCGGGGATGTTCACTGTATGAGTGTGTTTCCTCCTCCAATTCGTACCACTTCCTCAGCTCGCCGGCATTCACCCTCCGCGATTCACCTTGCCGAGCGATTGTATACACTGGGCCTCGCCGGTCGACTACCTCGTACGGTCCTTTCCACTTCGCTAGGAGTTTCCTCTCCCCTGGACCGCAAGTGGGATAGCGTTGATGGTCCCTGTACTTCACTTTCGAACCAATCTGAAACTCGATATTCCTTCCACCTTTGCTGGTCTGGAACTTCGCCATCATCCGCGCCTGCATCGCCTGTAGGTTGCGGTTGACGATCTTCCGGTTATTCCGTGTCTCCTCGGGAGATATACGGCAAGTTGGCCACATCCCAATCTCTAGGTCCACAGGTAGACGAGGTTGTCGACCGTACATCAAATGGGATGGTGATTTCTTTGTGGAAGCCTGTTTGTTTGCTGGATGGGCCAGCAACAGTAGCGGCAACGCTTCCTCCCAGTCTCCACCTTTTGCTGCTATCCACTCCTTGATTGTTCTATTGTTACGTTCCGTCAGATCATTTGTTTGCGGATGGTATGGGGTGGTACGCAATTTCTTAATGCCAAGTTTCTCCAAACAGTTCCGGAATTCTTTGCTCTCGAAGCACGGCCCTTGGTCTGTTAATCTGGTCTTTGGGATTCCGTGAGCCGCTACCAAGTGATTCATGACAGCATGAGCAACGGTGCTAGCCCGTTGATCAAGGATTCCTGTCGCCTCAATCCATCGCGTGAAGTGCTCTGTCATCAATAAAATATATTGGTTGCCACTCCTGGTCAATGGAAACGGCCCCATCACGTCGACCGACCAAAGTTCACCAATTTCCGAGACCGGGATCGTCATCATTTGCTGCTGCATTCCTCGGCAATCCGTTTTCATGAGCTGCCATTGTCTGCACGAAAGCACGCACTTCTCAACGTCCCTTTTCATCCCTGGCCAATATGCGCGTTGTTTCAGCAGATCGTAGGTCCTGGAACAACCTGTGTGCGCCATCTCGTGACAAGAAACTACCAGATTCCGTCTTAGTTTCATTGGGATGACTGGCACCGAAGGGTTGCTACCTCCTGGTATCCACATTAAGATCCCTGCTTCGTTCAGTTGCAGCTTTCCCAGGTCTTTTGCAAACGGTCCCAGCTGCTTAAGTTGGTTTTTGTTGAAGTTTGTCTGACCAGCTAATCGCGCGGTGATTAACTTGCGCAGGAGTTTGTCACTACGTTGCTCAGTTGCCAACCGTACTGGATCCTGCTCGCACAGTATACCGTTAATACCGAAAGCTACGCTCGGCAGGTCATCATCATCTATCATGTGTGACAAGAAATCCGCCATTTGATTTTTCCTCCCCGGCACGTGTTTTATCGTGAAATCATGCTCTTGTAGGCGCAATGCCCATCTCGCCAGCTTTCCTCTGGGGTCTTTGGCAGACTCAATCCACTCCAATGGTCTGTGGTCTGTTTCGACCTGAAATCGCTGACCCAGGAGATATGGCCGCCATTTATCTGACGACCAGACAATTGCAAGACATTCTTTCTCTATGGTTGAGTATCTGCGTTCCGCAGGTGTTAAAGTTCGGCAGGCATACTCAATCGTCCCATGGTTTCGTTTCAACACCGCACCGATCCCGACATCGCTGGCGTCAGTGGCTACCGTGAACACCACACCAGAAATGGGCAATTTCAGGGTCAACTCCTGCCCTCCCATTTCCTGTAGAATCTGATCAAAGGCTCGTTGAGCTTCTGCATTCCAAGTGAATTTCCTGTCTTGTTTCAATAGCTCGTACAAGGGTGAGGCCAAGGTGTTAAAATCCTTGACGAATTTGCTGTAGTACCCAGCATGGCCCAGGAATGTACGGAGAGTGTGTTTCGAGGTGGGAACTGGGCTGCCTTGTATCGTCATTATCTTCTCAAGTAGCGGTTTCAGTTCACCTTGTCCCACTTTATGGCCAAGTAAGGTGACACAGGTCTTTCCGGTCTAGGACTTTGATCCATTTATACGAAGTCCCGACTGCTGAATGCGTTCCAGAACTGCCGCGAGATGATGGATATGTTCCGCCTCTGATTGGCTATACACCACGATATCATCCCCGTACACAACCACGTTTTCAAATTCACTCAGCAATCGCAGTATTAGACGTTGGAAGGTAAACGGGGCTCCTGATAATCCAAAGGGCATCCTCTTAAACTGGTACTGTTTCTCACCAACGGTAAACGCCGTCTTCTCTTGATCTTCCTGTTTTATTGCCAGTTGCCAGTAGCCTGATCTCAAGTCCAGGACCGTGAATATCCTCGACTGCTGCAGCCGATCAAAAATGTCAGCAACTGATGGAACTGGAATGAAGCGAGTCAAGGACATTTCATTCAGTCTTCGGAAGTCGACACAGAATCAGTATTTCCCATTCGTCTTCTTCACTAAAACCACAGGAGAGCTGTACGGGCTAGGTGCCTCCTCAATCACGTCCGCGTCCAGCATTTCCTGCACTTGCCTGTTTACCTCAGCCTTCAGATGGATTGGTATCCTTCGAAGTCCATGAGGTCGATACGGTTGGCGAGTTAGCGGGATGGTGTGCTTGATCCAATCGCAAAACCCATATTGGCTGCTGTCATCCGTAAACAAGGGTTGGTATTTGTTGATCAGTGACTGCAAAGATGGGCTTAAATGTAACACAGCAAGGACCGACTGCGAAAATCTCATTTCGCCACGATTAATGAGTGGTAGTGACCCGCATTCCATTAGCAATTTCCCACGCTTTAGATCGAAGACAACTTTATTGAGCTCCAGGAAATCTGCACCCATTATGGTTTGTTTCGCATCTGGTGACACGAGAAAGAGGTGTGTTCGCTTTCGTCCCCCGATTCCCACAGTGTGTTCAGCTATCCTATCAATTCCCACTGAATGACCGCCAACCGCTCTTACGATCGTGCAGCACGACTGAAGCTTTTCACCTCGCCGATGATTGGTTAGTGACACCGCGGCACCCGTATCGATCAGACACGTTTCCATCGTTCCGTCTACTTCCACCATTGCTTCAACCGCACTCCTGCTCAACGCCCCAAGTATACAATCCACGACCCGAAAAGAGAAATAAGGTTTCACACGTTTATTCGTCACACGAGTAACTCCACGCCTCTACAGACATTGTCTCTTCCAGTGCCCCGGTTTCCCGCAGATGAAGCAACATCCCTTTGTGCGCACCCGATAACGCTGAACGCGAAGCCCATTGATGTCTTCCGTAAGCTGTTCCATCATCCGTTCCAATTTGTCCATCCGTCCCACATTCTCATGAGGCTCTTCCTTCAGCGCAGCTAGTGGTGCGTTGCCCAGATCTCGTGTAACTTGCGCCAATTCCTCCAATGGCATCTTCCGAGTAGCATTCGCAATCCGAACGCGCTCCGCGGTTGGCTGCGGAAGGCCGACCAAAAACTGATCCACTAGCAACTGTGTGCAACTGTGTAGCAACTGTGCCCTTACGTACCAAAGTAAATGCTGTACATAACCTGTGATCTGGGGAACGTGTAGAAGTTTCAAATCGCATAGATCCTTACCAAAATTCCTACCCAAATCGTCAACTCCTATGCAGTCGGGAGTATACGTTCGAGTATACGTTCGAACGGGCTACGCCTAAAAGCCTTCCATCGCTAACCGCACGGTTGTGAATTGCTCAGAGATTAGTCCCAGGGACCCATCGATTGGAAGAGGGCCTAATTGCTAACGCGCGTCGGTTGCACACGGCCCATGGACCAGCTACCCAGTCTTAAACTATGTGTGAACACCAGGCCGAATTGCCGCTACCACGAAGTCAGCCTCATCGGTCCGGCAGACGCTCAAAGCCTGTCGATAAATACCAGCCTGCGTGACGCCGCTGCTCAAAAAGGGTGGCGATGGTTGTGGCCGACAAATCACATGTCTCGTAAAACATGTTTCACTGGCTAGCGGGAACAGAGCAACTCACCTCACATTGGTTGTGTGCAAAAGGACACTTAAAATTGACGTACTGTGTATTAGCTCTCTGTGTACCTCTGAATTGCTTATCGATAGACATCCCGTTTATCTGTTGCCTTCTTGATACCAAAAACACAAACCGGCTACTCCGAAACAGAATGCGCATGCTATGGATGCTCAAGCGCAGCTTCTGCAACTGATCTGAAGAGGTAACCACTCGCTTCTTGTTCTCCATCTTCTGACCAATGCTAGAGTATGGCTGGCCCGCATTTTGGCAGACCACTCGAGGCGAGGCGCAAAAGATTAGGTGGGTCCAACACGTCGCTACCAGGCTCATCTCCAGTGTGCGGGACTTACCGTACTATACCATTTCCGAGGCAAGTTAGTTAATAGAGGAAGCAAATTGGTTCGTAAGCATTTTCAACTTGGTTCGTAAGCATTTTCAACTTGGTTCATAAGCAGTTTCAAGTTGGTGCGTTTCAAAGTTTGGCTAAGATGCACACACGCACCGACGAGTAGCTTCCTCATTGGTCAAACACCGTCGGCCAACAGGATGCCGTGTGTCACTATAGAGCAGGTGTTCTCAAGCTTTTCGGCACCTGCACCCATTTTTAGCGTAACGTAGCACGATCGACCCCTGAGCTTTCCTTATCCACAGAACTAGGGTCTAATAACATAAGAATGAGGTGGAGTTCATCGCTGTACACTAAATTTGCACAGTTCTTCATTTATGTTGGCAAAAGTGAAGGCAGTTGAACTTACATGCAAATGCAACTATATTAAGGCCTACTACCTTGGATAAAATTCGTTCCGACATGCAGCGTTGACTTGTTTGATACTAGGTGTTATTGAGGAAAGCTATAACCTCGGATCTCGTTGCGCTTCAGGTCTGTCTCGGTACTTTGTGTTGTATAGATATAATGCGAGAATGCAATCTCACACAGATAAGTTGTGGCAAATGGGAGAAGGACGGCAATAGCTGTCTACCATGACAAGGTACACATCGTTCGCTTTGTATCAGAAATCACACAGAGACAGTCTGTGAGACGCTTTTTGAAAGTAAGAGTCTTAGGTCATCTTCATGCACATTGTATGCATGGCCGGATACGTTTCTCGGTTCTGCTGTCAGCGCATTACTATAACTAACGATGTAACATATTTCCCTAGCTTTTTTTACAGTTTGCAATGCGTGAAGCATGTACGTTTAGGTGTTCAATATTTCATCTCGCATGCGCTGTAAGTCCTTTTTTCTGTCTTTACAGTCCGTATGAATTTGCCCAAATGCCGCTGCGTTTTAATAAGCACCATGTTTGTCACACAAGTCAACTTGTGCACAATTGTTGGACTCTATAAATCCAAAAAGAACATAAATGTTGTTGTATTCCGCCTCTTACATACTGGTACGGAGGATCCGGTTGGCACAGACTTATGTTGCATCACATCTCCGTTGCTGCATGCTCAGAAGACACATTGGCTGGCCCAACTACTACTACATCTGAATTCGACGAAGAGTATCCCTGTGAAACATTTAGCAGTATTGCATTCTTCATTTCATGGTCCCTGTTGATGTTACATGTCTAACTACAACAATAGAGATAAAAGATTAAACACAAGAGTCCAAAACACACCAGGAATTTGCTTACTATGATAGGTTGTACTTTGAAAGAAGTATTGTAGTGAACGAAAGTGCCACCCTTTTGTAACGTCGTTGATGTAGTTTCCCTTGAGTTCGCATACTCGGCTGAGCACACTCGTTAAACACAAAAATATCCACGCTTTCCTTTTGAGCTTCCATTGAAGCGATCCCGCAAACGGGCCTCCCTTCCGGTTTGCTTGTTTTTCGGAGAATAGTAACACTTGAAATGATCGCAAACTTGAGCCAGTTCCGGTAATCTTAAAAGCTTCTTCAATGCTTTTTCATGCCAGAAAAGAAGAAACAATGTGGTTCAGACGAAACCAACTGCAGTACCCGTTGAACCCCATATTCAATCACAGCCACAAACTTCAGCCTGTGTTATCCCGCCAAATGTCTACCCTGGCCAGTATATAGGATCATCTAAGACATCTAAGGACTCAGGAAAATGGATCGATTGTTTGATGACGGTTGACTTGGATTTATCGAGAATGTCACCGGATAAATCCATAGCATCGCTTTACCTGAATAGCCATCCATCCATTGATCAAGGCCATGAAGGCACACAAGGTGTCCCAACATCTTTGCAGATTGAACGCGATTTATCTGTTTATCACCAAAATCCAGACTCATGTTTAAAAAACACGATGTATTCTGTTCGAGCTGCATGGATTGACACTAGTGTGCCTCCACCGCTTATAGTGAAGCCTGACGACTCCAGCGCACCTAAGCAGGTTACATTCCACGATAAAAATGACGATTGCGTATTTACTCATTTCACCAATCTATACAATCAACAACCTATTAGTTCCACGACGCAGGCGACACAGCCTCGAAATTTAGCGTCTACTAGCGAGTTCCATGGAAGCCCGCTCTATAATCCTCCTGCCCGCATGAGCTGCTATGCCGACCATGAACCCGCCCCCGTATCCCATTTTCTACAGGGCCATACTCAGTCACAACCCCCTCCCCTGTGGCTACCTCCCAATCCCTTTTCAACGAAGGTGTCAATCCACGCCTTGTTTCACCAATTTTTGGCATGGGCACAGACACAAAGCTATCAAACCCAACGTTCATAAAGCAGCATAAACAACGTTCTTCACATCTCGCATCTATGTTAGTATTTTTGATTAATATTCGTTCGCTTCATTCCACGATCCACATACTACGCTCATTTGTTTCTGTGACCGATCCTGACATAATATTTATAACTGAGTCGTGGTGCCATGACGACATGTCTAACACCCAGCTAACCATTTTCGGATATGATATGTTTATGAGAAATCGGCAGTGTCGTCGAGGAGGAGGATGCGTACTTTACGCGAAACAATCGCTGGCAGCAACGACATTCGAGAATCCAGTGCTGAATAATGTGCAAGAGTCACTTTGGCTTACGATAACGATCAGACACCAGCAACTGCTTATTGGTTGTATATACAGCACGCCAAACTGTAGCCAAGAGGATTTAGTAGTTTTGACGTCTGCATTTGAATGTGCCGCAAGCCTTCCGTTTAAACACAAGATTATCGGTGGTGATTTCAATCTGCCATCGATTGCATGGTCTGCAGGAACTGCTCCTCTGAAATTTCATAATCTTATCTCTTGTATTCATATGAATGGTTGGCAACAACATGTCTCCAAACCTACCAGAAGAAACAGCATCCTTGATCTCATTCTCTCGCTGGGCATACCTGCTATTAATGTAACGGTCCTTAATGAATTCCCTGGGAGCGACCATCGGGTGGTCAAATGCGGTTTAAGATTACGCATGGCCAATGAACCACACACACCGAACTATCGTTTATTCAACTCCGTCAACTGGAACACGTTTAAGGATATGGTTCGTTCGATGAACTGGGATGATTTCTTCCTCTCTCCATGCCCTCAACATGCAGCAGACATGTTCTATGATATCCTCGGTCTTTGCATTGATTCATTAGTGCCTCTAAAGTGTGCCTGCCTAAAAAAACCGATCGCAAAGTGTTAGGTATCACACGCAGGCTTCATAAGATCCGGCGGAAATTCAGATTAACAGCAGACTTTGTGCTAATACTGCAGCAGGCAAAGATCATCGAAGAAGTCGGGCATCTAAATGTTCGCAATCTCATATTAGAAGAATACGAAGCTTTGAATGGCCCGAATAAAATAACGGAACTGTCCAAACTGTTTCGTGCCAGAGGTTTGCGTCGCAGTAATTCCATCAATTTTATCATAATGCCGGATGGCACATACCTTGATGCTCCGGGTGAAATTTGTGAGGCTTTCAGCGCCTATTTTGCCGAATCAATGGTTTATGAACCGCTAGCCACACCAGCGCTTGTCACACCACACATTACTGCAAGTTTATGCACAGTGGAATTCACTATTGCAAAAATCTCCGGTCAAGTCTCCCGCTTCTCTTCCTCGACTTCCCCAGGACCTGATGGAATTCCCCCTTGTTTGTTAAAAAGCGGTGGGAGCGACTTGCCTCTTCTATTGCTCAACATTTTTACGCTCTCTTTTAACAGTGCAGTATATCCTAAGCACTGGAAGACTTCCGTTGTTATCCCGCGGCATAAGAATGGAAACGTTCACGAAATTAAAAACTATCGCCCCATCAACCACACACTTGTAATATCTAGAATTGTGGAAAGGATAGTGAAAGATGAATTACTTATTTTCTTGAATAAGAAAAACGTCATCAACAATTCACAACACGGTTTTTGCAGGGCAGATCTTGTGCGACATGCCAGACAGACTCCTTAAACCACACAACGGCTGCCATAGACAAAGGCAACAGTGTTATTGTCCTGTTCTTAGACATGCAAAAAGCATTCGACAGAGTACCGCATAGAAGACTACTCCTCAAGCTGAAGGAAATAGGTATTTGAGAACCAATGTTTTCTTGGTTGTCGTCATACCTAGCTGACAGACATCAGGTGGTGCGTATTGGGGACCGTGTCTCTAAACCGAAAGCAGTCACCAGTGGAGTAATTCAGGGAAGTGTACTTGGTCCACTTCTTTTTCTCCTCTACGTTAATGATGTATTTCATAGAATAAGACATGGTGCTACTTTTCTGTTTGCTGATGACATTAAAATCGTCTACTCACAAGAACGTGCAGATACCCGCGCAGCCTTGTGCCACATTCAGGAAGATCTATCGGCACTTGAATCCTGGAGCAAACTGTGGCAGATGTCCTTTTCCGTGGACAAATGTAATATTCTGTCGTACAGATGCGAAGTTCCACCAGATAGTCTATTATTACAAGGCACGTTTATATCACAGTGCAAAGTGATTCGCGACTTGGGTGTACGGTATTCCACTACCTTCAACTTTTCGGAACATTGTGACTTCCTAGTTTCGAAAGCCAAGAAGACTATTGGCTATATCTGTCATAAATTTCAACTCACAGAATCTCGTATCTGGCTTTATAAAACATTTGTGTTACCTGGCATGGAATACTGCTCACTAATACAGTCGAATCTGCGGAAATCTGACCAACATGCTCTTGAGAGGGTACAGCGACGCTTTACAAAGAAGCTGTGCGGATATTCCTCCAAGATGACCTACAGATAGCGCAGTGATAAACTTGGACTTGACCCAATTTGGCTACGGATAATGAAGATGAACTTGTGTTTCCTGTACAGAATAATTCACCATCACATGCACAATTATGCTAACTGTGTCCATATGGCCGTTAACACTAGATACGAGCTACGAAATAAGGAGACAACGGTCATGATTCCAAAGTTCAATACGCGAATTAGGGAGCGTTTCTACTTACTACACTGCTCAAAGCTTTGGAACAAACTTCCAAGAGCTATCAGAACTTGTTGCACATTGCGTTTGTTTAAGCTTTCGATAAAAGATTATTTAACCGTTCAAAATGTGAAAAATGTTTCGAACAGCACAGTCCTTAGATAACGCTTTTGAGAACGGAGTTAATGGTGCCTGAAAATGCATGTGATCAAGTGCACAAGTGGTTATATTTTGTTGGCCCGCAGCACTTTATTCTCCTTTTTCTCGTGTGCGATCAACTCTCATGTGACTGCTAAAAACTTTTCAGACGATAGAACAAGAGGAATGTAAATATTTTGGACCGCTTCGCGCTACACAAATTTTCATTTTGTGCTCACATTTTTTAAAAATTTATTATACCATGATATGAAACTGCTGTACCATTATTTGATCCGTCCATTCTGGGAACGGCTTCTCGCATCGTCGAGCCATATACAATTTATTTATTTAATTTATATGGTATACCTATCGTTCCCCCTCGAGGGACAGAGACTGGGTTATGTGAGCTTGAGCGGACGTAGAATGACCCATCCAGCCACTGCCCATGGCATCACGGTGAAATTAACACACGACCTTACTGAACTAGGAAAGCCTCGTTCGCTCACATTTTAACTCCCAGCCAAACAAGCTTCCTCCTTGAAAGGGGTATGTTTCCATGGGCAATGCACAAGGCTATAATGTAAACCGTTAGGTTTGATTTAAAAATTTGCACGGCATGTTTGTCATAAATTTGTGACATAGACTGAGCGCGTCCATAAAATTTTCTAATAGAATTATAACACTGGGAGATCACGCGGATTCCCTGAAAGTAGCCCACGTACCCCCTGGGCATCCGCGGACCACCCTTTGAGAAACAGTACTATGGAGATTGTTATACTCATAAATTATGCGCATTCAGACATGAAGAGAACAATTGCGAAGAAATTTCTTTTCCATAAATATCGTCAAGCGCTACAATTACGAAGTAGATAACTGAAAGTTGCAAAAAACTATTGCTAGCTATGTACAAGGATAAGGACGTCGGATGATAGAGGAAACAGTTAAACTGGGAACTTATTATGTACAGCAATTAATGACAGATTCAAACGAGTCACGTTGGACCGGTGACCTTGAGGCATGCTAACTGCGTGAGGACCAGTTCAGAATTAGCGCTTGCACGAGAGCTTGCTGCTTGCATTATTCCAGCTGAAAGCGTCCGATAGCAAGAGCTTCAGCTATAGTCAGGAAGCGCCTCTTGAGTCCATTTGATCATCGCTATGCGGCAACAAGGAGAACCGTAAAAGAGTATATAACACGACATTGATGCCATCGCAATGAGGCTGGACCTTACCCTGGTACGATGGTTTGTGTGCCTCAGTGATCCATTGAGCTATACTGGGTGGTGCATTTTTTGCACCTTCAGAGTCACTCATAGCAGATTGGTCAATGGTTAGAGGCCAGACAAACTCAGCCTCCTGGTCCTCCAGGTTGGGGGTTGGAATGAGTGTGGCGCCTTATTCCTTAAAACGGACTCCTTTTAGCCCAGTGTCAAACCCGCTGCTTTGCGGATAGGTTTTTGAACCAAAGACTTTGGTCGAGAACCCTAATCGTTCTCCTGTCTAGGTCTGGGCAACCTAACAGTATCTTGCCCATGCAATACAATGAATATCTCTTCAAACAAATTTCTGATACTCTGGCCACCGCAGAAGATAATCAACTGTGCCCTTTCTGCTGCATCAGGCAGGGTGGATAGGGGTTTGGATGCTACCGCTCAAGCCTTCCCGTCTTCTTATTCCCCTTCTTGCGCTTTTTTACTCTTAGCGTTCCGTTCCAGCTGCACTTTTATCCCCCTGTTTTTAACCCCCCAATTTTCGGCCCTCCCCCACCTTGCTTCAATAGTCGCTTGTCATTAATTTCAACTCACATGTGAACGTGGAGCGCCATTCCTGCCCTGTCAACAGGCCCATGTCCAACCAAGCGGCCCATTCCAATTCATCGGCTTCCATTTGGAGCCCTCGATCCTCCTTCAGATTGACATGCCTCAATGTTCGCACATTACTACAGATCGGTCAACAGACAGCACTTGCCCGAACATTAGAGACCCTTTTGATCGATATCAGCTGCTTATCGGAGACCCGCCTGAAAGACTCGAGCTCTGTACTCACTCTGCGATCCCCTTCAGGGGACACTGGCAGCACTTTCTCATTGCGCCTATCCGGTAACGATGCAGCTTCGAGCACCGGCAAAGCCGGTGTTGGTATTGCCCTGAGTCCCCGGGCTGAAGCTACTCTGGTTGATTGGATTCCAATCAGTAGCCGGATGTGTGCGGTCCGATTGCCTGGCTCGTCCAAAACTTCGAAGTCGCGTGGGACTAACAGGTGTCTATTCGTTATCGCTGCCTATACACTGACAAACTGTAGCGATGACTCGGTAAAGGACGACTTCTATGATCAAATGAAGGAAGAAGCTCGTACACTATAGTGCTGGCTGGGGATCTGAACGCTCAAGTTGGAAAATTATCCACAGATGATCTGCATCTGGGCGGCCAACATGGTATAGGCTCCCGTAATGATAACGGTGAGGGGTTACTTCATTTATGTGAAGATGTTCGCTTATTTTTGCAAGCACTAATTTCCGACACAGCACCCGCCGGAGGGTGACTTGGTGCCCAACAGCCCAACAGCACACGGGGATGACGGACGCTGAAGTTTCGCTACCCGGCATGTCGCTGATCCGGGACGATAGGCTCACAAAATGAGGAGGGGTAATCCTGTACTACCGAAACGACTTACAGTGCGAGGCCGTGGAGGATTCAGATTCGCAGTTCCCCGACTCTCTTTGGTGCCGGTTGCAGTTAAAAAGCAGGGAAGCTTGCCTTATTCTCTTGGTGTACCGCGCCCCTAACTCAACACCCGAAACCGACTACCACCTAATGGCTGCTTTAAGGTGCAGTTTACAACAAAAGTACACTCACATTCTTATCATCGGTGATTTCAACGTACATTGTTTAGAATCCCCTGCCACGATCGGAGAACAATTCAAAACCGATTTACAAGATCTAGTAACTACTGTTCCACTTTACAACCACATCACTTTGCCCACTCGGTTCAGAACTGGTAACAGGCCATCTGTGCTGGATCTTGTGCTTACCAACGAGGAGCATATGATTGATGCATTGGTTTTAGACTGCCCGTTGGGTCGCAGTGATCACGCAGTCATCAGTCTTAACTTCGTCTGCTATGCAGAATATCGGAATGATAACGATGAGACTGTGCGAACCATCACAAGGTACGACCGACTCGCCCAGCTAGTCAGCGCCACAACATGGTCTT
>OX104060.1:30704450-30783118 GCA_944474145.2 Dicrocoelium dendriticum | reverse complement strand
CGAATCTGAATCCTCCACGGCCTCGCACTGTAAGTCGTTTCGGTAGTACAGGATTACCCCTCCTCATTTTGTGAGCCTATCGTCCCGGATCAGCGACATGCCGGGTAGCGAAACTTCAGCGTCCGTCATCCCCGTGTGCTGTTGGGCTGTTGGGCACCAAGTCACCCTCCGGCGGGTGCTGTGTCGGAAATTAGTGCTTGCAAAAAATACGCGAGCATCTTCACATAAATGAAGTAACCCCTCACCGTTATCATTACGGGAGCCTATACCATGTTGGCCGCCCAGATGCAGATCATCTGTGGATAATTTTCCAACTTGAGCGTTCAGATCCCCAGCCAGCACTATAGTGTACGAGCTTCTTCCTTCATTTGATCATAGAAGTCGTCCTTTACCGAGTCATCGCTACAGTTTGTCAGTGTATAGGCAGCGATAACGAATAGACACCTGTTAGTCCCACGCGACTTCGAAGTTTTGGACGAGTCAGGCAATCGGACCGCACACATCCGGCTACTGATTGGAATCCAATCAACCAGAGTAGCTTCAGCCCGGGGACTCAGGGCAATACCAACACCGGCTTTGCCGGTGCTCGAAGCTGCATCGTTACCGGATAGGCGCAATGAGAAAGTGCTGCCAGTGTCCCCTGAAGGGGATCGCAGAGTGAGTACAGAGCTCGAGTCTTGCAGGCGGGTCTCCGATAAGCAGCTGATATCAATCAAAAGGGTCTCTAATGTTCGGGCAAGTGCTGTCTGTTGACCGATCTGTAGTAATGTGCGAACATTGAGGCATGTCAATCTGAAGGAGGATCGAGGGCTCCAAATGGAAGCCGATGAATTGGAATGGGCCGCTTGGTTGGACATGGGCCTGTTGACAGGGCAGGAATGGCGCTCCACGTTCACATGTGAGTTGAAATTAATGACAAGCGACTATTGAAGCAAGGTGGGGGAGGGCCGAAAATTGGGGGGTTAAAAACAGGGGGGATAAAAGTGCAGCTGGAACGGAACGCTAAGAGTAAAAAAGCGCAAGAAGGGGAATAAGAAGACGGGAAGGCTTGAGCGGTAGCATCCAAACCCCTATCCACCCTGCCCGATGCAGCAGAAAGGGCATAGTTGATTATCTTCTGCGGTGGCCAGAGTATCAGAAATTTGTTTGAAGAGATATTCATTGTATTGCATGGGCAAGATACTGTCAGGTTGCCCAGACCTAGACAGGAGAACAATTAGGGTTCTCGACCAAAGTCTTTGGTTCAAAAACCTATCCGCAAAGCAGCGGGTTTGAGACTGGGCTAAAAGGAGTCCGTTTTAAGGAATAAGGCGCCACACTCATTCCAACCCCCAACCTGGAGGACCAGGAGGCTGAGTTTGTCTGGCCTCTAACCATTGACCAATCTGCTATGAGTGACTCTGAAGGTGCAAAAAATGCACCACCCAGTATAGCTCAATGGATCACTGAGGCACACAAACCATCGTACAAGGGTAAGGTCCAGCCTCATTGCGATGGCATCAATGTCGTGTTATATACTCTTTTACGGTTCTCCTTGTTGCCGCATAGCGATGATCAAATGGACTCAAGAGGCGCTTCCTGACTATAGCTGAAGCTCTTGCTATCGGACGCTTTCAGCCGGAATAATGCAAGCAGCAAGCTCTCGTGCAAGCGCTAACTCTGAACTGGTCCTCACGCAGTTAGCATGCCTCAAGGTCACCGGTCCAACGTGACTCGTTTGAAGCTGTCATTAATTGCTGTACATAATAAGTTCCCAGTTTAACTGTTTCCTCTATCATCCGACGTCCTTGTCCTTGTACATAGCTAGCAATAGCTTTTTGCAACTTTCAGTTATCTACTTCGTAATTGTAGCGCTTGACGATATTTATGGAAAAGAAGTTTCTTCGCAATTGTTCTCTTCATGTCTGAATGCGCATAATTTATGAGTATAACAATCTCTATAGTACTGTTTCTCAACGGGTGGTCCGCGGATGCCCAGGGGGTACGTGGGCTACTTTCAGGGAATCCGCGTGATCACCCAGTGTTATAATTCTATTAGGAAATTTTATGGACGCGCTCAGTCTATGTCACAAATTTATGACAAACATGCCGTGCAAATTTTTAAATCAAACCTAACGGTTTACATTATAGCCTTGTGCATTGCCCATGGAAACATATCTCTTCCAAGGAGGAAGCTTGTTTGGCTGGGAGTTAAAATGTGAGCGAACGAGGCTTTCCTAGTTCAGTAAGGTCGTGTGTTAATTTCACCGTGATGCCATGGGCAGTGGCTGGATGGGTCATTCTACGTCCGCTCAAGCTCACATAACCCAGTCTCTGTCCCTCGAGGGGGAACGATAGGTATACCATATAAATTAAATAAATAAATTGTATATGGCTCGACGATGCGAGAAGCCGTTCCCAGAATGGACGGATCAAATAATGGTACAGCAGTTTCATATCATGGTATAATAAATTTTTAAAAAATGTGAGCACAAAATGAAAATTTGTGTAGCGCGAAGCGGTCCAAAATATTTACATTCCTCTTGTTCTATCGTCTGAAAAGTTTTTAGCAGTCACATGAGAGTTGATCGCACACGAGAAAAAGGAGAATAAACTGCTGCGGGCCAACAAAATATAACCACTTGTGCACTTGATCACATGCATTTTCAGGCACCATTAACTCCGTTCTCAAAAGCGTTATCTAAGGACTGTGCTGTTCGAAACATTTTTCACATTTTGAACGGTTAAATAATCTTTTATCGAAAGCTTAAACAAACGCAATGTGCAACAAGTTCTGATAGCTCTTGGAAGTTTGTTCCAAAGCTTTGAGCAGTGTAGTAAGTAGAAACGCTCCCTAATTCGCGTATTGAACTTTGGAATCATGACCGTTGTCTCCTTATTTCGTAGCTCGTATCTAGTGTTAACGGCCATATGGACACAGTTAGCATAATTGTGCATGTGATGGTGAATTATTCTGTACAGGAAACACAAGTTCATCTTCATTATCCGTAGCCAAATTGGGTCAAGTCCAAGTTTATCACTGCGCTCTCTGTAGGTCATCTTGGAGGAATATCCGCACAGCTTCTTTGTAAAGCGTCGCTGTACCCTCTCAAGAGCATGTTGGTCAGATTTCCGCAGATTCGACTGTATTAGTGAGCAGTATTCCATGCCAGGTAACACAAATGTTTTATAAAGCCAGATACGAGATTCTGTGAGTTGAAATTTATGACAGATATAGCCAATAGTCTTCTTGGCTTTCGAAACTTGGAAGTCACAATGTTCCGAAAAGTTGAAGGTAGTGGAATACCGTACACCCAAGTCGCGAATCACTTTGCACTGTGATATAAACGTGCCTTGTAATAATAGACTATCTGGTGGAACTTCGCATCTGTACGACAGAATATTACATTTGTCCACGGAAAAGGACATCTGCCACAGTTTGCTCCAGGATTCAAGTGCCGATAGATCTTCCTGAATGTGGCACAAGGCTGCGCGGGTATCTGCACGTTCTTGTGAGTAGACGATTTTAATGTCATCAGCAAACAGAAAAGTAGCACCATGTCTTATTCTATGAAATACATCATTAACGTAGAGGAGAAAAAGAAGTGGACCAAGTACACTTCCCTGAATTACTCCACTGGTGACTGCTTTCGGTTTAGAGACACGGTCCCCAATACGCACCACCTGATGTCTGTCAGCTAGGTATGACGACAACCAAGAAAACATTGGTTCTCAAATACCTATTTCCTTCAGCTTGAGGAGTAGTCTTCTATGCGGTACTCTGTCGAATGCTTTTTGCATGTCTAAGAACAGGACAATAACACTGTTGCCTTTGTCTATGGCAGCCGTTGTGTGGTTTAAGAAGTCTGTCTGGCATGTCGCACAAGATCTGCCCTGCAAAAAACCGTGTTGTGAATTGTTGATGACGTTTTTCGTATTCAAGAAAATAAGTAATTCATCTTTCACTATCCTTTCCATAATTCTAGATATTACAGATGTGTGTGGTTGATAGGGCGATAGTTTTTAATTTCGTGAACGTTTCCATTCTTATGCAGCGGGATAACAACGGAAGTCTTCCAGTGATTAGGATATACTGCACTGTAAAAGTGAGCGTAAAAATGTTGAGCGATAGAATAGGCAAGTCGCTCCCACCGCTTTTTAACAAACATGGGGGAATTCCATCAGGTCCTCGGTAAGTCGAGGAAGACAAGTGGGAGACTTGACCGGAGATTTTTTGCAGTAGTGAATTCCACTGTGCATAAACTTTCAGTAATGTGTGGTGTGACAAGCGCTGGTGTGGCTAGCGGTTCATCAACCATTGATTCGGCAAAATAGGCGCTGAAAGCCTCACAAATTTTACCCGGAGCATCAAGGTATGTGCCATCCGGCATTATGATAAAATTGATGGAATTACTGCGACGCAAACCTCTGGCACGAAACAGTTTGGGCAGTTCCGTTGTTTTATTCGGGCCATTCAAAGCTTTGTATTCTTCTAATATGAGATTGCGAACATTTAGATGCCCGAGTTCCTCGATGATCTTTGCCTGCTGCAGTATTAGCGCAAAGTCTGCTGTTAATCTGAATTTCCGCCGGATCTTATGAAGCTTGCGTGTGATACCTAACACTTTGCGATCGAGTTTTTGTTTTCTTAGGCGGGCACACTTTATAGGCACTAATGAATCAACGCAAAGACCGATGATATCATAGAACACGTCTGCTGCTTGTTGAGGGCATGGCGAGAGGAAGAAATCATCCCAGTTCATCGAACGAACCATATCCTTAAACGTGTTCCAGTTGACGGAGTTGAATAAACGATAGTGCAGTGGGTGTGGATCGTTGGCCATGCGTAATCTTAAACAGCATTTGACCACCCGATGGTCGCTCCCAGGGAATTCATTAAGGACCGTTACATTAATAGCAAGTATGCCCAGCGAGAAAATGAGATCAAGGATGCTTTTTCTTCTGGTAGGTTTGGGGACATGTTGTTGCCAACCATTCATATGAATACAAGAGATAAGATTATGAAATTTCAGAGGAGCAGTTCCTGCAGACCATGCAATCGATGGCAGATTGAAATCACCACAGATAATCTTGTGTTTAAACGGAAGGCTTGCGGCACATTCAAATGCAGACGTCAAAACTACTAAATCCTCTTGGCTACAGTTTGGCGTGCTGTATATACAACCAACAAGCAGTTGCTGGTGTCTGATCGTTATCGTAAGCCAAAGTGACTCTTGCACATTATTCAGCACTGGATTCTCGAATGTCGTTGCTGCCAGCGATTGTTTCGCGTAAAGTACGCATCCTCCTCGTCGACGACACTGCCGATTTCTCATTGACATATCATATCCGAAAATGGTTAGCTGGGTGTTAGACATGTCGTCATGGCACCACGACTCAGTTATAAATATTACGTCAGGATCAGTCACAGAAACAAATGAGCGTAGTATGTGGATCTTGGAATGAAGCGAACGAATATTAATCAAAAATATTAACATAGATGCGAGATGTGAAGAACGTTGTTTATGCTGCTTTATGAACATTGGGTTTGATAGCTTTGTGTCTGTGCCCATGCCAAAAATTGGTGAAACAAGGCGTGGATTGACACCTTCGTTGAAAAGGGATTGGGAGGTAGCCACAGGGGAGGGGGTTGTGACTGAGTATGGCCCTGTAGAAAATGGGATACGGGGGCGGGTTCATGGTCGGCATAGCAGCTCATGCGGGCAGGAGGATTATAGAGCGGGCTTCCATGGAACTCGCTAGTAGACGCTAAATTTCGAGGCTGTGTCGTCTGCGTCGTGGAACTAATAGGTTGTTGATTGTATAGATTGGTGAAATGAGTAAATACGCAATCGTCATTTTCATCGTGGAATGTAACCTGCTTAGGTGCGCTGGAGTCGTCAGGCTTCACTATAAGCGGTGGAGGCACACTAGTGTCAATCCATGCAGCTCGAACAGAATACATCGTGTTTTTTAAACATGAGTCTGGATTTTGGTGATAAACAGATAAATCGCGTTCAATCTGCAAAGATGTTGGGACACCTTGTGTGCCTTCATGGCCTTGATCAATGGATGGATGGCTATTCAGGTAAAGCGATGCTATGGATTTATCCGGTGACATTCTCGATAAATCCAAGTCAACCGTCATCAAACAATCGATCCATTTTCCTGAGTCCTTAGATGTCTTAGATGATCCTATATACTGGCCAGGGTAGACATTTGGCGGGATAACACAGGCTGAAGTTTGTGGCTGTGATTGAATATGGGGTTCAACGGGTACTGCAGTTGGTTTTGTCTGAACCACATTGTTTCTTCTTTTCTGGCATGAAACAGCATTGAAGAAGCTTTTAAGATTACCGGAACTGGCTCAAGTTTGCGATCATTTCAAGTGTTACTATTCTCCGAAAAATAAGCAAACCGGAAGGGAGGCCCGTTTGCGGGATCGCTTCAATGGAAGCTCAGAAGGAAAGCGTGGATATTTTTGTGTTTAACGAGTGTGCTCAGCCGAGTATGCGAACTCAAGGGAAACTACATCAACGACGTTACAAAAGGGTGGCACTTTCGTTCACTACAATACTTCTTTCAAAGTACAACCTATCATAGTAAGCAAATTCCTGGTGTGTTTTGGACTCTTGTGTTTAATCTTTTATCTCTATTGTTGTAGTTAGACATGTAACATCAACAGGGACCATGAAATGAAGAATGCAATACTGCTAAATGTTTCACAGGGATACTCTTCGTCGAATTCAGATGTAGTAGTAGTTGGGCCAGCCAATGTGCCTTCTGAGCATGCAGCAACGGAGATGTGATGCAACATAAGTCTGTGCCAACCGGATCCTCCGTACCAGTATGTAAGAGGCGGAATACAACAACATTTATGTTCCTTTTGGATTTATAGAGTCCAACAATTGTGCACAAGTTGACTTGTGTGACAAACATGGTGCTTATTAAAACGCAGCGGCATTTGGGCAAATTCATACGGACTGTAAAGACAGAAAAAAGGACTTACAGCGCATGCGAGATGAAATATTGAACACCTAAACGTACATGCTTCACGCATTGCAAACTGTAAAAAAAGCTAGGGAAATATGTTACATCGTTAGTTATAGTAATGCGCTGACAGCAGAACCGAGAAACGTATCCGGCCATGCATACAATGTGCATGAAGATGACCTAAGACTCTTACTTTCAAAAAGCGTCTCACAGACTGTCTCTGTGTGATTTCTGATACAAAGCGAACGATGTGTACCTTGTCATGGTAGACAGCTATTGCCGTCCTTCTCCCATTTGCCACAACTTATCTGTGTGAGATTACATTCTCGCATTATATCTATACAACACAAAGTACCGAGACAGACCTGAAGCGCAACGAGATCCGAGGTTATAGCTTTCCTCAATAACACCTAGTATCAAACAAGTCAACGCTGCATGTCGGAACGAATTTTATCCAAGGTAGTAGGCCTTAATATAGTTGCATTTGCATGTAAGTTCAACTGCCTTCACTTTTGCCAACATAAATGAAGAACTGTGCAAATTTAGTGTACAGCGATGAACTCCACCTCATTCTTATGTTATTACACCCTAGTTCTGTGGATAAGGAAAGCTCAGCGGTCGATCGTGCTACGTTACGCTAAAAATGGGTGCAGGTGCCGAAAAGCTTGAGAACACCTGCTCTATAGTGACACACGGCATCCTGTTGGCCGACGGTGTTTGACCAATGAGGAAGCTACTCGTCGGTGCGTGTGTGCATCTTAGCCAAACTTTGAAACGCACCAACTTGAAACTGCTTATGAACCAAGTTGAAAATGCTTACGAACCAAGTTGAAAATGCTTATGAACCAATTTGCTTCCTCTATTAACTAACTTGCCTCGGAAATGGTATAGAACGGGTACCATGGCATATCGACGGCTACTGGTCGACATTATGACCCACTGCATCTACATCTAAATGACTTTCCCATGCTGACACCACAGCTTTGCTTGTGAACACCTTGCAGCACATGCGGGCACAAGTATAAGCTTGTGGTTCCAGATCTGAAGTCTGTTCCCAATCCCCTGTGCTCTGAACGGGGAGAGTTTGCCGAGCATATAGTGTAAGCAAACAGTGCAGCAGTTCAAACGATCGTTGGATGTGCCTTCATCAAGATCAATTATCCACTAATATCTCATCTTTAGGAGTCGCATTTTATTGTTAGGGCTTTTACGATATCACGTGAGAACGTGAAAAATGCTCAGAGGTTTGACAAGTCACAGATAGCTGGTTTTTTTAAACGTTTTTGATCATATTTCTATTGAGTTGTACAGATTCAAGTTTGCACTTCTTCCCACAATAAAGTATTCAAATGTCAGATCGCATTGGTCTCATCTTCGCTACTTCGCTTGTAGCAATGCATGGTGTACTTCGGCCCAACTTTTTCTTCTATGCTTGACACTTATGTCGAGTTTGATCACATCTTCACATACACCCCACCTCTCGTCCAGTTTTCTGTCGATGCTGAAGTGCACTACAACGAAGATCATCGCCTTTCATCCGCATAAGTATTCCGCAGAGCAATACCATATGATGCCCAAATGCAGCGTCACGTGACACTTACATGCACCGATGCTGAAAGCCTTCGGATCCGCTTACTTGCGCGGTTTAAGCGTCCAAGTTCCGCGGCATTTAGTTACCGGGTCGATGCATGAAGATGGTTTTGTAGCACTCCAAACCTGCATATGATCAGGATTTTCAGAATTCACCGGTTGTTCTGTTCATATTCTGCGCTTTTGTGGATAACCCTGTGCATTTCCGGCTCAGTCGATGTGGTTTTTTGAAAGACCTTGTAAATGCATAAACGCCGGGCCGGACAATTTGAAGATCATTTATGCTAGGTCGTCGTGCCAGCATCGTCACTTGAATCACCATTAACATTAAACCCGCGTATATGTCATGGTTGAGAACTGCTGCAAAGTGGAAGAGGATACCAATCTCCACTGTTCCTAAAAGATATTGGTGACGCAACGGTGACTAATCTCCATAATTCGTACAAGCTGGAAATATCCTCCTATTGTTTGTTGTCAACTGCCACTTTCATCGTTGAATTGTCCCAAATGAGATTTTGTTTAACTCATTGAAATTTTATTTTCATTTTTGGTTTTTACGCGTTGCTAACGCAAATCATATTTATTTGACTCGAGAATCATGAAAATCGCTGTCCTTCCCCTTCTGAGTGCGCATTTATCCCGTCTTCGCGATTCACCAAGTGTTTCAATGGCGTCATACTTACCAGTTGCTCATCATTATTTGACGGCGATTTTGACGTCATTGATCTCAACTGCTTTTGTTGGTCCTCACAAGAAGCTGATGAGTAAATTCATCACCGGGGTATGCCGTGATAGGACAACACCATCTCTCCATTTCTTTTCAATTTATAAGTCATGAGTGACTTCTATGGTCATGTGACTATTCCGGGGTGGATATCCGGTTGAATGAGTTAACGTCAAACGTGTAGCCCTCATAAACTACACCTCTTTGATCCATGCTTTCACCACTTTACTGAAGCAGAAAGCGAGTGTTTTATCTGCACGAGCGAGGGTATTGTCGAATTCGAAGCAACTGCTCCTATTTGAGCGGCCACTTCTGACTGGCGTACATAATCGGCACCTGTTACTATCAGAGTCTCTTTAAGCCCATGGTAGTCTCTCGTTCAATGGGCACCAAATATTCGTGCTGCTGATGCGGATAATGTGGTAGACTTGTCCAAAGAAAACGATCAATTTTGTAATTACGACCTCCGATAGTGGACTCGTTAGAGCATTTATTTCATTCGCAACTATCAGGAATGCCACGCCTTGAAAAAACGAACTGCTCACTAGCACATCTTTGCTGACTGCAGGGTTGCATTCCGTGGCAGCGTAGACGAAGTAAACTTATTGGGCGCACTGCCTGCCGCTGTAGTTGGCTACTAGGTCGAGTCACGGATCTCAATCGTTCACTAGAATCCATCTGATGGTCGTTGCCTTTACATCGCTTACAGCATATCTAGCAATGTAAATTCCACAGACCATTGACTGGGTAGGCCGAAAATGTGAAATATCTAGGCTCTGCTCTTGTATTACAACTGGTGGACACAAATGCGTTGTTGCACCGATCGTGAAAACCAGCACATGTCATCTCTGGGGAACTGTAATGCCCTAGCAAATATAGCCTATTGACCGATCCGACGCAATGCACAAAGGCTGAATACTATTTAATGATTGATGTCTCAAACTTGGCATCCTTGCTAGTTTAGTCGATTTATATGAGTAACCTATTACTGTCAATCATGAGAATTTCTATGAAGGTTGAAGGAAGCAGGTGGTGACTCCGGTATGGGGTGATGATCAATAGTTGCCTGTTCTGGCTAAGTAATCTGAACCACATAGCAGTCGGAAAGATAAGTTTCGCAAAGTGAGCCGACGATTGACTCGGGTCTATATTTTCAGATTCCCGTGAGCTTGTGGTCGATCGAGCATAGTCTCGAGCAGTTCAGGACCATTCGTATACGTTTTTGCCATTGTCATACTGTGTACTTGAGACCAAAGATACCCCGACTTCTGACTATCGGTTATCTGGATTGTGATGAATGCTAAACCATTGAGCAGAGGTACGGCACTCTAATTTCTAGAGAAAACCGTGACAATTGCTTTACTTCATTCAAAGTGAAATTATATCCGTAAATTATTCTGTTTAAATTATGAGAGTAGAGTACCGATGACATTCATTCAAAGCTCTTTTAACCCGAGGTTGCGCTTGCTTTTCTCGGCTTAGAGAAGAAGAATATGTGAGAAGACTTTATGGTCGTGTTAGGTATGGATATTCGGCATGGATCATGGCTGCTCCGTCTTGGTCTTCTGTCTACAGAAGCGTCTCGAACTGTCAGAAACTCAAATCTATTGTGGTGACGATATTCTGACAGATCAATAATATGCTCTGCTCATGTTTTGGACGCCCCGTGACCAATGCTGGGTGGGGGTATGATTATGCTCTTCTAGTCAACAGCCAGGGTACATCCCATTGAGTCTATTGAAATACAGCGCACTTCTCGGTGCCTTTCGAGGGCGCATTTAATCGAGCGCTTTGGCTGAAGACCCGAGTCATTCTTCTGTTTAGGTGTGAACGCCCTAACAGTATCTCAACCAACTGGAATCATGAGAAGCATAGTTACTAATAATTTCATGCTAAATCGGCCATCGAGCAGTGAATAGAAAAGTCACTAATGTACTACACACAGCAGGGTGAATGCGCACAACAAACGACACCTGGCGCCCCCTTCATTTTTCCTCCTCTTAACAACGGCATTTTCCTCTTCTATACTTATTTCACTTGAAATATCCTGCTCTCCCCAAGTTCACACCTCAACGAAGTCGTGTTGTGCCGGAGCCCCACGACTACTCTCCGCCCGCTTACGGTAGTGAGAACATGAACGACCAGGAGCAAATATTTAAGGCATCTTTTACAGAGGGAAACCAGTTCATTATATAGCATAGCGCACAAGCATGTAAGCCAACCAGAGTACGGTAAGTATGCGGACAATTATAGCCAATAAGAACAGAGAAACTGAGGGACAAATCTAACGCATGCAAAGCATGTAAAGTGAGAGTGATAGCGTCAGAGTATGGCTGCGACCTGGAGGCAAAAACAACGACTCCAAATAGCCAATACGGATAATGAAATGATGCGTTAAAACAACCATCGTTTAACCTCCATAGAAGAACTAAAGTCTGCAGCCCTGCACAGCTACACAAGCATACCTGTATTTTTATTGCACCTCCAACACTTCCCTCTCTTAAAAAGGAGTTACCCGGAGGTCACCTAGCTCTTCGGACGTGAGGATCCGCCTGGGTCCACATGCATCCAACACCAAGTTGGTTCGGGCTCAGACCAAGTGTGCAGTGTCGTTCGTTCTAGTACGTTATCAGCACAGGAATGTACGGGACATTTATCCCCTTTAGTGAAAGACATGAGATGATTCCTTGACTCATTGAGCAAGTATAACTTTGAATTCCTTCCACTTTGCACAGATTAATGTCCGCACGTCTGGCTAGGTAAATGGTTTCCAGATGTTACATTTCCCTGAGGCTTTTGTTCACAGTCGATTACGCTGACTGGCTGTAGCAGTACCCCTGGTGTATTTTGGGCTATGAGTTTGGTTAATTTGACCGAGACCTTGTCAATCTTTGGCCTTATCGACTGCGAAACTAGCATGATAGCAGAAACTGTTTGTGGCTGTAGGGACATGGGAACATAATCGCGCTACATCGTCAGGCATCTTCTTTTCTTTGAAAATCTTGATACATCCTGGAAGCTGGTCAGTCTCAGTTTCAAACATGCCTGCACCCTTAGAGTACGCAAGCGCCCGAAATTTCGTGCTTCTTATGAGTGAGGATTTTTGTAGGGGGCAATCTCTCAGTGATTGCCTCTTACCATCGTTCCAAAATGCTGTCAGAAGCTTCCGGCCCAACGCATCATAGCTCAAGTATTGGCCACTAATAACTGTATGGCAGGATTGGGATTCTGTTCTAGAATCTGAAACCTCAAGCATTTTTGTGTTATGTTCAAACTGAGCAGCCTATGGCATTCAGATTCAATTTCGTGTGATGTCAACCTGGGTTCCGGTTCCCAATCCACTTGAATATGCAGATTTCTGATAACAACTCAATTAACTGCTGTTGAGACTTTTCAAAATGTAATTGCTGCTGCTGGAGGAGGAGGGATTGCATCTGTTCGAATGCAATAGGCATGATTATTAAATACCTCCGTCGCCAGAAAATTTATTGTGTCGGAGCCTCGCGACTGCTTCCACTCACTAACGGTAGTGAGAACATGAACGACCAGGAACAAATATTTAAGGCATCTTCTACAGAGGGAAACCAGTTCGTTATATAGCATAGCGCACAAGCATGTAAGCCAACCAGAGTACAGTAAGTATGCGGACAATTATAGCCAATAAGAACAGAGAAACTGAGGGACAAATCTAACGCATGCAAAGCATGTAAAGTGAGAGTGATAGCGTCAGAGTATGGCTGCGACCTGGAGGCAAAAACAACGACTCCAAATAGCCAATACGGATAATGAAATGATGCGTTAAAACAACCATCGTTTAACCTCCATAGAAGAACTAAAGTCTGCAGCCCTGCACAGCTACACAAGCATACCTGTATATTTATTGCACCTCCAATAAGTCGTATGCTGTAACGTGCGCACATTCTCGAATCGGAACACGAGCGACGCAATGCATGGGGCGCGATGGAACTCGCGACCTACGGGATCGACATTGCCACACGCAATGGGATTCGACTCACTGACCAAGGTAAGCTGCACGAGGATGACGCTGGCTACATGTCCTACTGGGTGGGAGGCACCACCATAGAACCACGTAAACATATGGTCGGATTTGCACTATCCGGTCGCTTAAATGGCCAGCTTGTGGCAGAATCATCTGGCATCAGCCTACAGTTGATGACACTTCGCCAACATCTCGGAAGGGGTAAGTTTGCAACTTTTATTAGCACATATGGTCCTTCCATGTGTTATACTCATGAGATGAAATTATGGATTTAGGACTCTGCTCACGATTCTCGTTCTCTGGAATCTCTCTCTCTTTCACCGTAGTATTGGCTTCCAGGCATACTAAATCTCACTCTACCATAGTTCCATCTTTATTCAACCCTCCTGTTCTCGGCAACTCCCGTTCCCTTTTCTAGCCTCCATAAGTGCATTGCAAATGAAAACGACACATTTGGTCTCATCAATGAACAGCACAAAACCGATCGCACGCAACACTATTCCAAAAGCAAGGCTTTTATTGCACCCCCACTTTCTCTTCAAGCTAGCTACGTTCAATGTTCGAATGCTTATGTAAGTTGGATCACAAGCTGCTTTTGCGCGTACTTTGAAAACTCTCTATCGACGTTTGCTACTTAACCGAAACCCGATTACAAGACTACAGCATAACGCTGCGATTATTCTCACCATCCTCAGGTTGCGATTACACACTGACCTTGCGCTTATATGGAGGTGCGACAGCGGCAGCCGCTGGTTGCTCCGGCGTAGGAGTTGCGTTAAGCGCGCGTGCTGAGGCAGCGGTCATTGACTGATCCCGCTCAACAGCTGTCTTTGTGCAGTCCGCTTGGAAAGTTAAGTGCAAGTTTCCAGCCACGGGACCAGTAGGCACTGCATTTTCGTTGTGGCAGCGTACGGTCTTACGGACTGCAGTCCAGACGAAGCTAAAGGCGGTTTCAACCACTAACTCACCGATTTCCACCGAAAGAAACGCTGCACGGACATCGTTGGTACTCAATAGAAGCCTAACTGCGCTGGGCTGAAGACTAGCGGTACATGAGCGCGAACTTGAGGGTCAACACAGCCACGGTACTCGCAGGACGGACAACAGCGATCGACTCCTGCAACTATGCACCGACCCCGGCTAGTTTCTTACGAGCAGCAATTCTCAGCGCTCCTGGCGCCAACTAGCCACCTGGCGACCTCCGACGCCTGCTCAAGCTTGAAAGCAAATTGACGACATCGCTGTTAGTTACCGTTGCCCACGCTGTATAGCGGACTGCAAGGCAATTTGGAACACTCACTTTCTTTTGAACATGTGTTCGTGTGTGCTTAGTTCGTTCTGCGCTTTGGAGGCACCAAACTGCATCGTCAGAAACGGTTTGACACAGACAACCTCGCCGTTCCAAAGGTTTTCGGCGCATTTCAGAACACATTAGACTCCAACCTGCATTCTCTATCCTCCTATCTTGAGACACGCTGGGCAGATTTAGAGCGCCTAACGAGTCCGCTACCCTGGTCTGCGGCTTTACTAGACTAGTTGCTACTCATTGGATCTACACACAATCGCTCCAAGTACTGGAAAGCCGTCGAAGAATTCCCACCATAGTTGAGTACAGCACATCATGCAGAACCCCAGATACTGAAATCAGACAGCTCCTCAGGAAGGATCGCGAGTTTTGGTGGACCCAACTTGTTATGCAGATGGAGCGGACAGCCTCATCAAGTAACTCCGCAAACGTTTTCAGTTTATTCGGCCCACGGGGAGCAAAAGACCAGCAGTGAGTGACATTTTGCATGAAAATGACGGCGAACTAATTCACAGCCGTTACCGTCGACTGGTACGATGGGCAGAGCACTTGGTATATCAGTTCAACTGGCCACCAGCACAGCCGAATTCATCTTCCAGGATTCACAGTACTCCCTGGTGAGTGGAGGTTTCTTCACTGACTGCTGCTGATATTTCCTATAAGCTTAGCCTTCCAAAGCGCTACCAGTCATCTGACCCAGAGGAACGTCCTTCAGCCCTTTTCAAACTGGGGATCCAGCTCTCACTCGCGAATTGACATCTCTATTCCAACAGATTTAGACTACTGAAACCATCCCCTCCTACTGGAAATTAGAGCATGTTGTATCTATCTGTAGAAAGGAGACGGAAGCGTTTGCTTCAGACATCGTGACATCAGTCTCATTTGTGTCGCATCCAAACTGCTCACAGCCTTACTTTTGAGGAAGCTCAATTGCGTACGAAAACAGCACTTGCGTAAACAGTAAGATGGATTTTACCCGGGTAGGTTGCATCGATCACAACTTTTGTGATCCGCCAGATACTTGAACACCATCATACGTTCAGTCAACCAACCATGGTCATATTTATTCGAGTTCTAGCCGCCTCTGACTCTGTTGACGGAATGGCTCTTTGGGACTACTTACTGAAGAGGGGAGTACCTAAGAAGTACGTCAGCATTCCCCGTGCCATTAGCCATCATGCTTCGGGCCGCGTGCAAGTATACAGAGATTTTCGCCACCTTTCAGTATCTAGCTGTGTTAGACAGATTGCCAAGCATCTCCATTCCTGTCTAACTACGCTATGGACGAGGTCCTGGATACTGCTCCGTAAAACTCTAAGTTCTGGGGTGTTAAACTGCTCCCTTGTAGGCACGTTCGGGGTTTTGAGTACGCCGCTAACATTGCTATGATTAGTGAGTCATCCCAAGTCGCCCAGCATGTGCTGCTTAGACTGGAGATGTCTAGCTCCAAATTTGGGCTGACCTATATCCCTTCCAAACGTAAAGTCCTAGACAAGTACATCACCTTCTCTCACCCTTTCGGAACATCTGCTGGGTGGTTGACAAATCCATTTACCTTGTGGGTTGACTAAGTGTAGGCGACTTGACGGATGAGACTCCCTGCGTGTCTCCAACGCTAGATTCGCTTTCGCTAACCTTCGTCACCGGTGGCTTCGTCGTGACGTCAGCCTCCCTCCCAAGAGACGAGTCTACAATGTTACGGTACGAGCGGATCTGCTGTAGGGCTGTGAGACTTGGCCCGTTTGCAAAAGTAAGGTTCAGCGACTATCTATCTTTGATCACTGCTATCTGTTAGGCATTGCTGTTGTTCGATGGCAGCATCACATCAGGAATGAGAAGTCCGTCGGCGAGTCTTTAAGTCCAACAAGCTCCGCCGGCCGATGGCCAGCATCATTTCACTGCGGAGTCTTTGCTAGCTTAGGAATGTGCTCTGCATGTCTACCCAGCCGCTACCAAGAAGTACCCTATTTGCGAGCGAAGACGGATGAAAGCGACGACAAGGAGCCCACTGTAAAACTTGGATCCAATACGTTATGGATCAAATATCGAAACTGGCAGTAGTTGGGCCTTCTTGACCCTCTGTAGGGGACCGAGCACATCTGGTTGCAAACGCTACTGGATATAGCCAATGGTTGGACGCAATGGCGCACCAGCTGTGAGACTCTCCTTCTCTAAAATTTGTTTTGCCATTCCATCAATTTTGATTATGTGTTATGGCACTCAACTAATTGTAATGTAGTTAGCAAAGTGTTGAATATATATATATGGTTGGCGGCATCCGGTTTCGGATTTGCCTGTCACTGTAGCCAGCCACAGGACGCCTGCGTCTACAGAGGGACAATGGGGGGCTTGCGCTGCACCACCCACAGCTCCAATCACACACCCCATATCCAGTGTAAACCCGAAGGAATAAGACCGGGAGGCATGCGGATGGGAACCACGTTTCATCAACGGAGCCGGCCCACACTCCTTCACAGGCAAACACAAGCACACTGTATTTGGGAATCAAGCGCACACAAGGCGGTGGCTGGACCGTAGTCCGCTCCACACTGACTGCATAGAACCACTCTTTGATCCTAACACGGACACAAGGACCGTGCACCCTGTACCCTCCAGCAACGACCAACTGTCTCCTGGAGCCAGTATGGACGAGGTAGTGGGTAATGGACAGGTAGGCACCTTGTCAACATGCACATCAAGCGCATCCACACCAAGGATATCAAACAACAGCCAAACACTTGAAAGAGAGAAAGAAAAAGAGAAAAACTCGATTAATGCATAAAGAAACGGAGATATAAACCTTAACTAAATAGCATATGTAATAATTTGTTTACGAACAAATCCTAGCTAAGTGCACGAGGTCAGGAAGTATAGTTCACGGAATGCCACGAACACAAAAATGTTATGGAAATAGAATACAATTGGCTTAGGCAATGTGTGCAAGTTAATGAAATAGAGTACAGGGAGATACTTATATGAGAAAGAAAAGCATCAAGGTAAAAACTGTAAACCCACCACCTGAAATAATGAGATTTAGCATGCAAGCACGCGGTTAGTAAATCGAATTCAGCGTGCCTACAAACGCCGCGCCGGCTCACCGTAATTCTCTGCAGGACCCGTCGTCGCTTCTGTAGTGGCCCCTAATGGCATAGCTCATGGCCCACTAGACATTTATATGATAAAGAAAGGCATTAGGACAGAACCGAAAACCCACCACCTGAAATAAAGAGACTTAGCATGCAAGCATGCGGCTAGTAAATCGAATTCAGCGTGCCTACAAACGCTGCGCCGGTGCTGCCTACTTTCACTGCGGGACCCGTCGTCGCTTCGGCAGTGGTCCCGAGTGACCTCTCTCATGACTCACTAGGCCTGCCGGACTCAGGCACTCGCGACCGCATGTACTACAGCACCATGCGCTGGATGTCGATGGAGTACAATTCATCGGTGCTTGCCGCTTCCGCAACTGCCGCTTCTTCTCTGCATGCATGAGGTCTTTCTCCCACACTTCAGCAACTGCCTTCGTGATTAGATCGCGCCATGCACCACGATCAACCGCCTTCGATTCCCATGACGTGCGATCTAGATTAGAACGTGAAAGGCTCACTTTAATCGTGTCCTGGTAACGTAGCTTTGGTTTCCCATCATGCCGCTTCCCAATACTCAGCTGACCGTATAAACGTTGTTTCGGTATTCGCGTCGAATCCATACGGCTCACATGACCCAGCCACCTCAGGTGTCGCAGTAAAAGTATGCAGTCCACTGCATACATCCCACTTCGGCGCAACACTTCCGTGTCTGCAACTCTGGCGAACCAACCGATCCGCAAAATTCGTCGCAGACACTGCTGATGAAACCGCTCGAGATATCGCACATCCCGACGGTACATCGTCCACGTTTCACTGTCGTATAGAAGAACGGACAGCACCATGGGTTTATACACCATCAGCCTCGTGCCAATGCTAAGCTGATGGTTGTTCCACACTCGGTACTCTAGCTTCCTGAATGCCGCTGCCGCCTTCGACACGCGATTACGCAACTCAACGTGTAGCTGCTGATCAGTCGACATCACACTCCCAAGGTAGCAGAAGCGGGAGGTGGTTTCCAATACTTCAGCACCAATGCTGATTCGCGGCAATATTGAAGATTGCACCTCCGATGAAGGCTGAAAGTGACAGACAGTTTTGCTTGTGTTGATGGTGAGCCCGAATTTGGCCGCTGTCGAAGCCAGAGCACTAGTCACGTGCTGCAACTCATCCGCGCTGTGTGAAAACAACGCACAATCGTCAGCAAACAGCAACATACGGATAGTTGACTCACAGACTAGAGCTCTCGCACCGAAACGACGGATTTTCAGCAATCCACCATCAATATGGTGCTCCACACGAACACCGTAAGCACAAGCCGATTCAAAATCACAAGACAACATTGCATGAACATAGATATTAAACAGGGCAGGAGCTAAGACACAGCCTTGCTTCACACCAGAGACAACTGCAAAGTCATCCGAGGTCTCTCCACTCAGCTGCATCCTCGCTCGCATACCACTGTGCAGACATTCAATTAAACTTACAAACTTACGCGAGCAACCAAACTTACCCAACACCAGCCACAATGCCTCGCGGTTCACCGTATCAAATGCCTTGGTGAAACCAACAAAAAGCGAGTACAATGGCTGGTGTCGTTCTCTGCACTTATCCTGCAACTGACGAGCCGCAGACATCATATCTATAGTGCTGCGACCCGAACGGAATCCACACTGCTCTTCCGTCACGTTAGGTTCCACAACCTAACTGAAGAAGCGGTTGAGCAGAATTCGGGCAATCACCTTGCCCACACAACTCAGCAAGTTGATGCCACGATAATTCGTGCAACATTGCTTGCTCCCTTTGCTCTTGTACAGTGGTAGCACAAGGGCATCCTTCAGCTCAGCAGGCACCTCCTCCTCAATCCACACGCGTTGCATCAAGTGGTGCAGCGCAGTCAACAACGCGGGTCCACCGTGTTTAAATACTTCAGGTGGGATCCCGTCACCTCCAGGACATTTGCCGTTTCGCAGCTAAGCAAGTGCTCTCTGCGTCTCATCCCGTGTCGGCGTATCCACCAGATCCGCCTTCACATCGTGCTGCTTCAGGCCGTTCAATGTAGGCCAGTCGATCTCTGAACGGTTGTTCAAGGGATAGTCAAAGTGTTTCCACCAGACTTGCATTACGTCTGCAGTCTGGGTGCAGGTGGTGCCTGAACTACCATCGATCAGTGTCCTCAGCGGCTCCAATCTCGGTCCATACACCGCCTTCAAGGAGTCAAAGAATTCCTTGTGTTGGCGGCGTTCGGCGTAGCATTCCATCTGCTTCGCCTTCTTCGTCCGCCGAGAGCTCCGTCGCATTAAATGGATATATATATATATATATATATATATATATATATATATACATATATATATATATATATATATATATATATATATATATATGGAGAAGACGAAGCAGACGGAATTCTACGCCGAACGCCACCTACTCAAGGAATTCTTTGACTCCTTGAAGGCGGCGTATGGACCGAGATTGGAGCCGCTGAGGACACTGATCGATGATAGTTCAGGCGCTACCTGCACACAGATTTCAGACATACTGCAGATTTGGCGGAAACAATTTGACTGCCTCTTGAACAACCGTTCGGAGATTAACTGGCTCACATTAAACGGCCTCAAGCAGCACGATGTGAAGACGAGTCTGGCGGACACGCCGACACTGGATGAAACGCAGAGAGCATTTGCTCAGCTGTGAAACGGCAAGTGTGTTGGGGCCGACGGGATCCTGTCTGAAGTATTGAAACACGGCGGACCCGCGTTGTTGACTGCGCTGCACCACTTGATGCAACGCGTATGTATTGAGGAGGAGGTGCCTGCTGAGCTGAAGGATGCGCTTGTGCTACCACTGTACAAGAGCAAAGGAGCAAGTAATGTTGCACGAATTATCGTGGCATCAACTTGCTGAGTTGTGTGGGCAAGGTGATTGCCCGAATTCTGCTCAACCGCTTCTTCAGTTAGGTTGTGGAACCTAACGTGACGGAAGAGCAGTGTGGATTCCGTTTGGGTCGCGGCACTATATATATTTTGTTTGCGGCTCGTCAGTTGCAGGATAAGTGCAGAGAACGACACCAGCCATTGTACTCGCTTTTTGTTGATTTCAGCAAGGCAGCTGATACCGTGAACCGCAAGGCATTGTGGCTGGTGTTGGGTAAGCTTTGATGCCTGAGTACCTTGGTAAGTTTAATTGAATGTCTGCACTGTGGTATGCGGGCGAGGGTGCAGTTGAGTGGAGAGACCTCGAGTGACTTCAATTGTCTCTGGTGTGAAGCAAGGATGTCTCTAAGCTCCTGCCCTGTCTTCATGCCATGATGTCTTGTGATTTTGAATCGGCTTGTGCTTACGGTGTTCGTGTGGAGCACCATATTGATGGTGGGTTGCTGAAAATCCGTCGTTTCGTTGCGAGAGCTCTAGTCTGTGAGTCAACTATCCGTATGTTGCTGTTTGCTGACGATTGTGCGTTGTTTTCACACAGCGCGGATGAGTTGCAGCACGTGACTAGTGCTCTGGCTTCGACAGCGGCCAAATTCGGGCTCACCATCAACACAAGCAAAACTGTCTATGCCCTTCAGCGTTCACCGGAGGTGCATTCTTTAGTGTTGCCGCGAATCAGCATAGGTACTGAACTATTGGACACCACCTCCCGCTTCTGCTACCTTGTGAGTGTGGTTTCGACTGATCAGCAGCTAGACATTGAGCTGCGTTTCCGCGAGTCGAAGGTAGTGGCAGCATTCGGGAAGCTTGAGTTCCAAGTGTGGAACAACCATAAACTTACTGGTGGCACGAAGCTGATGGTGTATAAAGCCATGGTGTTGTCCGTTCTTCTATACGGCAGTGAAACTTGGCTGATGTACCGATGGGGTTTGCGGTATCTCGAGCGGTTCCATCAGCAGTGTTTATGACGGATTTTGTGCATTGGATGGGGCGACAGAGTTGCGGACTCGGAAGTGCTGCGTCGAAGTGGAATACATGCGGTGGACTGCATACTTTTGCTGAGACTCCTGAGATGGCTTGGTCATGTGAACCGTATGGATTCAACACGGATACTGAAACAACTCTTATATGGTCAGCTGAGTATTGGGAAGCGGCATGATGGGAAACCAAAGCTACGTTACCAGGACACGATTAAAGTGAGCCTTTCACGTTCTAATCTAGATCGCACGTCATGGGAATCGAAGGCGGTTGATCGTGGTGCATGGCGCGATCTAATCACGAAGGCAGTTGCTGAAGTGTGGGAGAAAGACCTCATGCATGCAGAGAAGAAGCGGCAAGCACCGATGAATTGTACTCCATCGACATCCAGCGCATGGTGCTGTAGCACATGCGGTCGCGAGTGCCTGAGTCAGGCAGGCCTAGTGAGCCATGAGCGAGGCCACTCGGGACCACCAACGAAGCGGCGACGGGTCCTGCAGAGAAAGTAGACAGAACCGGCGCAGCGTTGGTAGACACGCTGCATTCGATTTACTAACCGCGTGCGTGCATGCTAAGTCTATTTCTTTCCGTTGGTGGGTTTTCAATTTTGTCCTAATAATTTTCTTTCTCATATAAATGTGTACCTGTACACTCTTCTATAAAGTTGCATGTTGCACACAATTGAGCCAATTGTAGTTAATTTCGATAACATTTTCGTGTTTGTGACATTTCCGTAAAATATACTTTCTAACCTCGTGAACTTATGTCAGATCCTTTTGTAAACAACTTATTGCATACGCTCATTAATTTACGATTTATGCCACCGTTTCCTTGTGCATTAGTCGATTTATTTACTTTGTTGTCTTTTTCTCGAGTGATTGGCTGTTGCTTGATATCCCCGGTGTGGATGCTCTTGATGTGCATGTTGACAAGTTGCCTACCTCTCCATTACCCACTACCTCGTCCATACTGCCTCCAGCAGACAGTTGGTCGTTGCTGGAGGGGACGGGGTGCACCGTCCCTGAGGCCGTGTTAAGATCAGAGTGGTTCCATGCACTCAGCGTGGAGCGGACTACGGTCCAGCCACCGCACTGTGTACGCTTGCTTCCCCAAATACGGCGTGCTTGTGTTTGCCTGTGAAGGAGTGTGGGCCGGCTCCGTTGATGAAACGTGGCTCCAATCCACATGCCTCCCGGTCTTATTCCTTCGGGTTTACACTGGATATGTGGTGTGTGTGGTTGGAGCTGCGTGTGTTGCAGCGCAAGCCCCCCATTGTCCTTCTGTAGGCGCAGGCGTCCTGTGGCTGGCCACAATGACATGCAAATCCGAAACCGGATGCCGTCAACCATATATCTATATTATTGTGAAATGAATTATCATTTTGACGCTTATTTATCCTCCGCAATACGCACTGTTCAGAAGAGTGATCGACCATTCTTACTGGGTGTTTTCAAAGCGTGCATTGTGCGTGCTGCCGAGTTGTGGGCACGCGCATAAAGGGCAGCGTGTCATTGGCTCAGCCGATAAAAACGGTGACCTGCTGCTCTCACTGTGTGCCACTTAGGGCCTGAAAATCACGAACACCCGGTTGACACTGGGTGCGAGTGAGATAGAAAATTCGGGCGCACCCATGGAGTGTTCATTTTCACCTGCTCGGCTGTATCGCTCTACGCAAGCGTGATATGAGTTAAGTGCTCATTAACCGTGTACTACGTGCAGCTGAGGGTGGAATTGTCCATAAGTTGCCGCAGACCAAAGTCTGCCTATATTTTCGTAAATCCATGTATTGTTCCTCTGCCATGACCCTTCATACCTACATGTTATTGAGCAAAAGCCACAGGCAGGGTACCTCGAACAAAACACCTCTCGGAATGGGCGGTCCGAGAGTATTGTTAGGTCTGTTTACAGCTTCTCAATACAGTCACTTTTGTGAATCTGTACTTTAATCTACATGACAAAGCCTAATCACACCACGTGGTATACGCGCCGACATCGAAACAGCGTTTGACCACTAACCAATGACGACCATGGCGCATGAAAGCACGTGACAGTCCTGGGCGATTAAGAGCGCTTTAACTCTAACCCACTCAAAGCGCATATACTTGTCACAGCAACAACACAACAGGAGCGACCGGACAACGGACGCATACGCTTCCAATCACGTGTTTAACGTCCGACGCAGACAGTCTCATCCGCAGCGCAATCTGATTTGGACTCCCAGTCATCATACAAGCACACGATAAGTCTGTCACTTGTATATATCAGTATTATCTGCACGATATCATCTTTTATATCAGTGTCTAGCCTTGTGATGTTGTAATTGGTAACCCCATTTGACACATTGCACACCAGTATATTTTACTGAATTTTTATCTAACACTATGGCTTTTCCATCATAGCAAGCTGATTTCGCGCACTCCTCATTACCAGACATTACCCAAGATTTTGTAAACCTCCCACCTTTTTGGTACCATGGCTCACATATATGGTTTACCCTGGTCCACTGACAGTTTGCTCTTCTCAATATCACACGAACAAACCATCTTTTATCATGTGATAGCAGTATTGCCACCAGAGATTGTTGTTGACCTGCGAGATAGTTTGTCGTCACCGGATGACGTTAAGCCTTATTCGAGGCTTAAACATACTGTCATCGAACGAACCACCGTTTCTGAACGCAAAAACCTTGGACAACTGATTGACAGCGAATCACTTGACGGACGCTCTCCCTAGCAGTCCCTAATACGCCTTCACAGTGTATTTGACGATCACAAACTAGGTGGAGCGTTATTTAAGCAGCTATTTCTGAAGCGTCTGCCTATGCAGGTATAGGCTATCCTAACCAGCAAAGCTGACAGTGTTCCCTTGACACAACTCGCTAGTATCGCTGACAATATTATAGAAATCCAGCCCAACACAACTGACATCCACAACGTTGAAACGCACAGTCTACCAAACTCCATTACCGACCGTCTGGACGATTTGGCTAAACAGATGGCGGAACTTATGTTAAAGTGACAAACACGAAGCCGCTTTTAATGCTTGTTCATCTACTCTTATAAGAAACCATTCCGCACCGCGTACTTTAACTACTTGTCGGTATCATAGTCGTTTCGGGCATTCAGCTCGTAAGTGCACCCAGCCCTGCTCCTTCCGTTAAACGCAGCTGCCAGACTTTCCACCGTCGGGAAACGAAAAGGCCAGACGATAGAGGAGATCACTGTCCTTGGTCAACCGAAATCCAAGACTCGCCGCGTACTGTTCTAGACCAAACCACCGGTTTCCCTTTTCTTGTCGATCCTGGTGCTAACATCAGCGTAATACCTTCAACCGGCTATTTTGTCAATTGCACTCCAACCTCGCTGTCTTTAACAGTAACTAATGGGACCAGTATTAAAACGTACGGTCGATGAACATTACTACTCAACCTTGCTCTACGGCGACCTTTCAGTTGGATATTCATGGTCGCAGATGTAAATCAACCCATATTAGAAGCGGGTTTTCGGACACATTTTAACGTGTTAGTTTGCTAGATGTCAACACACCGGTTCCCGTTCCTAGTAACACAATATTTACAGCACCCAACTTCCCTGTTATTCTTTTGCCACAGAACGCTTCTCCATCTTACAAACTCCTACATAAATTTCCAGATCTACTAAAACCAAATTTTCATCAGCCGAATACGCCACCTTCTGTATGTTATCACATCACCACCAGCAGTACCCTCTCTCATCCGCGACGTCTACCTCCGGAAAGACTCAAATAGCTAAGGATGGGTTCCAACAGATGCTCCAGGTAGGAATAATTCGACTATCTCAAAGCATGTGGGCATCACCGTTACATATGGTAGCAAAGAAGACAGCATCCGATTGGAAACGATTTGGCGACTACAAAGTGCGTAACCACATCACCATTCCTGATAGGTACCCCATTCATGACTTATCTTCTCATCTTCTTGGATGTACTAGTTTTTAACAAATTGACGTCTTGCGCGCCCACCACCATATTCCTAATCATCCTGTTGATATTCAAGGGGCCGCCATCAAAGCACCATTCGGTTTGCACTAATTGTTACGCATGCCATTTAGTTTACGTAACCCAGCACAAACGTTCTAAAGCTTTATTGATCAGACACTTTCAGGTCTACCTTTTGTCTTTGCCTACCTTGAGGATATTTAGTTTGCGTGTTAACGAAAGTGAACACTTGACACTTGACATCTTTCTTCGAACATCTAAAAATGATATTTAGACGTCCCACCAAGTACGGAGTGGTTATCAATAGCAACAAATGTCTCTTTGCTTTATCTTCCTTGAACTTTCTTGATCACACCATTGATAGCAATGACATTTCGCCAAATGCAGGGCAACTTGCTATAATAAGTAACTTTCCCACACCTACTTTTGTGGAATAGTAGAAAAGTTGCTTAGACCTTGTTAACTTTTACCGCAGTTTCATTTCAAACGCCGCAAATATCTTATCTCCTATCACGAATTTGTTGGTCGCTGATTCGAAGCAGTTCCTTTTCACTGACGCCACAGCAAGAGATTTCGAAGTGGTCAAATTTTCTATGGTTAATACTGTGATGTTTTTCTACCTGCAACCCGACGCTCAGCTCTCGTTAAACGAGGATGCATCAAATACTGCTATCGAAACCGTTTTGCAACAAACCGTCTACAAAATAAAAAACCACCTCTATCACTCAATACAGTACGATTGGTTGTTAGTTACTCATCATATTCTCAAGCAACCGCCACTTTCGACCTCTTCTGAAAGGAAGCCAGTACGTTGTGGTTACCGATCAAAAACATTTGACATTCGCACAACTGGCTAAGCTACTCAACGGTTAATGCTCAGTGGTATATTGCGGATAAAATAAGCCGAAGATTTAAATGTACCGCCTGATGATCGGTTGGGGATGAGCAAAATAAAAGCAAACATGACAATAGGAAATAATGAAACTGCAAATCGCGAACTTGCCGATTACAACATTCCCGTCCGTTTTTTATACTAGCCAAGGTTATCATCTGTGGTTTCCGGGCAAAAATGAAGATGTTTTGGTTTGTTTTTGTCTTTGCTTTTTGTATGGGTCGTTTGGAGTAGTGATATGGTGTAGTATGGCCAGTGCGCTGTCGACACGTGCTTTGAAGACGGCTAACGTGGGGGCTGAAATAACAGCTTCTGAGACAGAATTCCACGTGTGGCAAAAACGCAGTGAGAAGAAGTTTTTTCAACAATCTCACCAGCTGTATTGTTCTGTCAATTTGAAATGGTGACCTCTCAGTTGGCTATTGGGACTCAGTTTTAATAGGTGATGGCAGGGTGATTAGTGTTGTTTAATACTTCGTAAACCATGATTAGGTAACCACGCAAACGGCGGTAACGTCCAAAGAAAATGCCAAGCACTCTGGGTGCTGTTCATTTGACAAGTGGCGCAAACCCTTGACATTTTTGATCGCCTAACGTTGTGAAAGCTCCAAAACCATGAGATCCCGCTTTAGACATGGGTGCCATGCTTGAATTACATATTCGACATGTGGTCGTATATACGCGGGAAGTATTTGGCGGGAACTCGACAGTTCGAATTGCCCGAAAGCTCTCCGTAAAAGCCCCACGATTTGGATCCCGTTCTTCGATGCCTTTTTGGACTGCTCCGAGCAGCCGATATCTTCCTGGACCAACACACCGAAATCCTTTTTGATAGAACATTATTGCAGATCCTGGTCCCCCAGCTTATATCTGTGAACCATTCGGTGTCTTAAATGGAGCATTCGACATATCGCCAGATTGAAGAAAAGGCGCTGTTAGAGTGACCATCCACAAATCTTGTCAAGGTCGGTTTGAAGGTGGATACGGTCTGCTGGAGCTCTGATCACTCGCCACTTTGATGTCATCAGCGTAGAGTAAACCGTTTGAGGAAAATTGGCTCACTAAATCGTTTATGAGGACCAAGAATAGACGGCCCTTAATACCGAACCTGATAAGTACCCACCCCGTGAAGCTCATCAGCTAGACTTCGTTTCATTATATACCAGTGATATCCGACATATTCCTGGACGAGATAACATTGTCTCCGATAAACTTTCAAGCCCACCATTCGATTTGGTGGACTCTTCTCTTATTGTCTTGAAACGCATGTCTCACCTGCAGAAAGACAAAGCATCTCAGCCGCAGATGTAATGCAAACAGCTTTCACTAGACATCCAGTCAGTGCCTCTGCACACTACACCAGGTACCATTGGTTGTGCTGTTTCCATGACAAATGCAAGACCATTGCTTCTTGTATCCATGCGAAGAACCATTTTCGAGGCTCTTCAAAAATCCTCGCATCCCGGCATGCGTGCAACTGTCAAATTGCTTTTCGAACTCTTTGTATGGCCGAACATGTACAAAAACATCAGCACATGGGCACCGACTTGCTTAGTACGTCAACATTCGAAACTCATTCGACAAACCCGATCGCACATCGGAACTTCTTAAAACCAGGCAGCAGATCTGACCATATCCACATCCCTATCGTCGGACCCTACCCAGTTCCACCAGTAATTCGTACATCCTGACATGCATCAATCGTTTCGCTCGATGACCTGAAGCCATTCCCATTGCTGACACAATGGCAGAAATCATCGCTCGTGCACTTGTCACCAGATAGTTAGCCATTTTCGGCGTTCCTTCTTAAATCCCACTGACCGCGTTTCACAATTCAAATCCCAGCTTTTCCAGCAGTTGACGGAACTATTGAGCTGCAAAACGATTCGCACCACAGCTTACCATCCTCAAGCGAACTGTTTAGTCAAACGTTTCATCGACACCTAAACATCGTGATCAAAGCATACTTTTCTCTGACTCACTGGACAGATATACCCGATGATTTTGCTCCATGTGAGTACACTGCTTCCACCAACCCTGCAATATGCCGCCTCAGAACTGCTTTTCGGAATCACGTTAGGTTTTCCTGGGTAATATTTTACCCCAGTAGCCAACAGTAACACTGACCCCTTCAATTACGTTAGTAAACTGTGGAAGCACAACAGCTAACTTTATTATTGCGGAACACGAGTTCAGTAGAATCGTTATACGTCCATTGATCTCTCTTGAGGCACTCACAACGCTTTTCACTTTATTATGCAATTGGTGTTCGCAATAATTTCCATCCCACGGAACTTGTTAAGCGATGCTTTTTTACCCGTAATAAACCGTTGTTCCATTGTTCATGTTTTAATTCGCAATGACCGCGTTAAACAATCTTTACAACCCACGTAGGAGGGTTCATTTTGGGTTCTTACTCCACAAGTTAAACATTTTACTGACCCGCTACACAATAGAACGGAAATTGTTAGTATTGACCGCTTGGAACCTGCTTATACTGACTTTTTTGTATCCATACCAGCAGGTAACAACCAAACCTACATGCACAAAAGGTCACCGACGTCTCCGACAGTAACACTGAGCCCACTCTACCCATCTTTAAAAACGACTCAGCGATGCTTTACATCACCTGCATTGCTTGGGCTGATTTCTTTTCATTGAATGAAGACATGGCGCAGGGAAACATTGTGCTCATCGATGCCACGACCTCTGGGTAGACGGATATACCACTGTGTTAATGTGCATAATATGGTAAGTACACAGATGCGTTTTTTCACTCATGTGCAACATTTTTGAACTAATCTTATTCCGAAAAACCGTCCTATGGGCTTGTCAAGCCTTGTTTTTTATCCGTATGATACCATTGTTCTTTTAGTGTCCCCTTACGGAATCTCACGATGTAGGCGTTGTGTTCCTGCCGGGTGAAAGGTCAGTTGATCTTGAGTGTGCGGACGATGTCCTCTTGCTTTTTGACGATATTGAGGTAGTCCAATGAACCCTGGATAGCCTTTCTAGAGTGGTCCCATTATTTGGTATGCGTTTCGCACCTTCAAAGTGCAAAGTCTTGATGCAGGACAACAAGTCACTTGCTAATCCTTTAACCCTTGGTAACGATGAAATCGAGCTGGTTGATCGACTCACTTACTTTGGCAGCTACATCAGCAAAGATGTGCACATAGAAACTGAAGTCAGTTTACGCATTGCAAAAACCAGCATTTCCTTCTTGAACCTGCTACAGAAGTAAGTTTCCCTGCGTCTGAAAGACCGTGTATACAAGGCCACAGTGTGGGCTGTCCTGCTCTATGGTAGTAAAACGTGGTCCTTTCAGTTTGAGTATCTGAGGTGCCTGCAGGTCTTTGATCATCGTTGTCTGCGAAGCATTGCTGGTGTCGGGTGGCAACAGCGTGTCCGCAACGATGATGTGAGTAGGCGAGTACTAGGTAGTGAAATCGTGCTAGCTACTTACAACAACACATAGCCCTTAATTAGCTGCGTTGGGTTGGGCAGTTGCTACGTATGCCTGGTCACCGCTTACCTAGGAGGGCGTTGTTTAGTCTGCCATGTGTAGGGCGGCGCAAGGCTCAAGGTGGACAGTCGACTTGGCAGCGTGAAATGTAGTCACTGACGACCAAACTGGGGGCCGTTGGTTTATCTCGCCTTCCGGGCTGGAGTCCAGGTGACCCGCCTTGTGCTTAGCCCGAGACTTTACAGCAACCGACATCAGTGGCGTATCCGCTTTCGTCTCCTAATCCGAATGCCTGATTAAAGTCTTTTAGGTGCTAAGTTGTCTGCGGGGTAATTGCTGATTATGACATGAGGCAATGGAAGCCGCAAGAAAGCTGTCTCGCCGATGTCGCCTTTGCACGATAGCCAGTTGTTTGTGACGGCATGTTGTCTATACAAGGTGTAGGTACCTTGACTCTGAATGTGTGCTCAGGACATTAAGGCTTTCTGGTGAGTCTCACCCTCTTATTATTCTTTATTTCTTAGGTAAGCCTTGTTTTATGACAGCGAAGCATGGGTTCAAGTGACTGATGTACTACTGTTGACGATGATGACGATGACTTTCTCATTGTTCCATTGATGCTTCAACCAAGGAAACAACACGTGTTACTCGATCTGGACGACGTATGCATTGGCCTGATCGATTTGTTGCCCACTAAAAGCAGCTACACAACGCAATCATTCTTTTGTCCTCCAACATATGCACTCAATTTCACTTGAAGCGTATTGTTAGGTCCGTTTAAAGCTTTCTCAAAACACAGGTTTGTGGAACTGTACTTTAACCTACACGTCAGAGCCTAACCCAACATGTGATATGCACCACAAGGTATACCCGCTGATGTCAAAACAGCTTTTGACTTCTAACCAATTACCACCATGGCGTATTAAAGCACATAACAATCATGGGCTATTAAGAATGCACTTTATCTCACACTTACTCAAAACACATATAATCGTGTCATCAACAAGGCAACTGGAACAACTGGACAACTGACGCAGACGCTTCCATTCACGTGTTCAATGCCGACGGACAGTCTCAGCCGCACTGCAATCTGCTTTGGACGCACAGTCAGTTTACAAGTATACGAGATAACTCTCTCTTGTATATATCCTTATTACCTGTAGATTATTATCCTTTATATTAGTACCTAGCCTTCTGATTTTGTAACTAGTCCCTATTTAAGCGGCACAAATAAGTATGTTTTGCCCACTCGACCACGTCGACAATACTTCCTCTTCTTCTCTCTCCTCCCGTCTTCTTTTTTGTCTAGTTAGCGAGAATCTGCCGGTGACATCGCAGCTGCAACCATCTACAGGTGTAGCACTTCCATCACACCTAGAGTTTCATTTCACATTGGTTCTTTTATCTTCCGCACTCTAGATCTGATCGGCCGGCAGATGGCACTAACTCTCACTGTTAACCCTCTTGGTATTTATATGGCCCGTGTCTCCGAAACACACACACACACACAACGGCTTTGTGGCGAATGTTCGAATCCCTGGTTCTGAATCTGACGAAGGTGGTAACAAGCTTCGCTTCTCTGGCGGTACTGAACCAATGGCTTATGGTATTTACCTTGTTGTCACTACCCTAATCAGACATGCTAAATGCAATCTATTCAACTGGATACCTCTACTGAAGTTAATAAGCAACGTCTGCCTTTACGTCGCCCTTACTGAATGCATTTCAGAAGGTATCAAGGACGATTGTTATCAACAGCTCTAATATCTTCTTCGGATGGCGAAGATTGCTGACATCTTGATTATTTCTGGTGACATGTATGCCCAAGTGGGCCGTCTTTCAGACTCTGTGCAACATCTGCGCGGCCACTTCGGAGTCGATGCACGACGAACAGGCAGTAGTGACCGGTTCCTGCAACTGCGCGTCGACCACAAACATTATACTAGCAGCACCAATTCCGGGCAAAAGCGTTCACCGCGTCCCCTGGCGCCCACCGAATTCCTCAATGGCCAGGATCCAAATTGATGATATTGCCGTAGCTACAGATGGTACACATCAGTCCAAGACTGTAGATCAATTGGAAGTACGTGCCTGGATTTTGACCATGTTTAAGTGCGCGCACGCTTGCTGCCCACTCTTCCTGCTTCAAAGAAGCGCGTACCTCGTAATTTGCTTACTTGTAACTAACGCGCAATCTGCCGTACAGCAATGTCCTGCTAAACTGGTCCACCAATAGTCAGTGATGAATGAATTTGGTGAACCGAACGCGGGCTGGGATCATGTCCAATGTGACATGAAGAATGTTTTGGACGCATGCTGTGCACCCAATTTGCGACGTCGTAACTGAGAGAAGGGATCTCTGGGATATTGATCAGTTTGATCGTATAACTTAAACAGGTTTCGATGTGCACTGAGTTTCAGCGTGTCCGTAACTCCCTGAAAGGACATCAGACAAGGAGTCTTCGAACCGACCGGGAAGGTTGGTGGATAGCAAGGGCCCATGAGATGGAGAAGGCCAGTGCTGTGGGGAACAGCTGAGTGCTATTACAGCTCATCCTGAGCACGGGCCAGAAAAAACCCATCAGTTAGCAAGACACCAGCTGAGTAAGCTGGACAGTTGATTCATTCTCAACGTCGTCGAGTAGCCCGTTGGACGGAACATTTTGAAAAGTATTTCCGCTGGTCTGCTGCGACACTGCCGCTTGCCGAATCGCCTCAGCCGACAAGGCAAGTGGATATGACATCTCCCACTTTGGGAGAGATTTGACGTAAGTCTTTCGCGTTAAACTAAAGCTAGGCTTCGGACCCGGCGACCCTCCCCTATCTCTGCTAAAAATGGTGGTGACTCCTTATTGCATGGACTCGCTTCTCCATTTAACACAATTTGGAACACTGCACAGGTGTCTTCAGACTGGCACCTGTCGACTGTCGTGCCTATCTTAAAGAAGGGTAAGCGTACGTTTTCTGAAAATCATCGAGGTTTTAGCTTTGTTTTCTTTGCCTCCAAACTTCCCACGTATATCATGTTTCGATGACATACTTGTCCCAGTGAGAACCGAAGCACTGAAAACCAGGTTGGCTTCCGTCCTGGTCGTGGTTGTATCGACCACATATTTACTCTTCACCAAGTTGTAGAGCATGGGCACATACAGATGATCGACTATGGTGGTTTTTCTTAAGCTGAAAGTCGCCTTGGACTCCATTGACAGCGCCAGCATGTGATACTGTCCATCCATGAAGGGCTTGCCGGTTAAATTCCTTTCCATTATGCAGTCTCTCTACCGTGATTGCCGAGGCTGAAGGTATACGGGAAACTGTTTCCCGAGTTCCCCACGACAAATGGTGTTCATCAAGATAGTCCTATATCTCCTTTCCTCTCGAACTTTGTTATCCAAATGGCAATGAGTGACCGCGTCCTTTCACACTCAACCGAAGTGGAAGTTCGGCAACGTGACCAATTGAGAAACCTGGAGTAGGCGGACGACATAGCTCTTCTTGAGTCTGATGCAATGGCTATACAAACTCTACTGGATAAGTTGATGTGTAGCGCTGCACGCTTCAGCATATGTTCTGCACGTTCAAAGTGTAAATACTGCTGCAGGACCGCATCGGCACACCTCCGGTTCTAGCTATCACCAGACAGCCACTGGAACTGGTGGATCGGTTCACTTACCTTGGTAGCTGTGTCTTCTCTGGCGATCATGTCACTGAGGAAGTTCCTTCGCGTATAAGCAAAGCCCTGTGCGTCTTTCCAGAGACTCAATCACCTATGGAGACAGGGGGATATCAGTCTGTTACTGAAAGTTAGGGTGTATAACGCTGCGGTACGCCCAGTCTTACTGTATGGATCAGAGACCTAGCAAGTTCGCGGTCATGTACAACTAATTTATTAATTGCACGCAGTAGTTGGACCGAGGCAGCCGACGCTGGAGAAGGTGTTGATGTGATCTATCTGGATTTTTCTAAGGCTTTCGATCGTCTAGACCATCTGATACTACTATCCAAGCTGCAGCATTACGGGATCGGCGACCCTCTTTTAAGCTGGATCACCAACTTTCTATTTCAACGGCAATTAGTGGTCAGAGTTCGGAGCTCTTTATCGGACCCCATACAAGTCGGCTGTGGTGTGCCGCAAGGCTCGGTTCTAGGTCCACGTTTGTTTCTGGTGTTTATTAATGACCTTGCACAGGGAATCGCTTCAAACTTCCTAATGTTTGCCGACGATATCAAGATCTGGCGCAGGATCCAGGCGAACGCCGACCAACATGTGCTCCAAAGTGACTTAGATACGGTGTATCAATGGTCGATCCAAAACTTATTGCATTTCAACGTCAGTAAATGCAAGGTGCTTTCCATCCGACATCAAAGCAGCTACTCATACCGACTCGGAACGGATGTACTGCAACAATCAACTCTCGAACGTGACTTGGGTGTCCTGGTTCAAGATGACTTGGGTTGCTCCAGGCAATCCGAAAATGCCTCGAAGACCGGGAACCAGCACGTTGGATTGTTGAGGCGGGCATTTGGACAAATAAACAGCTCCATATTTCGACAAATGCTCAGTGCGTATGTTCGCCCCCATGTCGAATACGCAATTCAAGTCTGGCATCCATGGCTGAAACACGACCTTAATGCACTGGAGCAGCCACAACGCCGGGCATCTAAGGACGTAACTGGAATGCGCAATCGGTCCTACCAGGAGAGGCTGCGACGACTGGGATTGTTCAGTGGAAGCTATCGCAGGCTACGAGGCGACCTGATTATGACATACTTGATTCTGCGAGACCCACATCATGTGTGCCGCTCTTTACTGCAACTCAGCAGCAATACAAACCTGAGAGGCCACTCATTAAAACTCGCAGAACAATACAGTCGTCTGGAGTGCCGCAGAAATTTCTTTTCCATCCGTGTCTGTCACGCGTGGAATGCTCTCCCAGAATCGGTCGTTTCTGCACCGACACTAACAATATTTAAAAGACGGTTGGACGATGCACTCATCCACTTTCACTTTGTTACTTAACACTATGTCTCCATCCTACACCTGGAGTTTACCCTGGAATTATTTGTTGTTAACTATGGGTGTTGTGAATCTAAGTGGATCGCATGACTGCAGCGAAGCAAACGATAAGTCCTTATTTTCGTATTTAAAGTATTAGCCATTTTACTATCCTTTTCACCATAATTGTTATGTTGATATCCCCACCAACTATCCAACGGGGCTTGTAAAGCAACGCTTCTTAACCCGTATAAATTCATCGTTCATTGTTCATTGAAGACCTTAAACGCTTGGCCGTGATCGACCACCGGTGCTTGTGAAGTATTGCTGATGTCTGGTGGGAACACCGGGTGAGCAATGCTGAGGTCCGCCAGTTGGCTTTTTGCTAAGAAACCTTCTGTTTTTTCATGAGCGTAATGTTTCTAAACTATTATCTGTGCCAAATACGGACACACTTTCTCACTCCATGAGAGCAACACTTATTATTATTATTATTACCATTATCATTATTATTATTATTCCATCGCAATGATGCTGGACCTTACCGTAGTGCTATGGTTTGTGTACTTCAGTGACCCATTAAGTTATGCTGGGTGGTACTTTTTTTGCACCTTCAGAGCTACTCATACCAGATTGGTCAATGGTTAGAGGCTAGACAAAATTAGTCTCCTGATCCTCCAGGTTGGGTGTTGGAATGAGGTGGCTTCTTATTCCTTAAAACGGACTCCTTATAGTCCAACGCTAAACCCGCTGCCTTGCAGTCAGGTTATTGAAGCAAACGCTTTGTTGAGAACCCTAATCATTCTGCTGTCTAGGCCTGGGAAATCTGACAATACCCTGCCCATGCAATACAATCGATCACACTTCACTTAGTTGCTTGATTCTCTGGCCAGTGCAAAGGATAATCAACGGCGCCTTATCTGCTGCATCGAGCAGGGTGGATAGGGGTTTGGATGCTACTACGCAAGCCTTCAAATCTTATTTTTCCCCTTCTTAGGCATTTTCTCTCTTACGGTCCCATTCCAGCTTCACTTTTATCCCCCTGTTTGCAACCCCCCAATTCTTGCCCCCTCCCCCACCTTGCTTTGCCAGGCTTTTAGCTTCTAGTTTCAACTCACATGTGAACGCGGAGCGTCACTCCTCTCCTGTCAACAAGCCCATGTCCAACCAAACGGCCACGCTTAGTTCATCGACTTCCATTTGGAGCCCTCGATCATCCTTCAGCTTGGCATGCCTCAGTGTACGCACATTGCTACAAATCTGTCAACAGGCAGCACTTGCCCGAACATTAGAGACCCTCTCGATCAATATCTGCTGCATATCGGAGACTCGCCTACAAGCCTCGAGCTCTGTGCTCAGTTTACGATCCCCTTCAGGTATTGGTATTGCCCTGAGTCCCCCCGGGCTGAAGCTGCTCTGGTTGATAGGATTCCAATCATCAGCCGGATGTGTGCGGTCCGATTGGCTGACTGGTACAAAGCTTCGAAGTCGCGCGGGACTAACAAGTGTCTATTCGTCATCGCTGCCTATGCACCCACGAACTGTAGCGACGATGCGGTAAAAGACGACTTCTATCACCAACTGAACGAGCTCCTTCGCCACAGAAGCTCAGATACCGTTGTGCTGGCTGGGGATCTGAACGCACAATTTGGAAATTTGTGCACTGATTAACTGCATCTGGGCGGCCAACATGGTATAGGCTCCCGTAATGATAACGGTGAGCGGTTACTTCATTTGTGTGAAGATGCTAGCTTATTTTTTGCGAGCACTAATTTCCGACACAGCACCCGCCGGACGGTGACTTGGCGCCCACCAGCCTCGAACCAGCTATGGACGCACATCGATCACATTGCGATAAGTTACCGATGGAGAGGTTGCGTCCAGAACTGTCGCTCGATTTGGAGCACAGGTGTGGACACCGACCATGCACTCATATGTGCTGACCTGCGGATGTGTTTTGACGGACACCCAAGATAACATTGTGACCGCAATGACACAAGCCAAGTAGCGAAACCAGCTGTTCTGAATGTATATCAAAGTACGCTGTCATGCGAGTTGGGTAAGCGCTCAGTGGATGCAGTTGAAGCTCACTGGCCTTATATTCACCAGACCTTACGAGCAAAAGACAAATCCTCATGTGGTAAGTCTAATCGTCAACATGGACGTTGTGTCTCTCTGCAGTCTTTGGAACTTATTGCTGCTCGTCCGCATATTCCGGCTGAAAGCCAACACAATGAAACTCGCAAAGGGCTCTTGGCAAAACTCCGTGCTAGGCTGAAGAGAGACCGCGAATCCTGGTGGTCTCATCATGCGTCAGAGATGGAAATGGCCCTTGCCCTTTGGTAACCATTGTAAGTTATTCCGGCTGATACGGGAAACGGGCAGCATAAGACCTGGTGTTAGTGAAAAGATACGTGACGAGAGTGGACAGCCTATCCACAACTTGTCAAAACGCTTGGAGCGTTAGGTTGAGCACATTGAAAGGCAATTTAATCGGTCGGAATTGTTAGGTTTGTCGCCGGCCACTGATCGCCCCGCTCCCTGGGCTGTCCCTTTGGATCTACCCTCTCGCTCAGAAGTCGAACTTGAATCGAATTGTTGAAGTTAAATAAAGCAGCAAGACCAGATGATCGTCCGCCAGCCCTCTTCAAATTAGAGGGAGCTGCTCTGGTGGATGATTTATAGGGTTACTAATGAAGCTGTGGGATCAGGAAACAGTCCCTACCGATTGGAGCCGCTTCGTGATAGCCCCAATTTTCAAGGGAGGCTCATGATCGGAATGCGGCAACTATAGAGGAATCAGTCTGATCTCCATCGCCTCCAAATTGCTTGCCGCTGTCATCCTTCACAGATTGACTGGCCGTTGTGAAAGCCATATTCGTGAGGAGCAAGCCGGGTTTCGCCGAGGTCGTGGCTGCATTGACCACATCTTCACTATGCGTCAGTTGTTGGAAAACTCTCACACATATTGGCGGCCCACAATTGCGTGTTCCTTGATATCAAAGGTGCATTCGATTCAGTGGATAGATGTGTATTTTGGAACTGTCCACTCAGGAAGGGTGTACCTGAGAAATATGTAACTATTATCCGGGCATTATACGCGCGTAGCTCAGGCAGAGTTTGGGCTTACTGTAAGCAGTCGTCGCCCTTTAAAATCTCCAGCGGTGTGAGACAAGGATGCCCGCTGTCACCTTTCCTCTACAACTTCGATATTGACGAAGTCATGCAAATCGCGTTCACAGGACATGACTTAGTAGTTGTGGATCTGCTTCCGGGAGAACGACTTCTTGACTTGGAGTATGCTGAAGATATTGCGCTCATCCGTGACAGCTCCCAGACGTGCCAAGCTGCACTGGACAGATTAGCACTTTCTGTTGGTCATTTCGTGCTTAGCTTTGTATCATCGAAGTGCAAAGCGTTCCTCCAAGATAGGCCTGGACCGCGTCATTCGCTGACTCTTGGTGGGGATCAGCTAGACGCCGTACAAAAATTAACCTACCTGGGAAATTGTACCAGCGCCCGTGGGATTGAGGATGTGATCACGAACCGTATAGCCAGAGCCTGAGGCGCTTTTGCTAGCGCTCGCCACTTATGGCGGCGACGGAACATCACTCTTGCCCTGAAGGGTAGAGTGTACATTGCATCGGTACCTTCGACCTTACTGTACGATTGTGAAAGGTGGCCGCTTAAATCAGCGGACATAAAGAGGCTAGTTACGTTCGGCCACCGGTGCCTTCGCAATTTAGTTCATATCTGGTGGGAACACCGCGTAAGCGACGAGCGTGTTCGACACCTTGTTTATGGCACAGGAAAAGGAAATGAACGGCTCAGCACCGTTATTTCACGTACCATGCTCCGATGGCTCGGGCACGTGTTACGCATGCCAGGCCACCTACTCTCGAGACGCGCGTTTTTTGCGAGCCTGGTGTGTGGATGGAAGAAGAGGAGAGGTAATTTGGAACACTGGTAGCCCGGCTTGATTGCTCATCTGTTGATCGTTTTTCCGAGCTTGGTTAAGAGATCGCATACGTTTCACCACCATGCGAGGTGGCATCTTCAGTGCGGTAATAGGCAGTGTATAATGCTGCTTATTGAATTGTCGCTCATAAGCCAACCCCTGCTTTGAGAAGAGTACTATCAAACCCAAAGGACATTAGGAATGCACAAGAACGAACGAACGTCGTGTATAAAATAAATTGCAATAATTGTGAAGTGAACTATGTGGGACCGACAGGAAGGAAATTGTCCACACGAATACAAGAACATCAGAGGGCTTGTAAAAAGCATTATGCGTCGTCTCTTGTCTCAGCGCAGGTGGATGAGGAGGGATAAAGCTTCAATTTGAACAAAACGGTGATTTTAGCTCAAACAACAACACAGAAAGGAAGAGATTTCCTAGAAGCATGGTACTCTTCTAATAATTCGATCAACATGCGCATCGACATCGACCCCGTGTACCATCAACTCCGAAAGAAAGTTCTCCGGCGAATCGCAAGACGTGGTTCAGCCGTGGAAGCAAATGGGCAGAGATCACGTGGCGCAAATCGAAATCGCCACCTTCAAAAGTCACCTGTCCGTGGATGACGGACTGACAATTCAATAAGCAGCATTATACACTGCCTATTACCGCACTGAAGATGCCACCTAGCATGGTGGTGAAACATATGCGATCTACAAACCAAGCTCGGAAAATCGATCAACTGATGAGCAGGAGGAGAGGTGGCTAAGCGATGACTTGGTCGAGAGGAATGTGGGCCCTCACTTCGAAGCTGGCCTCAGTTGGAGCGTCTCGGCTTCATGGTTGGGGTCCGAAAGACGATGAACACCTTTGGCTGGACACACTTGCTGATATGGCCAGGAGCCGACCTCAATGGCGTTCGTGCTGTGAGTTTCTTTGTAACACCCCATCCAGCTACGATCTTAATATTTAACATTTCATAATTTTCATAGTAAAATATTTTTCTGCTGCATAGTAGCCGGTAGGTAGCTTACCGGAAAGATATCCATCCGTTACCGGTAGCTCAGCTGACTTGCACCTGTTGCATTTTATTCCCTTTTTGTTTTTAGGTATTGCGGCACAGTAGCTGAGGTGTTTCCCACCTCTAGCTAACGTGTATAGTATTATTATTATTAGTAGTAGTATTATTGTTAACTGCCTAGGTTGTCTAGGTCTTGTCTTTTGTATACCCGTTGACCGGCTTCCTCGTCGTTCATTATACGTTGTGGCTGCACCAAGTTTGGGGGAAACCGCGAGGTGGCTTGTCCATGATGTGGCATAGAGGTATGAAAAAGCTGACTGGGAAACATGGTCAGACCGGTGCGTGCCATCTTCGGGGACGAGAGCCTCGGAATGGTCCACACCAATGTTTGGAGACCGTACCAGACATGGCGCAATCACGTAGTCAGTGGTGTACCTGTATTCGGTTTCTGTCATCTGGTTGTTAATTGTTGTTCCATTATGAACAACTTAATGCACTTTCTACTTGTTTTTATTTTCTTTACATTCTATTCGTATTTAACACATCATCTTGACGTTGTTGTTTACTGTTACTCTTGTGATGTGCGTGTTGCCAACTGTATCGACCGCACTTTCGTGCTCGGATCATAGTTGTTTAACCGAACTGGGATGTTGTTGAGCAAGGATGATAACTGGAAAATGCCGTGGTACCCGACTTGGCGATTTCTACTTTTTGGCCTCATTCAGCACCTTGCGGCATCATCACAAAGATCACGTGACCGTTGCGGATGAAAAGACAATGGGATGCCCAAACTGTAAGTGTTGCGATTGATTTCATGGCTTCAGTTCGACCGGTGACGCATTTGTCTCAGAGAATATTGCTTCTTTTGCTGTATGTGTGGAGGATCTTGGAAACTCGGAGAATAAGGGCAGGTTCCGCAAATTCGTCAGAGACTGACTCTGGAGGTCCGTCGCATCAGAGACGCAAGGTGGTCGGAAATGTTGGAATGCTACGATCTAGAACACCAGCGTAAGTAGTTCTCTGACTCCTTGAAGTCAGTGTACGTGGTCTCTTTGCAGCCAATGAGTATGCTGGTGGACGCTTATTCCTGGGCACATACTGCATTAATGGCGTTATCACTTTGACTATCTCTTGTACAACCGTTCAGAGATTAACTGCGATTCCTTACATGGGCTGCAACAGCAACATATGAAAGACGATCTCACAGACACATCGACACTACAGAAAGCGCAGAGATCACCTACGAAAACACGGATTGACTAGTGCACCAGTATTGATCGCTACTGCCAGAAGTGCTGAAAATGGCGGGTCCGTGATGCTACATGTTGCACCAATTAGTGGAAAGGTGTGGCTTGCAGAACAGCTGCCAGCTGCGCTGAAGAATGCCTTTGTGATACCATTGGACAAGGACAAAGAAGGTGAGCAATGTGCTTACATTTGCCGTGGCACCAAGTTAGTGAGTTGCGTTGGGAATGAGATTGCTCGGATTCCGCTCAACCGCCTCGTCATTTAGGTCATTGAACTAAAAGTGGCTGGAGACTAGTGTGGCTTCAGTCCGAGCCGAATCACGGCAGGTATGGTGTTCGCGATTCTACAGTTTCAAGAGAAGTGCTGTGAACGAAACCAGCCATTATACTTGCGGTTCAGCGACTTCATTAAGGTATTTAACGTGATGAAGCGCGAAGTACTGTGACTGGTTCTGAGTAAGTTTGATAGTCCCTTCACAGTGGTATGCGAGTGAGGGTGCGGCTGTTAAACAAACCTTGAATGACTGATGTTGTCTTTGTTGTGAAGCAAGGTTGTGTCTTAGCTGCTTTCTTCTTTTACTATCTTAGGGCTGTGACGTCCAGTCCTTTCATTACTTATGAATACGTCGTCAGTCTCGACCGTCACGTCGATGGTCGGCTACGGAACATCCATCGTTTTGGGCGAAAATGCAAGTGTGTGAAGACCATTCGGATGCTGCTGATTGTAGACGACATCGCACTGTTTGCATGCTGCAAGGAATAACTACTGATTTCGCCTCGGTGGCGGTCGAGTTCTGAATCACCGTCAGCACAAGCACGACTGCGACTTTTTCAACAATCACCAGGAATGAAATTCATGCACTGCACTCCAATCAAGATTGCTGATAAAGTTTTGGAGGGCTCACTAAAATGTTGCTACAGCGAGAGCAAAAGGTCAACGAACCCGCATATGACTTGCACATCCGCCTATCGAAGGCGAGTTCTGCGTTTTTCAAGTTGGAACCAACGGTCTGGAAGAAAAGTCACCCGACATTTGAGAGCAAGTTGCCGTTTACCAGTCTGTGGTGATGTCGGCTCTTCTTTACGGTAACGAAACACTGGCGCTATACACCAATATCAGCTTCGTGGAACGATTTCAATAGCAATACCTGTGTCGCATTCCATGCATCGCATGGTGTGACAGATTTCCTGATACGGAAGTGCTCTACTGAAGCAGCATGTACGCATTGGATTGTGTTCTGTTACTGCGACATCTGAGCTGGCTCGGACAGGTCCACCGCTTGAATTTGAATAGAGTTTTTAAACATCTACTATGCGGCCAACCTTATACGGGTAAGCGGAACGCTGGAAAATCGGAGCTGTGCTACCAAGTTATTACCAAAATGAATTTATCACGAGCTACTATTGATCTTGTGTTGAGAAGCATTGACAATGGGTCGTCGTCAATGACGTGATCCCTCCAAGTAAGCTGTTGCTCAGGTTCATGGGAAAACTGTTGCACCAGGAGGAAAGATGCTGTTTGTGCGAGCTTCAGATGCCGACAGAGTCCGATCGGTTGACATCAGGCACCTGGTGCAGTGGTACATGCAGTCTTGTGTGCCCCCGCTCAGCCGGTCTGGTAACCTGTAACTTGGTCACGAGCGGCCAATATCGACTCGATGACTCGTAAGTTAACTGGGTGTCAGCGTTTGAAAAGTGCGGTACTTCCGTTCTCATTCCCTAACCCAAGTCCATAATACGACAGATGTGACACGTGTGCTGCATCGTCAACAAACTTGAGCTGTACATGTACGTGTGTGTATATGTTCTTGCATTGGCCTAGTGTGTCATTAGTGAGGCCACTCGGGGCCACTACCGAAGCAACGACGGGTCCTGTAGAGAACAAAGGCAGAACCGGCACAGCGTTTGTTGGTACGCTGCATTCGATTTACTAAACGCATACTTGCATGCTGACTCTCCTTATTATTGCAGGTGGTTGGCTTGCTATATTGTCCTAATGCATTTTTTATTTATATTAATATCTACCTGAACTATGTACTAACTTGCACATGTCGCGTAAGCTAATTGCAGTTAATTTCGTTAAAATTTTCGCGGTTGTAGCATTTTATTCAGATATATTTTCTGACGTATTGAACCATTCGCGGATTTTTGCAACCCATTTCTTTCATACACGAATTTAGTGAAGAGTTATGTCACCGTATCTGCACGCATTATTCGATTTATTTTGTTTGATATCATCGTTTCAAGTGGTTGGCTGTTGTTTGATATCCCGGGTATGGCTGTGCTTGAGGTGCATGTTGACAAGGTGCCTACCTATCTATTACCCACTAATTCAATAACACTGGCTCTAGGAGACAGTTGGTCGATGCTGAAGGTGACCGGGTGCACGGTCCTTGTGGCCGTGCTAAGCTCGAAGAGTGGTTCCATGCACTCAGTGTGGAGCGGGCTACGGTCCAGCTACCGCCTTGTGTGCGCTTGATTCCCAAATACAGCGCGCTTGTGTTTGCCTATGAAGGAGTGTGCGCTGTCTCCGTTGATGAAACGTGGCTTCAATCCACATACCTCCCGGTCTTATTCCTTAGGGTTTACAGTGTATGTGGTGTGTGTGAATGGATCTGTGTGTGTTGCAGCGCAAGCCACCCATGGTCTCTCTGTAGGCGCAGGCGTCCCGTGGCTGGCCACAGTGACAGGTGAATCCGAAACCGGATACTGCCAACCATGTTCTCGCATGCTTGACGGCCTTTTCGGTTGATATCTGGCTGCGCTTGATCCAAAGGTTATCGAGATGTCTACCTGTCGAAAACAACTACATCGATTATTGTCTCTAGGAAATTGTTTATGGTGGCTGGGGTTGATGGGGTGCACGATATTAGGCCAAAGGAGTGTTTCCATCCCATGTAGAACGGGCTACTGCCCGTGCATTGCCCCGTGTGCATCTGATATGCATGTTTCCCACTGTACAGATGAGTGACGTGCATGTTGAAAGAGTGTGGGCCGACTCCTAATTAATCGTGACTCCCATCCACACGCCCCCCAGTTTTATTTCTCCATTTTTGCACTGCTCATGGGGTGTGTAGATGGAGCTGTGGGTGGCTCCATGTGAGACACCCATGGTCCCTCAGTGGACGAATGTGCGCTGTGCCTGTTCGCAGTCGCAGTGACAGGTGATTCCAGAAGCAGACGCTGCCATCCATATGTTGGTTAGCAACTGCTTCGAGTAGACAAGATCGTGCTGTGGTCGTCAACAATTATATTTAATGCAACACCGCTTACATTCGTTACTATGCGCAATCTTATTCTACTAGGCTCTTCACTTGGTTTTTGACCTTGGAGCTAGGTCATGTTCTCAGGATGATGGAATTGTTAATATCTTGGCCAATACAATTTATCCATTGTGGCTGTTTAGTGAAAGTTGCTTCCAGACCACTTTTTACGTTGTTGACATCCATATTCTTTGGTTTTCGGCTTCGTGAGGTTACTTTGGGTACCGTCATTTTTACTTTTTCACACACTTGTTAACGGGTGGCGTAGATCAATCTCCAAGATTAATGGAACTGAATGTCTGTCCACCTTGACGCCTGTTCCATGTCTTGAATCCCTTTTGTCGACATTTTTCCCCATCAACTCTTTCACTGGCTTCATCGAACCGTGTGTAAATAGACGGCATCCACACGCACTTACCAAGACGGTTGTTTGTTTCTTTTCCTGCCTGTTATTACGCCCTGTTTTTCTGTTCATGTGTGTATCATTGGACCTTTCCCCGTTTTCCTTGCTACTTTTGGAGCGCATTCGGACTATAGAGTTGGATAGTTGTTTCTTAGGGAATTCGAACTCGCACAGTGTTCTACGAATGCGCCTGAGTACAGCTTGCTGATTGACATAGGTCCGTAGAACTTCACCACATATTCCTGGTTCGGTGGAAGTAAGCTTTTCTGTTGAAGAGCGAAATGAAGTTTTTGTACAAGGTACCTCTTCATTCGTTTTGAATTGCTTTTGTATTGATGATTCTGCAGCACATTCACTATATCCCGAACTGAGTTGGTGCGTTACATTCTTTTGTTCGCATGCGTTTTTGGATCGCATTCTCCACCGTTTGTAAGTAACCTCCTCACATTCAGAGCCAGAGATAGAGCTTGATTTTGATGACTTGAGAGTTTTCCACTTCGCAGCCTAAAATGATACACCGTGGTAACCATAATTATTTCTCGCTATTTTGCATCCAGAGCCAGTATGAGCATGGTGACTAAAGTCGCGTACTTCAACTTACTGATACTCCTTGGAATGAGGTCGAACATGGGATTGACACACGATACTCCGCAATGCTACCGCGCTTCTGTTCGCGTGAATTTGCGGCGCTCCTTGGCCTAGTTCCTTCTATGATGCGTTTATCCACCGTGATTCCGTTGATGCGAGCAATCTGACGGAGCGTCGCCAAATATTTTTCCTTATTCATCATAAACGTCGGCATGCGTATTGGAGCCATTATGGCACAACGACGTGCTCTTTCTAGCTCATCCAGAGTGAGTTTACCGGCCATCAAGACGTAGAAGTCAATATTGGCCTGTTGGCGTAGTATTGTAACTGCACCTGCAAGATAACATAGACATTAGATTTGTTTGCTTGTATTTGAACGGCCACATCTTTGTTCACAACGATTGCCTGATGGTCTTTTAAGAACACATTTTCTATGCATTTGTTAATCCAACTGTAGCCAAAGCTACTTGCGCTATGAATGACAGTTATACGGTATGAGTACCTTCGAAGTATCTTTGATCTTTTCCGTATCCCCCACAGCGATCCTGGCTAGGCAGGCACCTTTTGATCCTCATGCAGTGTTTCCATCTCTGTTCTTCATCTGCAACGTACTTTCCAAGGTGCTTAAAAAGGTCCTTAAACGGTAAGTATTCTGCCATACACGAACCATCTGGAAGTGAATTGCAACGGCAGAGGCTTTAGTTGTCGTTATGATCGATATCATTTGAGCGTAACCACACAACTTAGGACAGAGACTTATCAACCATTCGGTTAGCTACGAACGAAATTGTATTTGATTTTATCACCTCGCCAGGTCAGATCAAATTGAAGCATGTTTTGCACATCAGGATTGACATGTTTTCACCATTTACACTATTACTGCGCATTTACGTGAACATAAACCAAAAGTGTGCTGACCAAATGTAAAATTAAAACTATATATCACAACTGTATTGGTGTTTTCCTTTTGGTGACCTACAAGCGTAACAATCGCGGTTGAACGAAGTTACTATGCGACACTGTATAGAAAATAAAAATCTAATTTTTGATTGTGTAGAAGAGAGAGAGAGCATATGATGGAGTATTACTTGGCTAGGTAGAGGGTACTTTGGGAACTTGAAGGACAATAATGCATGCATCTGGCTATTCGCTGATTACGACAAAATCACACTATGCCCCGAAATTTGCTTCGTTGATCGTGCGCTCGGGGGATCAGGAAGATGGCAGGAGAAATTCGTAGAATGCATGCAGCTGCTGACTTTAAAATTGAGCCGCTTGGACCCTGCCATCAGTCCACATGCACGCAAGGTCCGAGCAACGCTCCTGAAACCTCAGGACTCTAAATGCTCACGGAAATTGATAAATGATCTTGTAGATGCAGGAGCCTAGGTACTTGATAGCGCAAATTATGTGGGTCAGAACAAGAAATCCCTCTCATGCACAATCCGAACTGCAAACAATGCTTCACTCACAAATCATGGGAGCAATAAGCATAGCTCTGATGTATGCCATCACTTAACTCTTACCAATACTGAGACATGCTGGACGTTTTGACTCCCACTGTTCTCCAGAAACTGGTGCGGACAAGCAACCTCGTCCCCGACATCATTCGTTTTGTGGGTGTTACACCAGTGAAATGTGCTGACTTGCATAAGCAATTGCGGGCGGAGTGATGGAATGGTTATCTCAAAGAAGCGACCAGCCGGTTCTCAACTGGGAGTAAAAGCCCCTACAACACGAGGAAGGTACCAGATCACTGTGATGCAGATTAGCTGAACGATTTTTCTTTTGGTCAGAATCAGTTTCTGTCTACCCAACAATGCCCTTGCTCTTCAGGGAATTCCTGGCACGGAGTCAACAGCGCCTATGCTACCAGTAGATTGTCTATCACAAGCATATTATCCAAGCATACGAACCAGGCCCATGGTTTATAAGATCATAAAAACAGTGTACAACAAAGTACATATTGAAGTGGTTAAGTTTCTACAACCACCGGCTTCCTATTCTTTCTTCCTCTTACCCGGCTTTACTGACCCCAAAGTTACCACCAGCAACTGTGTACTAGGGATGAAGCCAACTGAACACAACTCTACATTCTCCGTCTTCATCGTCAATGTTCTTGTTGATCTTACTGCTGTTGACTTTTATATTTCACCTGTTTAGGTGCCCCTCTTGTACTAGTCTCGTGTGAGTATCACAACTAACATTCGATATGACTAAATAGACCTGAGCAATGCTGCCGGCACTAAGTAACAAAAAGGTTGTACATACTTTATACATATGTTAAGAACATTCTTATTATTAAACATCATCTATTCAGCGTTTCGTATTATCAAGGGGTTTCCCAGTCCCGATAAAGTAGAGGCATAGCATAGAGAGGTGAGGCGGACGGTCCTCCCCGGCCGGCACGTGAGAGGGGGGCAGCATTTTTAGTACGGATGGTTCTCTATTACCAAGACTAAATTCATCAAAATTTATTCCACGACTGAAGTGGTAAAAACGAAGGATGATAATCTTATTGTAAACGAAGATGAAAGTGGTGCTACAACTTTTGAAAGCTGGTCAACAGAAAGCGATATTGATAGCATAGATGCAGCGTGAAATTTTTGTAATGTTGCTGCAAAAGAAGCGCGCGAAGCTGATGAATTGGAAATGCAACCACACTTTTGCACGCAGATCAACCGATTATATGGATGTCTGCCGGTAAAATTGACCAGGAAATTCTCACTATGCTTGTCAGGCTCGGATCTACTGTCTTGCAAAATTTCGCTCATGAATTTAATAAGTGGTGTTACCTGGAACGAATGCAAAGCTGCGTTTAAGAAGCTAACAATAAGTGTTTTTTCTGGATTTGCGAAACGGTGAGCAAAGGTTGTGTACACCGATGATGTATTCTCCTTCAAAAGAGACCCTGCTTGGTCTCGACTGAAGGATGTCTCAACGGGATAGTCTAGTTGTTTGACTGGTGGAAACTAAATCCAAAAGAGTGTAAACACGAAGCTAGTAAATTGCATGCTCAGTCATTCCTCAACCACAATGAGCTAGCGATTTGGCTTATTGAAGGAAAGGCACTTGACGAAATGGAGCAACTAGTTGTAGCAAGGTGATGGAGTGAAATTTTAGCTAGGATACTTGATTTCGTTAGATTTCTCACCAAGCAAAGCAAGGCATTGTGTGGTCATTGAGAAGACATCCAGCATGAAAAGGAGGCAGAAATATAGAGAAATTTTCAGAATTTGTACATTAGTTGGCCAAGTATGAGTCAGTTCTTCACAAACGTTTCGTGACAGTTCAGCTGGGAAGGAAAATCAGTATCTTTTCTTTGTCGCCAAAGGTTCAAAATGAATTAGTGAGCATTTTGATTAATCACTTGAGAAAGCAAATCATAGATCAGGTCAAGGAAAGCAAGTATTTTTGCTACGTTTTCGTTAGCACTCGCGATGTATCTCACACAATTCAGATGGAGGAAAATGAACTAATGTTAGAGGAATAATTTCTCAGCTTCCTTGAGACCAATTGTTGCACTTGACCACCAACGTCAACACATATGCGCTTGACGCGCGTGGTCCCGGGTCATTTGGAATAATTCTCACTATCTTCTCGCAACGTACTCACCGTATGCTCATTCGAACGGGATTTACCAGCTCTACACATTGCTCCATCATACGTGGAATTATCTTTTTACCACTAAAGACCTAACCATCGCTAACGGATTTGGCTGTCATACATGATTGAACACAAGCGGATATTTCATTCACTTTCTGTCCATTTCCCTTCTGTGTAACACCATTCGGTGCAGAAATCTCGATTCAGTTCGAAAATCCTAAGCCTGTTCCAATTCGCTGTTTCCCAACGCACCTGTGAAGGAAGTTGTGATCTCTCAATCTGTGTTCAGCGTTGTGTTTAGATTCATTTACTAGGTCCCTAACCAGACGGGCCAAGCATCGATCGACAAACCGATCAACACTGCAACATGTGCTTACAAGGGATCACTGCTCACAGCAGTCGCGTCACGCTGACTCATGCTTATCCTTGACGCGGGAAGCTGCCCTAAATTAGCATCCGACAAACGCGTGACCTTTAAACTGCGAGACCTCGGCGAAGAAATCTCATGTTAAGGGCAAGTGCATTGTGTGCTAAATTGGTGAAGAGTGGGCTAGTTTGCAGCACCTGCTTGTAAACCTATCACACAAAATGCTTTGGGACTGAGACGATAAAAACGAGGCGGTACAATAACACGACCGAGGCGTTTTGGTTCTGCCCAGTATGCAGTGCTACCCCATCTCATTAGAATACCAACGGCTTCGCGGAGATCTTACTCTCACATACCGGATACTAACCGAAAGCGAGCATCCATGTACATCACTGTTGACTCTAGCCCCATACAAACAAAACCGAGGCAACCACCTGAAACTAATGACACAACACTCACGTTTGAATTGTAGAAAGTATTTTTTTCTCACTTAGAATCCATTCTCACTGGAATGCATTACCAAACTATGTGGTGAACGCACCAGACATGACGACATTCGAAAGAATCTCAGATTTTCATCTAAGTGATAAACGATACACAACACTTTGTTACATTGCAATGATTTAACCACTGATACTTTACGTTCCACGCTGGAACATTTTGATTTTAATTTTCTTTTGCATATCCATCCTGTGGGTCTTGTAAAGTTATGCTTTTTATCCCATCATACACCATTGAACCATTGAAGTGGTGGGCGCCATGGTTACATCTACGAAAAGGAAACGGACCTGCACTTGCATGTGAAAATTACACCTCAAATTTCCCATTCAGGCCGAAGAAGAGAGCCTGGCGTCCAAACCCTACACTAACGACTCAGTCTCAATCAGTACCAACTCCCTTCTCTCGCATAAGTAAAAACATTGTATGCAGCGTTCCTGCTTCAACTTCTGTACAGGGTGTTACACCTAGTAGTTTGTTCGCTATACAGGAGACCCTAAGCTGTAATCAACCAGCCATGGTGAGGAAGCTGGTAACATACGCATCGGTTGCCGCCAAGTAAACACCGGAAATAGCACCGTTAACCTTGGTGGCCGGGCTGGAGAAAACTAAAATGTCGCAGCACAGATGGCCCCCAACAGTGCCAACAGTTCACAACTTCACCAGAAGCACGGGAAACTAAGGTTCCAAAACCAGTAGGCACCAGACGGAACCATGGTACCTTGACCCTTGTGTGCACTAACCTCCCCGAATCCAAATCCAAGACAATTAAGGGTAGGCTAACAGACGATCGAAATCAATGAAGTTCTATCTGCACGGCGATTGGTGTCCATGCCGATCCCACAACATTAAAACTCATCTCGCGTCACCCAAACGCATTGCACTACGGTGAACCCCGGTTACTTCAGGTAACAGTAAAATCGGTGGATGAGGCAGAGGCCGTTCTGCTCCCTGAGTATCGACTCCGCAACACCTCAACTGAAGTGCGTATACTACCCAAAATTCCGTGGAAAAAATGTGCAGCGGATCCAACTAACAGAGAGGAACAGAAAATGAACAGATAAGAAAACTGTGATTACTCACGGTGTTTCTGAGCGTACTGATTCTTCTTCCGACAATGCGCAGGTACACGACCGGGAGCAATGGCACTACATCCGGGAGGCTCTTTCTCTCAAAAATGTCGTGGCCACCTCGTTGACAAGGATCCCCGTATCACTGAACTATAAGTCGTGCGGTCCCAGGCTGTTGAAACTGCTGTTGAAATCAGAAGTAACGGCACTAAATCTTCTAGAGAACTGGACTAAATTCCGTGGCAGGTTGCCAACAGCAATTCGTCTGAAAGCAGAAGGTACACCACCACCTTCTAATGACAGTGGATGCGCAACTCTCAATGAAAACACCAGCTGTAGGACTTGACTCGGTGACGGTTTCAACCGTAGCCATAACCTTCGGATGGACGCAGCAGAGCACGAGCGAACACCGGAATCCGGGGATTCTGATACTTGAATATATACCAACTTCGTCTAGGGAGTCTGCAACCCATTCACAAAACGTGTAGCCGCCGACCTTACATCGGTCAGCGTAAACTCACTTGCTTCGTCCATATGATCTAACACAATTTTGATTTCCGTGAATCTCTCATGCACGTACACAAATGCTCAAGTTCTACACAACAAATTAGCCTTATCCAAACCTCGATAAGCGTCAGCAGCTTGGGACTTCATTGCTATCACCGAAACGTGGTTGCGCTGTGCGATAACGGATGCCGAAATCGTGCTAAAAGGTGTGTCCGTTGTCCGGCATGATCGAACCAACAAATGTAGTGGGGTTGTCCTCTACTTTTGTAACAATCTGCAGTGCGAACCAATACACGATTCGGAAACCGACGTATCTGACTCCATTTGGTGCAGCTTCTGGCTGAGAGGGAACCAGCTTAGCCTATTGGGTGTTGTTTACCGTCCACCATTGTCTACACCTGAGATGGACTACACCTTGGTGGCTGCATTGAGGCAGGTGGTAAACAGTACAGTCACGTTCTAGTCGCTGACGATGTCAACTTGCATGCTGTAGAATCCCAGGCCACACCATGAGGGCAATTCAAAGCAGACCTGCAAGATCTTGTCTCAGGTTTTCGCTTTATGACCACGTCACTTCGCCCACCAGATTCAGGGGCAATAACAGGCCAAGCATAGTTGGCCGAATACTCACTACTGAAGAACTGGTGATCAAGAGAGTGATAATCGGTACTCCTCTAGGCTGCAATGACCATGCGACTTGGCACTTCATGTACACTTGCTACGCTGAATATCCCGAGGCCCGAACTCAAACAACGCGAACCGTAACCAGTCACGACACATTAATCCGACTAGTTGAAGCGATCGACTCGTTTCCTAACCTCGGATGCACCCGATATTGCCTGTGAATGTTTCATCAGTAAGTTTAAACATCTTGGTTAGCAGAACATCGGAAAGCAAGACTATCAGTTGGAAGAACATGGCGTCGTTTATACGGAGTAGGACGCGCCAACGCGTGGTGACGATCAACACGGCGTGATATACCCACAAAACCGATCCGAGTCGGAGTACCTGGAAGGCATATATCGTGCACCGTAACCAGTGTACCCAACCAGTGCGCGAGGACAAACTAGTACCTCAACCTGCTTTAGCCGAACGATTACTTTTTAATTCTAAGCTTCTGTACAAGCATGTGAACAGCCTCCGCAAGATGAAAAGTGGATTTCCCCGTCTTCAAACAGCGGATGATCTAACTTGGCCTGCTAAAGAAGCGTCGAATGTTCTGCAACAACAATATGCACTAAAGTTTCATTGCATGCCGTGGTCTCCTGAATTTTTGAAACCTGTGCTGTTCACACCAGGACCCATTCATATAAAGTTTTACGCCAGATTTGATGAGAAAGCTGCTATCCATACGCTTGTCCAGTAATTGACGACATCCGCCCAAAGACACCTGCAGTGGCGGCTACTATTTTGGCTGAATCATTGGCGCGGCTGTTCCATCACTGCCTGCATAAGCGGCACGTTCCTGAAATTTGGAGACACGGAGTAATAATTCCCATTTACAAAGGGGTAGTCGTTCCGATCCAGCTAATTCTCGACTAGTGACTCTGCTGTCAGTCCTTTCTAGAGTTATGGAGAGTAACATTGCCGACACAATCATGTCTCATCTGGATGGCTTTGGTTACATTGCTCGGCAGCAACACGGCTTCCCCCAGAATCAGTCGTGCACAACCAAACTATTGTTAGCACGAGAGAGCTGGACTAAAAATGTGGATGCTAGGGAAGGAGTCGATGTGGCTTACCTTGATTTCTCTAAGGCCTTTGACCGGTTGAAGCATCATATCCTTCTCGCCAAACTTCGAGGATGTAGCATAAAGAACAATCTCCTCGGATGGATCTGCAATTTTCTCTCGCACAGGCGCCTGGAGCTGAGTTTACGTGAATCCATGTCAGACCCAATTCATGTCAAATGCGGAGTGCCACTAGGTTCGCTACTGCGTCCCTGTCTATTACTGGTCATTATAAACGATTTAGTGAGCCAATTTTCCTCAAACGGTTTACTCTACGCTGATGACATCAAAGTGGCGAGTGATCAGAGCTCCAGCAGACCGTATCCACCTTCAAACCGACCTTGACAAGATTTGTGGATGGTCACTCTAACAGCGCCTTTTCTTCAATCTGGCGATATGTCGAATGCTCCATTTAAGACACCGAATGGTTCACAGATATAAGCTGGGGGACCAGGATCTGCAATAATGTTCTATCAAAAAGGATTTCGGTGTGTTGGTCCAGGAAGATATCGGCTGCTCGGAGCAGTCCAAAAAGGCATCGAAGAACGGGATCCAAATCGTGGGGCTTTTACGGAGAGCTTTCGGGCAATTCGAACTGTCGAGTTCCCGCCAAATACTTCCCGCGTATATACGACCACATGTCGAATATGTAATTCAAGCATGGCACCCATGTCTAAAGCGGGATCTCATGGTTTTGGAGCTTTCACAACGTTAGGCGATCAAAAATGTCAAGGGTTTGCGCCACTTGTCAAATGAACAGCACCCAGAGTGCTTGGCATTTTCTTTGGACGTTACCGCCGTTTGCGTGGTTACCTAATCATGGTTTACGAAGTATTAAACAACACTAATCACCCTGCCATCACCTATTAAAACTGAGTCCCAATAGCCAACTGAGAGGTCACCATTTCAAATTGACAGAACAATACAGCTGGTGAGATTGTTGAAGAAACTTCTTCTCACTGCGTTTTTGCCACACGTGGAATTCTGTCTCAGAAGCTGTTATTTCAGCCCCCACGTTAGCCGTCTTCAAAGCACGTGTCGACAGTGCACTGGCCATACTACACCATATCACTACTCCAAACGACCCATACAAAAAGCAAAGACAAAAACAAACCAAAACATCTTCATTTTTGCCCGGAAACCACAGATGATAACCTTGGCTAGTATAAAAAACGGACGGGAATGTTGTAATCGGCAAGTTCGCGATTTGCAGTTTCACTATTTCCTATTGGCATATTTGCTTTTATTTTGCTCATGCATAACCGATCATCCGGCAGTACATGTAAAGCTTCGGCTTATTTTATCCACAACATACCATTGACCATTGACCAACCTCAAAAGGACGGAGGAAATGCCTAGATTTGCGAGAATCGGAGTAGGATGGAATTCAGATTTGCGGCTGTCATAGCCAAGTATTTGTTAATGATGTGGTTATAGCGCGTTAACACATGGGTGTCAAGGGGTGCATCTGTAAAATCAGCCCAACGCGTGCATTTATGTGATGCATAAACCATTCTGTGTTCATGCAGATTCTACGACGGTACATTCTGTTACGTTTTTTGCATAATGGATTGGCTACTAACATTCATCTTACATATAAATGCTACTTGAATGTCTTGATTCGAATCACCGGTATAAATATCAGGTAACTCTAAAATCCAGATGGAGTAATCAAGCAGGTGCAGTAAATATCGTGGTGAAGAAATACTCGGAACTCGTCACTTCTCTGAGACAAATCACAGAATAAGGAGAAAAAGCAACCACAAGACAAACTGCATCTTTACTTCTCATCACGGTATTGTGGTTTCCGTTCATTTTGTTTTTGAGCATTTAGGTGTCTGTTCTCATACAAATAGAGGATGCACATGTATGTCTAAACAAATGGCCTGGATCTGCAGCGTAGTTTTGTCAGGCTTAGAGCGTTAAGAGTTTGCCCTCGTCCGATTAGAGAGAAAATGGTACACATTGCAACGGATGAATCCACAAACACTACGCTAAATTGGAGGTAAGCATGAAGCGTCGAATCCGCCAAAAAGAAACAAATGGACGATGAAGAACTGTTTGATATATCGATGGGGTTTGATGCTGAGTTGAAACGGGAAATGTTGTCTCTCGTAGACAGTTTGACTGATGAAATGCTGTAGATTCCTTCGAATTCATGATCTTGCGAACAAATCTGTTTTCCTTGCAAATTTAACTCTATTTGCCAATAATTATGGTTTTCAGCTTAGTGAATTAGACGAAGATACAGAAAAAGAGGAATTCTTTACCAAAAGGAGAAGGTTGTAGTATTTTATGAAAGCTTCAGGAAACGAGATAATTAATAGACCCTCTGAGCTTTTGAGAATCATACCGAAATATCACCTAGGGGAATCTGTTGCGTATATTCCTTACCCTTGCCAGCTGTGAGAGCACAATCTCGAAATGCAATTTTATAATGAACTGGCTTCGATCATCACTGAACCAGACGAGGCTCACAGATAGGCAGTGTTAAATGTAGAGAGCAAACTAGACGACGGATAGTGTTATCAGTAATATTGCCCCAAGTAATGCGCGCAAAATGTATTTGTAACTCATATTCACGAGTGCTGTAAAACTAAAAATGCCTGAAATTACGGCAGCACTCAAAAGTTAGATCGAGTTTGGTTAGGTGAAACGAAGTATTTAAACGCTCTCCTCAAATGTGAGAGTTTACGTATGTACAACCGCTCAGGTGGGGGAGGGGGGCGGTGGGGCGGCAATGTTATGTCCGCCCCGAGCGGCAAAATCCGTTGCTACGACACTGCAAAAAAATTTGTGCAGCATCAGATAAGAGACTGAAACAGCAATCAGAATGGAAAACCGATCCAAAACCACTGGGTTTAAATCATTCTGAAGATTATGGTTCCTACACGGGTAGAGTGTATCATGCACGCGAACGTTGTAAGCTGAAGCACTTGCAGACGATGAGCTCAGATCACGTAATTTTGAATCTGGCGTTATTAGATAGCTGAGCAAGAACTCATAACATGCCTATGACCCAGATACCACTCATGTACAAAGCACAACATTCAAGAAGTTATTGCTTGGAATCACAGTAAGGAAAACTCAAAAGGTGAGTCTCGAATGTTTCAGTCAAGACAACTGGAAACTATTGTAGGACGCGACTGCAATCAACAAACGAAGTCTCGGTGGTGGTCAGCAGAATCGTTTATTGTCAGAAGTCTCGCACATTTATCGTAAAACACTATTGCTTACGCATTACTTCAGTGGGTAGCCTGTCATCTGGTTAGCCTCATTGGTCACGTTTTCCTTCCTTCAGTTTCATTGGTTCGTGGTTGTTCCACCATCTGCTCTATCGCTGGATAGCGTCTCGATGTCGCCTGTGTTCTATGGCTGGTACCTGATTGGTCGTATTTCCTTGGTCCACTGATCCTCGGCTGGTACGCGGACCGTCTGCCGTTAATATCGATTTTGCTTGGTCAGTGCTAACCCATCGGTTAGCTGACTAATCGGTGCTTCCGGGTTTTCGATACACTTAACGTGCTATTGGCATGTTGGCCGCGCCGCAGTATTGGTCTTCCTTTCACGTGATTAGGCACCGTTCAGTCGAGTGAGGTTACCTCGCTCGGATGAATCTGCTGTGTTCCACGATCCGCGGTTAGTCTGTCGGGCCGACCAGACTCAGCCAATTTCTCAGACCCCATTACACAGTATTGGCTTCCTTTCACGTGATTGGCTACCGACACATCACGGTGAACCAGAGTCCAATCGCGTGAGGTTACCTCGCTCGGGCGGATCTGCTGCGTTTCACGATCCGCGCTTAGACTGTCGGGCGACCAGGCTCGTCCGTTTGCTCAAAGTTTATGTCCGATTCTAAGATTGTAATGGTTGATTTGATTGATACCAATACGCCATATATGCTATGTCGCTTCATATAAATAAATAAATAAATAAATTGTATATTCCTCGACGATGCGAGAAGCTGTTCTCTATAAGGAACAGATCAAATAATGGTACAACTTTTCCATGACATTTCATCAATACATTTTCAGAGATAAACATGGATGCAATTGCAATTTATGTTTCACAGAGTAATCAGAATCGTTCCGATATTTTTACATGCCATTGAATCAGGATTCTTCACAATCACATGATAGACATTTGGGCCGAGAGAAAAAAATGTAATGAAAGGGGCTTTTGTCCGAAATGTTATGTGTATATGTTTCAGGAATTTATTCAGACACCATGGATACCGTTTTCGAATGCGTTATCTAGGGACTGTGATGTGCCGAACATCTTAATCACGTTTTGGACGGTTAAATGCTTACTAATAGCAAGCTTAAAATTGCAAAGAGTATAGCATGTTCTGATATCACTTGGAAGTTTGTTCCAAATCTTTGAGTATTGGGTTAGAAAGAAACGTTCTCTGATTCTCGTAGAAAATTTTGGAATTATGACCTTTACCTCTTTGTTACGTATTGGGTATCTGTTGTTTACAGATATGTGAACACCGCTTTCAGGACTGCGAAGTTGACAATTTATGATTCTGTAAAGAAAACATAGGTTCAGTTTCATTATCCGAAACCAAACTGGGTCGAATCCAAGTTTATCGCATCGCTCCTTGTATGTCAACTTTGAGGAATATCCACATAGCTTTTTCGTGAAGCGTCTCTGGACCCTCTCAAGAGCGTGCTGGTCAGATTTCCGTAGATTAAACTTTACCATTGAACAGTATTCCATACACGGCAATACATATGTTTTGTAAAGGGATATGCGAGATTCCGTGAGGTAAAAATGATGGCAGATATAACCAATGGTCTTCATGGCTTTCGAAACTTGGAAGTCACAGTGTTCAGAAAAGTTAAACGTAACTGAATATCGCACGCCCAAGTCGCGAATTGTCCTGCATTGCGAGATATAGGCACCTTGTAGTAATAAACTGTCTGGCGGTACTTGGCATTTGTACGACAAAATATTACATTCGTCCACGGCAAATGACATCTGCCACAGTTGGCACCAGGAGTCAAGGGCGGATAGGTCATCCTGAATGAGACGTACGGCTTCCTGAGTAGTTGCACGTGGTTGTGAGTAGACAACTTTAATGTCATCAGCAAAGCTAAATGCGACACCATTTCGTATTCTCTGAAATATATCGTTAATATAAATTAGAAAAAGAAGTGGACCAAGAACACTCCCTTGAATCACTCCACTAGTGATTGCTTTCGGTGTAGAGAAATGGTCGCCTATGCGCACAACCTGCTGTCTGCCAATTAGATATGAAGATAGCCAAGAGAACATCGGTTCTCCAATGCCTATAGCCTTCAGTTTTTTCAGTAACCTTCTGTGAGGCACTCTATCAAAGGCTTTTTGCATATCCAGGAACAGGATTACGACACTGTTTCCGTTATCAATGGCGGCCGTTGTGTGGTTTAAAAAGTCAGTCTGACATGTTGCGCAGGATCGACCTTGCATGAAGCCTTAACCGGAAGTCCTGATGCCGGATGGCCAACCGCTGTCATCTGCATGGCAGTGGAGGATGGGTCGAGCTATATCGCAGTTAGCTAACAATTCGTGATGGTCGGCTACCATCCTCCATGGCGCAGTTGCATAAGCTGCGGGCTAGTTGGCACAAGCCAATAGCAGTCATGGGTTCGATCCTTTGTAGAAGACAGAAGGATGCGTACCACTGACGAGCCCCAATAAGGCGAAACGGCCATATGACGCTTTTCCGGATAGGTAGTTGACTTATCTGAATTGTCAGCTGATTGCGACGAACAAACATACTCACCAAAACCCTTCTACTCATAAGTAATACCAAAATGTTTTCTTAATTTGCAACAGAATGCACCACGTGTGTGCCGGAATCGTGGTTAAAGACATTTGCTAATATTTACGCGTTCATCAATTGCCATTACGTAGCTTGCCAAGAGAAACTCCATGAAGAAATAATGGCCCTCGGCCACACGACGCCCATGCCGGGTTGACCATTCAAAGCTGTCTGAGAAACGCGAAATCGAATTGGAAGCCAATTTCTTCTACCCAACTGCACAGGAGAGGTTTCTTACACTTCGTACTTTTATGGCTGTCACTACTAATAAGTACACGTTTTTCCTACAGTAGGATACCGCATCTGACATTGTTATCATCTTCAGACCTACATAGTTGGCTACTGATGGACCGATACTACGCAGCGTGCAATGTACCACATTTTAAAAAACCAAAAGCCTCTGACCTCAAGCTACATTCCCCGACCCTTTGCCCACCCACTCGGAGTTCTACCTCCCAGAACCTGATTTTCTTAAACAGCCAATGCGTACGTTAACTCGATAACAGATTCAGAACCCTTCCCTGAGCCAAACGGCAGTCACAATCCTTGCGGACGGCAACAACCGGATCAGCCTCCAAACTCCTGGATACGTGATGCCAACGAATATGCCGGATTTCTCCGTGTGATGAGCATCCTGTTGGCCGTGGACACGGGTGCAGTGAGGAGAGTAACACCTCCGCAGCGCACCATCGGACCAGCAACGGAGGCACATTGCTGCCTGAATATTTTCTGCCCCAGCTAGCTTTCCCTCAGTTCAAAGAACCCACCCGATGACCTAATGATGATGCACACCAGTCTGTACCCAAATAATACATAAAAAGTGTCCTGGACCCAGCGAACTCTGTAGCACATCTCCTTTTGGCATTCTGTGATCAATCCTCCCGTTACTCTTAGCATCCACCGTCACTTCCCGTTTCCCCCGGGACATCACGATCGTTTCCATCACTTAGCCTTATATACCATTTCCCGGCCAAGGTGTCCACTTGGGCAACAAATATAATCTGGGGGGCATTCAACATGAGTCTACTCAATTAATTTGTTCCGTGCGTACGCCAATCACTTGTGCAGGTGTGTAGGTGTGCGTGTATAGCACGTCGCCTTCAGCCAATTGGACCTCAGAGGCATTAAGTCATAGGGGTGCAGGTGGAACGCTTCAGCTGCTACGCACGGAACAAATTAATTGAGTAGACTCATGTTGAATGTCCCCTCAGACTATTTCTGTTGCCCAAGAGGACAACTTGGCCGGAAAATGGTGTAGTTGGAAGCTCTTGTAGTGAACCCAAAGTATTCACTCTTTCAGTGTTTCACAACTCTGGATTTCATCGTTGTTTGTACCTTCTAACTGCCCAAGTGTGTTATTGACGGTACATCACTTACTTTTCTGCGCGGCGAGTCACGTGGTGTTTTATTCATCGTTTTTGTCGATTCGTTCTCCGTTCCTTGTAACACATACAATGAAAGTTTGGTCAAGCTGCCTCTAACATCTACTGTTTCGTAGTCGACACGCCTTTTACGTGTTATCGCTACCGACTGGTATCCGAGGTGCACCCAGCAGTAAATGGTACCCTACGCTGTCCTCTACTCCCCGTACCCGATTCCTAATTGCTTGTGGGTCCCATGGAGTTCATAAGAGTGGTAGAGAGCAGAAAAGCGATCCTGCGTTAATTGCATCACTTTCCGTTAAGAGCACGGGTAGCGCGGATTCTTGCGATACGTCGTTCCATGGGGAAATATCACGATCGCAGCGGAAACAACACGATCTTTGCTTACGCACCAGATAGTAGTCCAACAGTATACCTTGGATCCAATTGATCTTAACTTCTACATCGTCTGGCGTTTCTCTCGTTTCTCATATGTAGTCAGTTGTGGCTAGTATTTTAGTGACGCTTTGCACTCTGTGGATTAAGTGAATTCCACTGGATGCAGTTTGACGCATCGCTTCTGAACAGGTTAACTAGGATTTCATTGGTTGTCATAATTTAGGCAGCGACCCTACTTTTCAATCCTTTTCAGGCATATTTGTATCGCCTTTTCAAGCCCATTGTTTATTGCATTCTCCTTGCCAGCCCGTATTTCCTTCAGCTTTGTTTCTTCGTTGGGTGTTCGATGAGTTCGCTTAACCAAAATAAGTTTACTAAAATAGTTACGAGCTTCTCTATCGGCCATTCATTAGCCTTTTTCATCTGATGACTCATTGGAACGACCCTCAGAAGCAGAATTCTAGCGTGAAATCCGGCTGTTGAAACTGAATGAAGCCGCAGGAGCAGATGGACTTTTGCTTGACCTATGCAATTTCGCGGGACTAGATCTGCTGGATGAATTACCCAATTGTGTGAGTAGGTGCGTGTCCCAACAGACTGGAGCCACTTAGTAAGTTCTACATGTGTGCTTGGAGTGCGGCAATCATAGAGGGAGCTGGCTGATCTCAATCGCCTTGCGTAAGTTGAGGTTTTCTGTTAATCTTAACAGCTTGAATGACGCTCGTGGAAACCAAATTCATGAACAGCAAGCCAGATTTCGTCAAATTCGAGAAGAATTGACTACCTCATCTTTTTACGTCAGGTGTTGGAACACTGCCATATCTATCGGCGAACCCCATAATGGTATGCTTAGACATCAAACGTATCTTCGATTCGGTGGATCGATGTACCCTTTGGGATTGTCTGCTTAGGAAAGGTGTGTCCGAGCAATACATGAACATTCTCAGACCTGTTTATGCGCGTAGTTCGGACAGAGTGAGGGTCTATGATAAACTGTCTCCAGCGGATCGAGACAAGGTTGCCGCCGACACCCTTCCTTTTCAACTTCTCAATCAAGGAAGCCATGAAAACGGCGTTCTCTGAGCACGACCTACAAGGTGTGAAGCTAGTTTCGTGTGATCCGCTTCTAGATTTGGAGTATGCCGAAAACATTGCCTTAATCTGTGACAAATCATGAAGGCGCCAAAAGCACTGGACAAATTAATGCTGGCTATAAATCGTTTCGGGCTGTGCCTTGTAACGTCCTTCTCCAATATTAGGTAAGACCCATCATTCCGTTGAAACTTAGTGGCAATCACAAAGAACTCGTTCAGGAATGTAGGTACCTAGGTGAAGGTCACCGCAAGGTCACACCACAAGATGGTACTATCCAGCCCTCTAAAGCTTTTCAGAATTATTCTCGCAATTCTCATCGTACGCTGCTGTGCCTACACTCACTCGAACCAGCTCAACGAGGGCTGTCCAATTTACTCCACCAATTGGAGCTGCGCTGTGGAGATCACTCTCTGAGACGCGTGTCACCTAATTCGCACTGGCACTCTCAAATCTGTTATTTATTTTAACGCGGACCCGAAAAGAAAGCGACATCCAAATCTCGCTTAAAGTCCAGTTCCATCTATCCATACATACGACCGGACTGTACTACCCGTACTGCAGTACCCTCTGCGTTTAACCTTCACCTACCCCAAATGCGGTAATCGATCAAGTGTTACCATGACGGTAATTGACACTATAGAAAATAGCAGTGAGCTAATAGGCGTGGCTTCAAACGAGGACTCAAAAAGCACATAAGTGGAGATGTCAAAGGTAAGCGGATTGTGAAAGCAGAGGTAGTCTGCGCGTTCTCTTCCAAACACTGCAATCCCAATTGCGCTAAACTTTCTCAACGGCAGGCGAAAGAGCAGTGCAGATCGCCAGATAGCTTTAGATTTCGTCCTACATGTTTCACCATACCACGCGCGATGAGAAAAAGTTGTGTTGTAAACAAGGATGTCCCCATCTTAGTTCAGTAGCTCAGCGAACAAACTAAGGTACCACGCAAAACATCCGGCGGTAGTAGCAGAAAAAGCACCCGAAAGAATGTAGGCGCTGTGACAGATGGTTGTGCATTTCTTGCTGATATGAAAAAGACCCCTGAAAAATGTCCCTTTGTAGCTGAAACTGCGTATGCTGCGTTGTCATTAAAAGTTGACACGCTCAAATCTATGCTGCAGCCCATGCATAGTCTGTTTGCATTATTTGAATCGCCCTCAGATATTGGTAAAATGCCTATCACGAAATGTAGCTCGCTGATTGACTCAATTTCGACCGAAGTACAGAATAGAGTACGTTGCTCACGCAATGCTGTGGTTTTTAATGTACCTGACAAGCTACCTATGAAAACTGTTCAGAGAGTTCTCCTGTCTGCGTGCGGCATGCAAACTTGTTGGTCCAGCTGCACTAGGCTACGTAAAAAGTTTATACGCTATGACTGTCCCATACTATTCCAGTTTGAAAATGAACTAATTGCTAGACAATTCATTCGAAATTGCAATTTGATTCAGCATAATACGACTTTCAAACGTCTGAAAATAATAGAGGACAAAACCCCCTTACAGCGGGAGCTTAGAAGACGACAGCTAGAAGCAAACCCGACTGCTAAACCCCATTCTGAAAATGTATCTGTTGGTGGCAGCGACAAGTTTGGCATTTGTTCCACGCCTGCTGCAGTTACGGATAACGTGGCGAATAACGAAATCAACTCTGGTACCCCAATTAGATCGCTTGATCACACGGATCAATCTAGCCCGTTATCTGCTGTGTCTAGGAGTACGCCCAGTTTCGGCACTTCGGCTATGCCGGCCACAAAATTGATCACCGGCACACATCCACCAGAACGAAATTTCACGGTTAAGCGTGATAAGCCGACCAAACACAAAATGCCTGCAAACCCCAGCGCTGCGGTTGTGCACGGTGCTGCCTCTCAAAAAGCCAGTTCCGGTAATCTTAAAAGCTTCTTCAATGCTGTTTCATGCCATAAAAGAGGAAACAATGTGGTTCAGACAAAACCAACTGCAGTACCCGTTGAACCCCATATTCAATCACAGCCACAAACTTCAGCCTGTGTTATCCCGCCAAAAGTCTACCCTGGCCAGTATACAGGATCATCTAAGACATCTAAGGACTCAGGAAAATGGATCGATTGTATGATGACGGTTGACTTGGATTTATCGAGAATGTCACCGGATAAATCCATAGCATCGCCTTGCCTGAATAGCCATCCATCCATTGATCAAGGCCATGAAGGCACACAAGGTGTCCCAACATCTTTGCAGATTGAACGCGATTTATCTGTTTATCACCAAAATCCGGACTCATGTTTAAAAAACACGATGTATTCTGTTCGAGCTGCATGGATTGACACTAGTGTGCCTCCACCGCTTATAGTGAAGCCTGACGACTCCAGCGCACCTAAACAGGTTACATTCCACGATGAAAATGACGATTGCGTATTTACTCATTTCACCAATCTATACAATCAACAACCTATTAGTGCCACGACGCAGACGACACAGCCTCGAAATTTAGCGTCTACTAGCGAGTTCCATGGAAGCCCGCTCTATAATCCTCCTGCCCGCATGAGCTGCTATGCCGACCATGAACCCGCCCCCGTATCCCATTTTCTACAGGGCCATACTCAGTCACAACCCCCTCCCCTGTGGCTACCTCCCAATCCCTTTTCAACGAAGGTGTCAATCCACGCCTTGTTTCACCAATTTTTGGCATGGGCACAGACACAAAGCTATCAGACCCAATGTTCATAAAGCAGCATAAACAACGTTCTTCACATCTCGCATCTATGTTAATATTTTTGATTAATATTCGTTCGCTTCATTCCAAGATCCACATACTACGCTCATTTGTTTCTGTGACAGATCCTGACATAATATTTATAACTGAGTCGTGGTGCCATGACGACATGTCTAACACCCAGCTAACCATTTTCGGATATGATATGTTTATGAGAAATCGGCAGTGTCGTCGAGGAGGAGGATGCGTACTTTACGCGAAACAATCGCTGGCAGCAACGACATTCGAGAATCCAGTGCTGAATAATGTGCAAGAGTCACTTTGGCTTACGATAACGATCAGACACCAGCAACTGCTTGTTGGTTGTATATACAGCACGCCAAACTGTAGCCAAGAGGATTTAGTAGTTTTGACGTCTGCATTTGAATGTGCCGCAAGCCTTCCGTTTAAACACAAGATTATCGGTCGTGATTTCAATCTGCCATCGATTGCATGGTCTGCAGGAACTGCTCCTCTGAAATTTCATAATCTTATCTCTTGTATTCATATGAATGGTTGGCAACAACATGTCTCCAAACCTACCAGAAGAAACAGCATCCTTGATCTCATTTTCTCACAGGGCATACCTGCTAGTAATGTAACGGTCCTTAATGAATTCCCTGGGAGCGACCATCGGGTGGTCAAATGCTGTTTAAGATTACGCATGGCCAATGAACCACACCCACTGCATTATCGTTTATTCAACTCCGTCAACTGGAACACGTTTAAGGATATGGTTCGTTCGATGAACTGGGATGATTTCTTCATCTCTCCATGCCCTCAAAAAGCAGCAGACGTGTTCTATGATATCATCGGTCTTTGCATTGATTCATTAGTGCCTATAAAGTGTGCCCGCCTAAGAAAACAAAAACCCGATCGCAAAGTGTTAGGTATCACACGCAAGCTTCATAAGATCCGGCGGAAATTTAGATTAACAGCAGACTTTGCGCTAATACTGCAGCAGGCAAAGATCATCGAGGAACTCGGGCATCTAAATGTTCGCAATCTCATATTAGAAGAATACAAAGCTTTGAATGGCCCGAATAAAACAACGGAACTGCCCAAACTGTTTCGTGCCAGAGGTTTGCGTCGCAGTAATTCCATCAATTTTATCATTATGCCGGATGGCACATACCTTGATGCTCCGGGTGAAATTTGTGAGGCTTTCAGCGCTTATTTTGCCGAATCAGTGGTTGATGAACCGCTAGCCACACCAGCGCTTGTCACACCACACATTGCTGAAAGTTTATGCACAGTGGAATTCACTATTGCAAAAATCTCCGGTCAAGTCTCCCGCTTGTCTTCCTCGACTTACCCAGGACCTGATGGAATTCCCCCTTGTTTGTTAAAAAGCGGTGGGAGCGACTTGCCTCTTCTATTGCTCAACATTTTACGCTCTCTTTTAACAGTGCAGTATATCCTAAGCACTGGAAGACTTCCGTTGTTATCCCGCGGCATAAGAATGGAAACGTTCACGAAATTAAAAACTATCGCCCCATCAACCACACACCTGTAATATCTAGAATTATGGAAAGGATAGTGAAAAATGAATTACTTATTTTCTTGAATAAGAAAAACGTCATCAACAATTCACAACACGGTTTTTTGCAGGGCAGATCTTGTGCGACATGCCAGACAGACTTCTTAAACCACACAACGGCTGCCATAGACAAAGGCAACAGTGTTATTGTCCTGTTCTTAGACATGCAAAAAGCATTCGACAGAGTGCCGCATCGAAGACTACTCCTCAAGCTGAAGGAAATAGGTATTGGAGAACCAATGTTTTCTTGGTTGTCGTCATACCTAGCTGACAGTCATCAGGTGGTGCGTATTGAGGACCGTGTCTCTAAACCGAAAGCAGTCACCAGTGGAGTAATTCAGGGAAGTGTACTTGGTCCACTTCTTTTTCTCCTCTACGTCAATGATGTATTTCATAGAATAAGGCATGGTGCTACTTTTCTGTTTGCTGATGACATTAAAATCGTCTACTCACAAGAACGTGCAGATACCCGCGCAGCCTTGTGCCACATTCAGGAAGATCTATCGGCACTTGAATCCTGGAGCAAACTGTGGCAGATGTCCTTTTCCGTGGACAAATGTAATATTCTGTCGTACAGATGCGAAGTTCCACCAGATAGTCTATTATTACAAGGCACGTTTATTTCACAGTGCAAAGTGATTCGCGACTTGGGTGTGCGGTATTCCACTACCTTCAACTTTTCGGAACATTGTGACTTCCTAGTTTCGAAAGCCATGAAGACTATTGGCTATATCTGTCATAAATTTCAACTCACAGAATCTCGTATCTGGCTTTATAAAACATATGTGTTACCTGGCATGGAATACGGCTCACTAATACAGTCGAATCTGCGGAAATCTGACTAACATGCTCTTGAGAGGGTACAGCGACGCTTTACAAAGAAGCTGTGCGGATATTCCTCCAAGATGACCTACAGAGAGCGCAGTGAAAAACTTGGACTTGACCCAATTTGGCTACGGATAATGAAGATGAACTTGTGTTTCCTGTACAGAATAATTCACCATCACATGCACAATTATGCTAACTGTGTCCATATGGCCGTTAACACTAGATACGAGCTACGAAATAAGGAGACAACGGTCATGATTCCAAAGTTCAATACGCGAATTAGGGAGCGTTTCTTCTTACTACACTGCTCAAAGCTTTGGAACAAACTTCCAAGAGCTATCAGAACTTGTTGCACATTGCGTTTGTTTAAGCTTTCGATAAAAGATCATTTAACCGTTCAAAATGTGATAATAATGTTTCGAACAGCACAGTCCTTAGCTAACGCTTTTGAGAACGGAGTTAATGGTGCCTGAAAATGCATGTGGTCAAGTGCACAAGTGGTTATATTTTGTTGGCCCGCAGCACTTTATTCTCTCTTTTTTTCGTGTGCGATAAACTCTCATGTGACTGCTAAAAACTTTTCAGACGATAGAACAAGAGGAATGTAAATATTTTGGACCGCTTCGCGCTACACAAATTTTCATTTTGTGCTCACATTTTTTAAAAATTTATTATACCATGATATGAAACTGCTGTACCATTATTTGATCCGTCCCTTCTGGGAACGGCTTCTCGCATCGTCGAGCCATATACAATTTATTTATTTATTTATTCGTCAAAAGTGTGCTAATACTGATCCATAAATACGACTGGTTACTAACGGAAGCTGGACAGCGGATGAACGCTTAGTTTGATTCTTTGGAGGAAAGGATACAACAGGAAAAAATGGCAGGCTCGAACGAAAACCTGCCCATGCGACTCATTTCCCCAGGAACACCAGCGTCAATTTTTCCATTGACTTCTTCTCATTCCACCTTGGAAGATCGTAAGTTGAATGCAGACGAAGGCTCTGGTAGTCAAGCAGTCAATATGACAACCACAATCGGCCGTCACTTGAAACTCGCGACTGATCGGCGCACATCAGCTTCTAATAAGTATCGCGAATGAAGCAGTCTAACACCAATCTCCTGCAACCGCATATGGTGGCCAAACCAGGAACAAATCCTGGACCGCCGAAGGCGTGACTTCATACGCCACCTACGCACGCACAAAGAATAACACAGTCTATCCCAGACGCTAAAACACAAGGCGCCGAATGTACCGTTGGTGGACAAACCACACCAAAAACAACTCAGACTACAGCCTCTCTCAAATCGACCAGTTTTAGACAAACCCACAATCACTAAAAATTGTAGGTCCCGGAGTCCCCGAACTTAGTGCAAACTCTATAAAAGGTCGGCTGCATTATGACAGAAAACAGTGGGACTACTTATGCTGTCTAATAGGCGTCCACGCCGAACAGACCAGCATGGTGCGCACGGTACGGCACCCAGTCTCACCCCAATACGGTAAACCACGGTTCTTACTTGTGACACTACAACTAACGGAAGAGGTTGAGGCGGTTCTCCTGTCAGTCACTCGTCTTCGAACTACATCATGCGGTATACGTAATTTTCCCGAGGTCCCATAGAGCGAACAACAGCGAAGAAAACAGAATCCGGATGATTACCACCAGCTAAGGAACGAAACATCGCTATTCATTCATGATGTCCAGGAGCTTGAAGCCTTGGAAGCTCCCGAAGCCCAATCCCATGACTGGGTGGAGTGACGTTATATACGTGAAACGTTCTCACTTCACAATGTGACAGCCAAATCGACGTAAAGGCTGCCATTACCACCGAACTACTAAGGATGTTGTCCCAAAGTTTTTAAAGCTGGGCTTCAGTCCAAACGTAAAGCAGAGGATACACTCGATGTGTCGCACAAGTGTCATCATCATCATAATCAACAGCAGTTCTGCAGTCATTTGAACTGAAGCTTCACTGATATACAACCATAACGACCTACGGAACGAGGAATAATAGTGGGGATAGAATGGGGACTTACCGGAAAATCTTACTGTCATAAGCAAACATTCAGGATCAAGATGCCTACACGTTGTCGTCAACATACCGTCATAAACAGCTGGCTATCGTGCGAGACAGCTTCTTTGCAGCTTTCACTACCCTGCGTCATAACCAGCCATTACCAGCAGATAACTCAGCATCAAACACACGTTAAACAGGCAGTCCGACCAGGCGACGGCAATAGCCGTGCCACAGGCGTCGATTGCGAACCATGTCCTTTAAAGTCTAAAGCCAAGCACAAGGCGAGTCACATGGACTCCAGCTTTGAAGGTGAGACGGACCGAGGACATCAAGTTTGACCGCCAGTGCCTTCATTTCCCGCTGCGAAGTCAACTTCGTCCACCTCAAGCCTTGCTCCACCCTACAGACTAAACTACCCCTCCTCGGTAAGCGGTGACCAGGCATAAGTAGTACGTGCACAAGCCAACGCAGTTTATTCAGTACTATCAGTTATTCTAAGAAACTAGTATGGATATCATCACCTAACACTCGCCCACGTACATCATTGTTGCGGACATGCTGGTACCACCCGACACCAGCAATGCTCCGCAGTCTACGATGATCAAAGGCTTGCAAGTGCCTAATACCATCAGAGCGAAGGAGCCAAGTCTCACTTCCCTAGAGTAGGATGGCCCTCACTTTGGTCTTGTAAACACGGCTTTCAAACGGAAGGAAACCCCTTTCTGTTGCACATGTGTTGTAACATGCTCCCATCTTAGATTCGTTTGAAGACGTTGAACACCAGCCCCCAGTCGACCGAGACAGAGCGAAATCACAGAGGCTGAGCAAATACTCCAGCAAATCTTACTTTTGAGTTGCACAGCTGCGGCCCACGATTGGTTCTCACAGCAACAATGAATTGTCCAATGACCACTTTAACCGGAAATTCAGCCGACACGAAGAGGTTCAACACCCAATATCAGTAGGTCAGCAAAAAGAACGATTAGTTGCCGACCTCACAAAGATCGACTTAAAATCTCACCTAACACTCACGCCACCAAACACACTTTTGACATTCGAAACACTAACCTGTTTTTACACTAATACACAAGTCCTCCACAGTGACTTTTCAGAGCTTCATTGTTGCCAAGCCTTCACGTCTTGGGACATAGTCATGATGATTGAAACCTGGCTCTACGACGAAATTACTGATGTCGAGATCGCCTTACCAGGCAGGTCCGTCCTGCGAAATGGTCGACCAAGTAGGAGAAGCGTCGTTCTTTTATACCATCTCAGTGGCATACAGTTCGAACGCATTAACAACCTAGAGACTCAAGGTGTTGATTTGCTTCGGTGCTGCTTGTAACTAAGGCTTGGTGACATGTTCGGTGGCCATCGTATACCGCCCCTCGATATCAACTGTAGAAATGGACAACCGTTTAGCTAATACTCTGGGGACCGTTCTGGCACGACCCTACAGTCATGTTCTGTATGCCGAAGACCAACCTGCATGCTGTCGAGGTTCCAGCCACCATCAGTGAGCAATATAAAGCTGAACTGCAAGAGCTGGTCACTGGCATACCACATTATAATCACACTACCGACCCAACGAGGCTCAGAACAGGGAACAAACCGGCAATTCCAGACTATGTGTTTATCAGTGAGGAACTTATGATCGATACAGGAACAGTAATCATCCCGTTGGGACGCAGTGATCATGCCGTACTGCTTTTCCAATAAGTCTGTTATACGAAGCACTCCAAGGGGACAAGGAAGTAATTCGTATCACGACGCACTATGATATGGTATCTGTCTTCATCATGACCACTGATTGGTTATTCATAGCTGCCCAAACCCGTGATGTCACTTGGGAGAACTTCGTAAACCTGTTCAGCACGCTGGTAACAAACGAATCAGAGAATAAAAAATGCAGCGCAAGAAAGGTGCAGTCCTTTCGGAGGAATCGGACGCGGGAACACATGTCGTTGGGCTAATCGCTTTGGCAATCATACAGAACCAATCCGAACGCCGAGTACTGGAAGGCCAATATAACAGAGAGGATACACTGTGTCAGCCTGAGTCGCGAGAATAAATTGAAAACTCAGCAGGATTTAGCAAAGAGATCCGGCTACAACCCCAAGCCACTGTATATGCATGTAAACAAACTCCGTAAAGTACAGTGTGGTATGCCACGATTGAACACCTCATATGGGCAACCGAAAACAGCGCAAAAAGCCTTCAGCGCTCATAGACACCAATTCAGTTGTAATTCCCAGAACTCACGGATTTCCCATATAATTCGTACATCGATCACGTCACCACCAGCTCCTTTCATTTGCTACCGCGAAAGTACTGAAGCGAATATTGTGACTGCGTGTGCACAGCTCATCTGGTGCAGAAGAATTACACTTAAGGCTACTGAAAGTGGCCGCCAGAAACTGGCTGAACCGCTGTCCCAGTTTTTCTAACATTGTCTATAATTTTTCTCAGTTAATTGCAAACATAACGCTTTCAAACTCAGCATTAAGGAAATCTGGTTCATTCATAGGTCTTTCATAATAGTCCTTAACACAAGCAGTCATAATCCTACGGGTGCGAACGCCCAAAGTGTGCCACTCGTTATGTGACCAATCCCAACTCAACCAATAGCATATCACACGAGTTTATGACATGGGTTACCACAGGAGGCTTGGGTGTGGCACCGATCGCGTGCCATTTGGTGAGTGCCTAGTCGCGCCCGACACTCGTATTCAGGCATGACTGGCTACACCGAAGCTACACACATGCTGGGGGCCAAATTGGTAAGACTCACGTGGTGTCACCTGGGCTTAGCAGTCCTGAGTGATCATGGTGGTTGGTATGCAACCTTTCAGGCCTTGCAGTTCCAAGTGAAATATGATTGCGCTGTGTGTTCGCGCATGTCATCGCTAAGCTGTCCATATATCCACATGATTGAGTGTGAATGAACTGGACGTTCGGAATAATGACATGAAGTCCCTCATACATACCGTTGTTGAGTTTCGGCTGGCATGGAATTTGAGCTAGTGAAACCTGAGGGGCAGTGAGAGCGTGTGGACCGCGGTGTGTTTCGGGGTGCGGTATGCTCACTGAGCGCAATGTTGGATGGTCTGCGCATGATGAATATAGCGATTCGAATCAGGATGAGTGCATGAGTGTTGCACATTAGCATCAATCGCAATGATGCGGGGCCTTACCGTGGTGCGATGGTTTGTGTGCCTCAGCGATCCATTGAGCTATACTGGGTGGTGCTTTTTTGCACCTTCAGAGCCACTCATACCAGATTGGTCAATGGTTAGAGGCCAGCCAGACAAACTCAGTCTGATGGTCCTTCAGATTGGAGTTTGGAATGAGATGGCTTCTTAGTCCTTAAAACGGACTCCTTGTAGTCCAACGCCAAACCCACTGCTAGTTGGTAACCGTGCCGAGCCGTCGCAAAAAAACTGTCCTGCGTTATTCGCCTCTAAATCTTTGGATTTATTCTCATACAGACCTACGTGCCATCATTCGATTTGGGTCCGCGACCTATTCCTACCACTGTTCATCTACTAGATCTATCATTCGCGGATCACCAGCATACTGTGCTTTTGCAACTTCGAAGTCAACCGTATTTGAACCTTATCGGAGGATTTATTTTTCCTCTCTTCGCACAAGAACTTTTGTGGTCTTATTATAAAGATCTTTTTGAGAGTCACCTGATCAGCTTACTACCATTCCTTCAAGTCGCTGTACAAAGCGATAGTCGTTTCGTCAGAGCAGTGAGAAGACATAAATTGCGATATGCTAACATTTCGATTGTTCTCTTCAGTCGCAAACACAATACTTGCGGGATTCATGGACAGTTATATACAGGGGGAAAAGTTGGCACACCAATCAAAATGTCAAAATCAAGACCACGGTAACCTAATTGAATGTCACAGTAGTTTCTGCGCACACAACACAGGTTGATAAGCCCGAAAGCGATAGTCGTCAATTTGATCCGACCTTGGAACAGCCACTGTCGTCATTAGACAGTATTTTCCAAGTCACCTTGCTTTGCCTCAATTCTACGTCGCATCGCTGCCTACCCACTACCGGCTGAATCGATAGCACGCACGTCGCCTATTTACCTTAAGGAAGGTGTGACTGGTCTGGCCGCGACACGCCTGAACCCGCTGACCTCAAACCAGCGCCGATAGCCACGCAACGGTGCGTCAGAATCTCTATCCTCTTGCTACCCCTTAAAACAGTACCCCTACTGTGAACATGTCTCGTATGAAGAGCAAATGCGAATCATGTGCTAGTGGTAAAAAGTGGTCTGGTGTGTACCATGTGTTTGAAATCCTATCACACTACCTGTCTTGGGAAGAAGTCGACGGAAGCAAACACCGCAGAGGCGTTTTGGTTCTGCCAAGTATGCAAGTCTATTCCATATGTTAGCTGTCTATCTGTGCTACTGAAGAAATGCGAAAGACTAACCGCAGCGGTCGAGCAACTGGTGAGTGCCAGAGTTACACCCACGGGAGGAAACGGACCTGCGCTTGTGAGTGAAAATTACACCCCGAATTCCCTAGTCAGGCCAAAGAAGCGAGCCAGGCGTCCCAACCTAACCCTAGGAACTCAGCCTCCAGCAGTTTAAACTCCATTCCCTCTCCCTCCCATAAGTAAAAGCAGTGCCTGCAGCGCGCCTGCCTCAACTTCTGTACTGTGTGCTGCATCTAGTATTCTGTTCGCTACACTCGAGACTGCAAGCTACAGTCAAGCAGCAATAGTGAACAACCCGACAACGTACGCATCGGTTGCCGCCAAGCAAACACCGGAAAGAGTACCGGTAACCTTTGTGCCTGGACTAGAGAAAACAAAACCGCCGCAGCACGGGTGGCCCACACCAGTGCGGTTCACAAATTTACCAAAAACACCGGATACTAAGCCTCCAAATCCAAAACCAGTAGCTACCAGGCGCAATCATGGTGCCCTAAACATTGTATGCACAAATGTCCCCGAAGCCAAATCTAATACAATTAAGGGTAAGTTGACGGACGAGCGAAATCAGTGGGGTTCAATCTGTACGTCGATCAGTGTCCATGCTAATCCTACGACATTAAAAAGAATCTCGCGCCACCCAAACGCGCTGCACTACGGCGAACTCCGGTTACTTCGGGTAACACTAAACTCGGCGGACGAGACTGAGGCCGTTCTGCTGTCTGCGAATCGTCTCCGCAACGACTCAAGTGGAGTGCGCATCCTACCCGAAATCCCGTGGAAAGAATGTTCAGGGGATACCGCCAACAGAGTGAGGTACAGAAACAGTCAAGATAAGAAAACAGTGATTGCTCACGGTGTTCCTGAGCTTACTGATTCCTCTTCCGACGATGATCAGATGCACGACCGTGAGCAATGGCACTACATCCAGGAGGCTCTTTCTGTAGAAAATGTCGTGGTCACCTCGTTGACAAGGATCCCCATATCATCAAACTATAAGGGGGTGCGGTCCCAGGCTGTTAAAACTTGTGTTAAAGTCAGAACTAATGGCACAAACCATACTAGCGAACTGGACTGTATGCCGTTGCAGATTGCCAACAGAAATTCGTCTGAAAGCAGCAGGGACACCAACACCTTCTAATGACAACTCAGTAGAGGGGCAACTCTTAACGAAAACGCCAACTGCAGGACCCGACTCAGGGACGGTTTCAAGAGTAGCCATACTATCCGGAGGGGCACAGCAGAGCACGAGCAAACACCGGGATTCGGGGCATCTGATACCTGCTTATATAGCAAATACTTTTCTAGAGTATGCAGCCAATCCAAAAAAAGATTAGTCGCCGACCCTTTAAGGGTCGGCGTAAACTCCTTTGCTTCATCCATCCAATCTAACACACTTTTGGTCTCCGAGAAGCTCTCATGCATGTACACAAATGCCCAAGGTCTACTCAGCAAATTAGCTGAATTAAGACTTCGACGCGCGTCTGCAGCTTGGGACCTCGTCGCTGTCACCAAAACGTGGTTGCGCTGCGAGATAGCGGATGCTGAAATTGCGCTAACGGGTATGTCCGTTGTCGGGAGGGATCGAACCAGCGATGGTGGTGGGGTAGCCCTTTACTTTCGTAACAACGTGCAATGCGAACCCATAAACGATTCGGAAACCGATGCACCTGATGCCATTTGGTGTAATTTCTGGCTGAGAGGGAACGATCTTGGCCTTTTGGTTGTTGTTTGCCGCCCACCATCGTCTACTCCTGAGATGGACTGCAATTTGATGGTTGCGTTGAGGCAAGTGATAAACAGGAAGTACAGTCACGTTCTAGTCACCGTTGAATTCAACTTACATGCCCTCGAATCCCGGGCCACACTGGGAGAGCAATTCAAAGCAGATTGGCAAGATCTGGTTTCAGACTTCCCGCTTTATGGCCACGTCACTACACCCACCAGATTCAGGGGAACTGACAGACCATACATGTTGGACCGAATATTCACCAATGAAGAATTACTGGTCGAGAGAGTGATAACCGATACTCCCTTGGGCCGCAGTGATAATGCGACGCTAGTGTTTCATTACATGTGCTACGCGGATTATCATAAAGAGCATGCCGAGGAATATCATGTCGTAACCAACTATGACAGCCTTTCCGACCTCATTGATGCAACCAGCTGGTCGTTCTTAGCTGAATTTACCCCTGAGGTGGCCTGCGGAGAATCCGTCAACACATTTACCAAGCTCGTGGCAAGGACATCTGAAACCAAACTCTACCGGCCAAAAAGGATAAAGTCTTTCATAAGGAGCAGACACGTAAATGCAATGGCATTAAGGGCCTTGGCATGGCACACCTATATAGCCTCCCCGAACGACCATACCTGGGATGTCTACACAATACAAAGGAACCACTGTGTCAAACTCGTCCGGGAGGATAAACTGAAGAACCAACAAGGTCTGGTGGAAAAGTTTTGCTCCAATCCCAAACTGCTATACAGACACGTAAACAATTTGCGCCGTGGTAAGCGCGGTATTCCTGCTCTGCACACAGCATGCGGCTTAGCCCAAACCGCAAAAGAGGCGGTCAGCGTCCTTGGACAACAAGTTGGCTGTACCTTCCAAAGCGCGCTGTCATCATACATCCTGCCTAAGCAGATAACGCTGCCATCAGGGCTTAATCACATATCGTTCACCTCCGCAACTGTACTGTAGAGGCTGATGTCTTTGCGCGAGTTCAGTTCCCTGGGTGCGGACGGCATTCGCCCGAAGGCGTTGAAAGTTGCTACCATGAGTTTGGCAGGACCACTAGCAATTCGCTTTCAACTATGTCTGAACGAGATGCACGTCCCTACGATGTGGAAGCACGGAATCATCACGCCTATCTACAAAAGTGGTAGCCGTGCTGAACCAACAAACTACCGCCCGATAACACTACTTCCTGTGATCTCCAAGGTTATGGAGTCCATTGTAGCTGAGGCTTTGATGGAGTACCTGGAGAACAACAAAATTCTCGTTCCGGAGCAGCATGGATTTCACCAACATCGCTCCTGTACAACTAATCTCCTGATTGCTAGTGCAAACTGGACGAAATCTGTGGACGCTGGTGTGGGAGTCGACGCGGCCTACTTGGATTTCTCGAAGGCATTCGACCGTATAGACCATCGCATTCTCCTCCACAAACTCCAGAAATATGGAATCGGCGATCCTGTTCTGGGCTGGATATATATATATATATATTTGCAAAAGTCTGCTAACAGACATAATGCCATCAGAAACCATAGGATTCAAACGAAAGTACAGAAACAGTACAATAAAACACAACACAACAATGTCCATGGTTTCCTCAGAGGGCGAGATACTACCCGGTTGCCCAAGCCGAAGTAGGGTGTTGACTTAGGGGACACCACCCCGAGCCTTTGGCTGAATAGCCTGTCCGCAAGGCAGCGGAGCGAATTCAGGGAATCGCGCCCATTGGGAGCCGGTGACTGATTGCTCAGTTCATACGCCTTTCGTTTGTTCCTTTGTCAAACAGGGGCCCAATGCTCCCCTGGATAGGAGACTTTCTCATGCAACGCCACCTGAATGTGAGCGTTCGTAGCAACCTATCGGAATTCATCGAAGTTCAGTGCGATGTGCCTCAAGGCTCGGTACTTGGACCCCGCCTGTTCCTGTTTTTCATAAATGATCTCGCGAGTGTGCTATCTTCTAACTGTTTGCTATTTGCTGACGACCTAAAGGTATGCCGCACTATAGCTGCAGTTGAGGACCACACCGTGTTACAGGAGGATTTGGACAAAGCGTACACATCGTCCCTCGAGAACGTGCTGCATTTCAACGTCACCAAGTGCAAAGTTCTCAGTATACAGCACAAGGGTATGTTCAACTACCGCCTAGGACCACAACTTCTACGGCGGGCTTCTCACGAGTGCGATCTCGGCGTGATAGTTCAAGAGGGCCTCGGTTGTTCGAAGCAGATTGAAAAGTCAGCTAAAGAAGCGAACCAGTACATCGGCCTTCTTCGCAGAGCTTTTAGGAAGTTTGACCCTACGATCTTTCCAAAAATGCTTAGTGCCTACGTGAGGCCGTACGCGGAATACGCTATTCAAGCGTGGCAACCCTGGCTCAAGCACCATTTCACCGCGCTCGATACTGCACAACGTACGGCAACGAAGAGCGTGAGAGGTTTGACCAGCCTCCCCTACCCACTCAGGGTGAAGACCCTCAAAATGTACAGTGGACGTTATCGGCGTCTAAGGGGCGATCTCATAATGGTGTACCAGATCCTGAAAAACCCCAACCACCCATGCCATTCCCTTCGAATACTTAGTCAAAACACCTCACTAAGAGGTCATCAGTTTAAGTTACTCACGCAGTACAGCCGCCTGGAATGTCGGCGAAACTATTTCTCCCTTCAAGTGGCACAGACTTGGAAGGCCCTCCCGGAACATGTAATTAATGCACCCACCCTATCCCTTTTCAAAAACGCCTTGACGATACTCTGTCACATTTAAACGGCGTGCTATAGCCCATGACCACCAGATGCTGGCACTAATGCACAACAGACATGGGATAGTGCCATAATCCTACTCGAGAATGAGTCACTCTAAACGCCTTGAAAGAAATTTGTTAAATGCCCCGCCTCCCGCTCACCCTAGGCCACCGCCGATCGTTTATTGCTTCGTACAAGCTCATACTCTTCCCCCCCCCCCCCGGACACGGGCACCAGCGCGCGTGGCATGGGGCACGCCCCGCGCTATGGTACCTGTCCCTCTAAACCGCATCCCCACCCTCTCCGGCCCAAGTCACCCCGAGAAAGATCACAAGCCTAACGCACAACCCACACCCGCAAATCACGTCCGCCGACGCCACCCTGCGACGTGGTGCCCGTACTAAAAATCCTCCCCCAAAATACCATAACAATGAAGGAACACCTCTCGTCGATCCGCCCATCACCCACATCCGTCAACAGCCCTACCCCCCCTCCCCAACCCCCAACCCGCGCCCCCCGGCCGCCCTCCCCCCCCACCCGCCCGCCCCCCCCGCCCCCCACACCCCCCACCCCCGCCCGCCCCCCCCCGCCCCCCCCCCCGCGCCACCCCCCCACCCCGCCCCTCCCGCCGCCCCCGCCCCCCCCCCCCCCCCCCCCCCCCCCCCCCGCGCCCCCCCACCCCCCCCTCCTTCCGCTCCCGCCCCCCCCCCCGCCCCCCCCACCCCCCCCCCCCCCCCCCCACCCCCCCCCCCACCCCCCCCCCCCCC
>OX104060.1:30623319-30704353 GCA_944474145.2 Dicrocoelium dendriticum | reverse complement strand
CAAAGCGGTCAAGAAGACCTTAGCATCTACAGATGTTCTTGTGCATTATGTTCCGCAGAAGCCTGTTGTTCTTTCTTGTGACGCCTCACCTTACGGTCTCGGAGCTGTTTTAATGCACAAATTACCGAATGGCCCTCAACATCCCATTGCTTATGCTTCAAGAAACCTGACACCAGCAGAACGGAACTACTCGCAACTTGATCGAGAGGCAGCCGCTGTCATCTTCGGCACCACTCGATTTCACCAATATTTACTCGGGCGACCTTTCGTGATCCATATGGATCATAAACCTTTTGTTTTCCTCCTCGGCCACGAGAAAGGTATTCAACAAATGGCTTCACCTAGAATGGTACGTTGGTCGCTTATTCTTTCTGCATATACATACGAAATTCAGTACGTTCCAGGCAAACAGAATACCACCGCTGATCTTCTTAGCCGGCTTCCCGTATCAGAGACACCATCGAAAGAATTTATCCCACAAGAGCTCGTAAACCTGGTCCAGCAGTTGAATGATTCCCCAGTCACATGTACAGACATACGTCAGGAAATTGACAGAGACTCTGTTCTATCGTTGGTCAAACGCTATATCCAAGTTGGGCGACCGGACAACACCCCCAAATAATTCATGCCCTTCCGTAACAGGATGTCTGAACTCAGCCTCCAGAATGGATGCTTTCTGTGGGGCACACTAGTTATTGTCCTCAAGAAATTTCGGTCAGGTATCCTTGACGAACTACATGATGCGCATCCAGGTGTCGCAAAGATGAAGTCGTTAGCTAGATTTTATGTGTGGTGGCCTGAATTAGACCGTGATATTGTGGCGGAGGTTGGAAGTTGCAGACCTTGCCAGGAGACCCGAAACGCCGCTCCTCAAGCGCCAATGCAGCTTTGGAATTGGCCAGAAACACCCTGGAAACGAGTCCACGTAGACTATTTCGGTCCCTACGAAGGTCGGATGATATTGCTAATCATTGATGCCCATTCTAAATGGATTGATGCCCATATTCTTGTTTCAGCAAATTCAGCTGGTACTATACAGAAACTACGCACAACGTTCACAACATTTGGCCTTCCTGAGACATTAGTATCTGACAATGGACCAGCATTCGCCAGTGTTGAGTTTTCTACCTTCCTCAACTCGAACGGCATTAAACACATAACAACTGCACCTTCTCATCCTTCTTCTAATGGGTTGGCGGAGAGAGCCGTACAGAGAGTGAAGAAGCTGCTAATAAAACAACCAAATGCTCCGCTGCGTGTGCGTTTGGATCGTTCCTTGTTCGCATATCGAAACATGTCAAACGAGACCACAGGCAGAAGCCCCGCAGAGTTAATGTTTGGTCGTCGACTCCGTACACGATTGGATTTATTGCATGGATCTATTGGGCCGCAAGTTTCAGAAATACTACAACGAGTGAAAGAGCGTTTTGGTACTTGTAGCAGAGACAAGCATGTGACAGATTCAGATCCCATCTACGTCCGCTTACCTACAGGCTCGGGGTGGGAGCCAGCCGTCGTTAAAACAACTAACGGACAGATAATAGAAGCAGAGATTGAGGATGGCAGAATCGTTCGACGCCATTTAGATCATGTGCAACCGAGATTGTCCGACACAGTTGCCGAGACAGAGCAGCCAGCTCAAGCATCGAACGACATGCACGTGCGTGACGCCGAACCGGTGACTGAGTCACAATTGCGGCGTTCTGAGCGCCGACGCCGACCGGTCGATCGTTTCCAAGCTGGGGGAAAAGTGACCCAGACGTTGAGCGCGTAAAGGTCATGCTACACTATCTAGCCTGTGGAGCTGCATTGTGCGCGCTAGTGCGTGAGTGTCCATCTCCCGACTAACCAGCGACGCTTATTGATTGGTTCAAAAGCGAGTGCTTAGCTAAAACATGTGAACTGCGTAAAACTAAACAGTTGATCTGGTACCCAGTGTGGACTGCTGACGTTCTATTGCCATTGCTTCTACTAAACTCCCATTTGCAATACTGTTGTTCTGGTTTCGGTTGAGTGTAACAGAGAGGTGGCTAAGCGATGACTTGGTCGAGAGAAATGAAGGCCCTCACTTCGAAGCTGGCCTCGGCTTCATGATTTGGGTCCGAAAGATGATGAACACCTTTGGCTGGATACACTTATTTATATGGCTAGGAGCCGACCTCAGTGGCGTTCGTGCTGTGAGTTTCTTTGTAACACCCCATCCCTCTTAGTCTCCCCCTTCAACCACCATCTCACTATTTAGCTTTCTATAATCTTGTATAATAAATTATTTTTTTCTGCTACATAGTAGCCGGCAGGTAGCTTACCGGAACGATGTCCATCCGTTACCGGTAGCTCAGCTGGCTTGCAACGGTTGCACTTTATTCTCTTTTTGTTTTTAGGTATTGCGGCACAGTAGCTGAGGTGTTTCCCACCTCTAGCTAACGTGTATAGTATGGTTGTGTGTGTATCCTCACTGTGGCTGGGTAATGTGCTTGATAGGACGCTTGTGGTTTCACTCCTCTATTGCCATTGTTGCGCCGTTGAGTTAGTTTAAACTTATCTGGGACACCGAAACAGTGTCCTCCGATTGGCAACTATCAATTATCGTGCCCATTTTCAAACAGAGTCAACGGACTTAATTAAGTCCATCCTCTAGTATCTCATTTAGCGTTCGGTCCTAGTATTAAACCATTGTCCTGTAGTGTCACTTTGGTAATGCGACTTGTGGCAACTGCGTACAGCGCATCTCGATGCCCGGATAACAGTTGACAAACTAAACTTAATTGAACCAGGTAAAAACAAATCGCAAAGTAACTGCAAACCCGTTTGTGGCACGGAAGTATGCCCGAATCACGACAATGGTACTTGAAAGGGGCAGGTTCAAATTCATTAAAATGTGTGTTGTACCCAAGCTGTGCAAGTCAGTCGTGGTTATGAGAAAACGGGGTGAGGGCACCCTTCAGCGCACTGTTCACTGCGAAGCAGCCTATAGAGGACAATACATTGATCGGACCACCTAGTTGTCCTGTGCTTCGCATGTCTGGAAATAAATCGTTTGATTTTTTCATTTTTCTTACTTCATCCCATTTGCGTGCAAACTCGGCCTCGTGAAGACGTTGTGCAAAGTCAGGAGAACTTGCAGTTCATACTCATTAAACTATGAAGATGAGTGTTTATACAACAAACTGCTTTTCATGCTTGCCATGAGAAAATCAACCAACTTCACAGCAAGTCCAAAAAATGAAGAAGCTGCTAATGCTTACGGTCACGAAAAAGGTTGTTTTCCTGTTCTTAGCATTCACAGGGGATAATGGTGTGAACGGCGCTTGATACTAAACCAGCTCTGCCTTATCACGTATCTACACGACCGCTTGAGCACAACTTGTCTGCAACCTCGAAAGAAATGTCATTCAGAAGCGCCATAATACATTACCAGACAGTTCAGCCCCCTGCTATCGCTCATTTCATTAGTCCAACTGAGTCACGAAATGGTTTGGACATTTCCCAATGGGATATAAGCAACCACTGTGGCAACAAGCTTGAGTGGACCAAGTGATGAAGAGGACCGCGCCTCGGCAATCCCCAAATACAAATGAAGCTCCGTGAATTCGTTCAAGTTGTTATTATGTAACCGCCTTCCGAAACTGCTTGCCATCAGTGAGGCTTTGATGATAACGACTATTCGTCGAGTGTTGTGCGCACACAAACAACTGTTGCAAGCTGTAATAATACTCTGTATTTGCTTGCGCAGTATCCCCCACGCACCAGTGGTCACCCACCTAGTTAACTGAAGTCTTCTTATTGCTTTGATGAAGGGGACTCAATGTTTTGCATGACGAGTTTCGCCTATGCACCGTTGTGGAGAATCGGCTGGCTTGGAATTGGGACTAGTGGCGCCAGGGGTGTGGACCGCGACTGGTTTCGGGGAACAGCATGCCGACTGAAAGGTCAGCGCTTGACGGATGTGGCTATTTAAATCAGTCTGAGTGCACGCTTGCTGCACATTGGCAGCTCACCATCCTTGAGTATTGTGCTTGATAGGGCACACGAGGTTGTACTGGCCTATTGCCTTTATTATCCCGTTGTTGCTCCTGGGGAATCCAATCGTTGCCCTATGGTTCCCAGTGCGTTTGCTAAGTGAACCTACTTGCATTCCTTTATCCACCCAAGTACATGATTTTATTTGCGCGCAATCACTGGACAGTGCGAGCAGCACATCAGGCGTGCCATGACAATGGGTGCCGCCGAATTACCTGTCAAAAGCTGTTGTTTGTAAGGAATCATCGGTTTGACAGATGAGAACAGCATTGGCAGATCAACTGCAATGAGCTATTTGCAGCCACGACATTTGCGGGAAAGCACTAAAGCCACAGTGAACCGGTTAACGGGTTAGTGACAGTTTGTATGTGCTGCTCTGTATGTACTTGCATTAGGCGCATGGGGTTTGCACACCGCGGACTGGCGCAGCACCTACGCGGGGTCGGTGGAAATGCGTCAGTGCGCCACAATTACACAACCGCACCGTGCTTGGTAAAGGTAGTATGCTTGGGTTTTGTTTGACCCTGGGTATTAACTATCCACTGCCCGTTCTCTACTTGGCTCATCGGATGACTTCTACCTAGTTATCTGCTATTCTCAACACAGCATTCAGGGAAACAACATCCCAGCCCCTGCCCACAGAAGTTGCACCTACGTGCTGAATGTTTCCGCGACATCGAAGGCACTCAGTTACTTATTTAACCAAACGTTAACGCGTGATCCACTAACACTGCGAGCACTGCAGCTGCCATGACAATTGGCATGATTTCTTAGCAGCCGAGATGCGACAGTCGTGTCGGCGAAGTCCAAACACAGTAATATAACTACCGAGATTACGGTTGCCGATAGTACGTCCTAGTGTTGCCCAAATTGAAGAGCTGTATCGCACAAGGCAACCTTACGTGGTTTTTAAGCAAAAATATTGGGCAAAGATAAAAACAATATATCAGTGACATGATAGAGGTTTACAGATCCATTAAGTGTACTGCACCCACGTACTACGCACTGACATGTTCCACCGTTAGTTTAAATGATACTGCGTAACGCAGGTTCGTGCTCCGGATACAATCTTCGCAAGGAATTGGATCATCCATTCTCTTTTACTAAGCGCATCAGCTGGATCTCCTCAGGGCATCTCGGAATATCAGCGCCACATGGTTTATTTCACTGTTACCTTGATGATATTCCAAGGTCTTCTGTTGGGTTCAGTTAAGGCGAATATAGTACGAGTCGAAATAGCTTCCATGATCGATAACGCTCCTCTTGGAACCCACGTTCCAGATTCGTGTGGTATAGTGCACTTTCACATCTCAACAAACACCTGTAAGTAACAGCCGTGCCGTTGGCATCAAGCGTTAAGCGCAACCAGCGCACACACCGTTCCCTGTTGTAACTCTCCCTTCAGAGGGTATATCCCAAATGCCCATCTGCAGTCATTGCGACGATAAGATGCAGATTTTGTCCAACAATGCTCGCAACAGTACACTACGCACATCTACCACGTGCTGAACGCCCCCTTATGCCAGCGCAAAACAGAGTTAAATTCGTCTCATCAACCCAAACTTCTTGCCGTCCTTCAACTTCCAAGTTCATCAGCTGCCAAACGTAAGACCTCCTTCGCTTCGAGTTCTCAAGCGTATTCATCGAATCCAGTATAACATGTAGCTTTTCATGGTAATGAGGAGACACACCAAGTACCGAGCTACTGTGCTGACACTCAAATCCACCTTGCGCTCCGCTTTCAATCGGAAATGAAGACGCTCCAAGGTTATCGTAGGCTCTGCTTCCACCCATTCCACCAGAAAATCCACATGAATATCAGTCAATGATTTTCGAGTTGCCCCGTCACGTTTTCCTTTTCGTTCGTTTGACTCCAATGTTTTAATCCAAATTCGGCAAGTCTTCAGATTGACACTTAATGCAGATGCAATCTGCTTTCCATCATTGTCTTCTGCATAGGTGTTCAATATTCTGGCCTTAACCTCCGCCGGATGGTGTACGCGTGTGCCTTTTCTTGCCATTGTGTGTGGAGTGAACTAAAGGCTGTTTAGCTGCACAGTATAATTACCTACCTGCAGTAGTATCCGTGAAGCGCGGTGGTCAAACAAGTTACACGGTAAGATGGAGACGGGTTCAAAAGGGAGACGTAGGGACAAGCCAATCTTGTGAGCATCAACCATACTGGGGACAGTATATATAGGGGAGCATGTATTGTCCAGTGCAAAGGCACCAAAGTCACAGAGCGGTGATGGATGGAGCACGGCTAGAGGTTAGGCGGCTTTCGTTGCGAAGTTAGGGCATTCATTGACGAAAACGCGGGACTATGGGGCATCCAGTAATAAGACAGGAGATTGGGTGGCACTCTCTTCAGGGCGGACAAGCGTTGCTGACTTTGTGTGCTGAACGAGGCTAAACACTTCCCAAAGCGTGGTCAAAGTGTACCGCACGCTACAATGCTGTAGGTACGTCTCGGTTAAGGAGACCTTTGGTACCCCATATATATTGTCACTGCAATGGCAGGTGGACTGGGAGAACCATGCAGTCCGAACTTACTGGCAATGTCAAAAGCGTTTAGAACGACACAACTGAGACAATTGCAAAATGCGCTAAGCTCACCAACCTCATTCATCACTGATCATTGGCGGGCCAGTTACTCATGACACCTTCGAACTGCGGACTGCGAGTTCAAGTCACAACTGCGAGGCCTAGATGTTGGTCGTTTATTTGAATCAGGAAGAGTGAGTACCAGGCGTGCGCACACTACAGCATGGTCGGAATCTAGACACTCCAAATTAACCGACGGTCTTGAACTGAGTTGCGCCATCCGTGGCCTACAGCAATTTGGTCAATTTGGGTCCAGCTCACCGAGGAGTCCGCGGGCATATGTGACTCGATGTGAACATTAGTGCCTGGAAGCAGTGCTGCCACTATACACATTTTGGTCGGTACATAGTTGTATGAATCGATCACCACTGTCTGTTCGGCTTGCATACACCCCGAAACAGCCTTTCAGGTGTTGTTCAGAGTCCGAAAGCTGACCCACTTACACATCTATGTCACTAGCAACAAACAGGGTCTCAATACCTCCTGCTGACGATAATACTCGTCCTACATACCCTCTGAACTGAGAGCATCAACCGAAGTACTGAAAAGGCACGTTGTCCTCAGACGGTTCTTATTGACTCCAATAGAGTTTCAAAGGCGAACAGCACAAATACGGCTGTTCACTGGTATCCAGTGGAGTAGACTGCATTCAGCATGACTAATTAGGGCGATACCGACACCATAATAACCATGAGCTATTGACTTAATATGGCCAGAGACGCAAAGAGTGCAGTGGTTCTTAGCAGATTGGGAACCAGGAAGTCCAAAATTCGTTATGACGCAGTTATCTCGTATGTGTGTGTGTTTCGGAGACACAGCACACACCAATACCAAGGAAGTGGATAGTGAAAATTTCTACTGCTGTTGGCCGATCTAAAGCAGTACCTGGACGTCAACTGAACCACTGAGAAGTACAAATCTTGGTTTGGTAACTTCAGTTGCGAGGTCAGTGGCAGTATCTTGCGCAATAGACGGGGGAGAAGAAAGTGGTATGGGTAGAGGAGAAGAAGTGTTGGCGACGGGGTCGAGAGGGCAAGTGATAATTTGTGGCTGCCCATTCCGGAATAGGGTTTTTGGTTGAGGTGCTCTACCCCTAGCCTTCTATTCAATAGTCTGACCCACAACGCGGTGAGGTATATGGAGGTTAAGTTGAGTGATTCCACCCAGAAACTTTTGACTCAACAGCTTGATCCAGAATGTAGTAGGGAGCAAGTCCAACTGGTAAGGGTGATTGCAATAACTCATTGGGATCTGCTTGCGGCCTCTCAGATGCAGCCTTTGAGGATCTAGGTCAATTCATATGTATGTTTCAACAGTAGTATCTTACGTACCTGGCGGGAGAGCCAATGGTGCGCTAATGTTGGTGGTGGCTATATCCTGACAGATAGTCCGCCCAATGCTGCTACCGTTGTGCCATGGGCTTATTGGCTGGACGCCTCCTCGTGGCAACCGCTGGGTGGGAGTTGGGTTACGTCCTTCTCCTTGCTAAGATCCAGGACACCAAACCGCATGAGTTAGTGAACTGACCACGTGCTAGACCAAATGCCTTTCGGGTGTACATTTAATCGGACTTTGGCTGAGGACCCGAGTCGTTCTCCTGTCAGGTGTAAGCGCCCTGCCAGTATCCTAGTCTATCCTATTCGGAGCTTAGCAATTAGTCGATGGCCCTATTCCTGTAAAACCTAGCCATGGAAGACAGGTCCACGGGTCATAAGCTCACCGCTCCATTAGCGTAGAGCACCAGCTCCAAGCCCTGTCTCTGACGGTGGGGGGGGGGGCAACTCCGGGTACGCAATGGTTTGCTACTACCCGCCTCAAGCCAGGCAGCCCCTGGTCAAATTGATGTAAACCCGCCAAAACCCACCTGCGTTTGGCCGTGGTCGCAGGTACGTATCTTACCATGATGGCAAAACTTATAGGGATCTTTCCAGTACCTCAAAGGCTGCGTGTGACAGACCTCAAGCAGATTCAAATCTGTCTCCGCAATTACATACACGAGCTGGATCTGCTCCCAAATGACTGTGGTTCAGGCTGCTGGCGGAGTCCCTCAAGCAAACCGCCAAACCACCAACTGCCTGGTGGGTCAGGCTATTGAGCCAAAGACTACGGGTGGAGTCACTCAACAAACCTCCGAAGCACATCCGCCACCTCGATTGTGATTGCCCACCAATGCAATCGTATACCTGCGCGCAAAGCACTCAGCATCGGCTGCTGGAACATGCGCACACTACTGGAACGAAACTCGAGTGAGCGTCCCGAGCGACACACTGCACTCGTCCCGATGGAACTGGTGCGCTACGACATTGAAATTGTGGCCCTCAGTGTGACTTGGCTAGCTGAGCAAGGTAAGCTGTATGAAGCGGGTGCCGGCTACACATTCTACTAGGTGGGCAACGCCACCTCACCACCACGTCAACATGGGGTCGGATTTGCACTATCCGAACGCCTCAATGGCTAGTTGGTGGGTGAACCAACAGGCATCAGCACGCGACTGATGACTGTTCGCCTACGACTCGGAAGAGGTAAGTTTGCCACTTTTATAAGCATGTACGGTCCGACCATGTGTTATCCTGATGACACGCGTGATCAGTTCCACACCCAGGTACCTCCGTGATGCGGTCTGTGCCGAGAAGCGACCGACAATTTCTGCTGGGTGATTGCAACGCGCGCGTTGGGTGTGATACATCGGTCTGGACTGATGTCATCGGTCCGCATGGCATTGATCCAGCGAATGCGAACGGTGACAGGCTATTCTCACTGTGTGCCACTCACGGCCTAATGAGCACGAATACCCGGTTTGCACTGAGTGCGAGTGAAATAGCAACTTGGACGCACCCACGGAGTGGTTACGCTCACCTGATCGACTATGTCATCGTACGTCAGTGTAATATGCGTGAAATGCGCATGACACGTGTGCTGCGTGGGGCTGAGTGTTGCGCTGATCACAAATTGGTGCGGAGCAAACTGTACATATATTTTCGTAAATCTATGTATTGCATTCACGCCGTGAATCGGTGTAAATTTAACATTCTTTCCCTCGGTAGTGTGGCGCAACGTATTGAGCTGGAGAAGGCGATGGCTGCACCCCTGGGTGATTTGGTATGCATGGCCACACTGTGCGACCTGTGGTATCACATTGGCGACCAGGTAGCATCTGCTGCCAAGGAGACCATCGGGCACGGACACAAAACGTCATAGTATTGCAGTGTTTTCGGGCGGGCAACACCCAATTTCTATTATCACAAATCATGTTTAAGAACGGTTGGAAGACGCACTCAGACACTTACATGTCCCAGCAACCACAATGGGAATCTTGAGGCAACCATATGAAGTATTCCTCAGGAGCAAGCTCAGTCGAACAACGGGTTAACAAAAGCAATAGACGAGTGAAATCTCCAGACTCCTATTAATCACGTCACCCAGCCATAGTGAGGATGCTAATGTGCAACACTCATGCACTCATCCTGATTCGAATCGCTATATTCATCATGCGCAGACCATCCAACATTGCGCTCAGTGAGCATACCGCACCCCGAAACACACCGCGGTCCACACACTCTCACTGCCCCTCAGGTTTCACTAGCTCAAATTCCATGCCAGCCGAAACTCAACAACGGTATGTATGAGGGACTTCATGTCATTATTCCGAACGTCCAGTTCATTCACACTCAATCATGTGGATATATGGACAGCTTAGCGATGACATGCGCGAACACACAGCGCAATCATATTTCACTTGGAACTGCAAGGCCTGAAAGGTTGCATACCAACCACCATGATCACTCAGGACTGCTAAGCCCAGGTGACACCACGTGAGTCTTACCAATTTGGCCCCCAGCATGTGTGTAGCTTCGGTGTAGCCAGTCATGCCTGAATACGAGTGTCGGGCGCGACTAGGCACTCACCAAATGGCACGCGATCGGTGCCACACCCAAGCCTCCTGTGGTAACCCATGTCATAAACTCGTGTGATATGCTATTGGTTGAGTTGGGATTGGTCACATAACGAGTGGCACACTTTGGGCGTTCGCACCCGTAGGATTATGACTGCTTGTGTTAAGGACTATTATGAAAGACCTATGAATGAACCAGATTTCCTTAATGCTGAGTTTGAAAGCGTTATGGAGGCAATTAACTGAGAAACGACGTAGACAACATGCAGGTTTCGGCTATGTGGATGCACAGAGTAGTCACTCCCATTTGCAAAGGGGCATTCTCGCTTAACCGACAAACTACCGCCCGATAACTCTTCTCTCAGTTCTTTCTTACGTCCTGAAATACGGTATTGAAGAGGCCCTCATGTACCTCTTGGAAAGATGCAATATCATCCTACCGGAGCATCATGGTTTCTGCTAAAACGGCTCATGTATCACGAACCTCTTGTAAACCCGTGCCAGATGGATGGAATCTGCGAAACTGATGAGGGAGTTGACGCTGTGTGCCTAGACCACTTGAAAGTCTTTGATCGTCTTGATCGCAACATACTCCTTCTCAAGTTATAGAGCTGTGGAATCAATAATCCCATCTTGGGTTGGATATGCGCATTAATGCTTAACGTCACCTAAATTTGAGACTTCGTAGCGCCTTATTTGACGCGATAGAGGTAAAAGGTAGTGTCCAAATAGGCTCGGCTCTAGGGCCAAGGCTATTTTAGACTTCATTAAGGGCGTCGTAAAAGTGGTCGATTGGAACGTTTTACTCTTCTCGGAAGATCTCAGAACCTGGCGGACTATCTAGACGGTAAAGGAACACATAACATTACAAGGTGATCATGACAAGGCTCAGGATTTATCAGTTCAGAACATGCTGGCGTTCAACGCTGCCAAATGTCGTAGTGTCACACGCCACCAGAGACCTTAAGCATACCGGCTGGGAGAACACTTTTCGCAACGCCTTCCCATGAAAATTATCTTGGAGTGCTCGTGCAAGGCAATCTCAGTTGCTCGACACAGGCCGAAAAAGCAGCAAGCAAACGCAATCAGCACTTGGGTCTCTTGCGGAGAGCGTTCGACCGGTTTGATCCCAATATCTTTTCACAAATATGCAACGCTTACGTGAGGCAACATGTGGAATTCGCCATCAAGATCTGGCACCCTGCGCAAAAGCATGATCTTACTGCGCCTGAGACTCCACAAAGCAGAATAATAAAAAGGTTGAGGGCCTGACCAGTATATACCAGTATAGATTACAAACCCTAGGAGTCTTCGGTGGACAATACCGTTGCCTGCGCAGTGATCTTGTTTTGGTGTTTCAGGTCTTAAAGGATCAAAACCACGCATTCCACATTTATTGAAAGCGTCACAAAGCCTCACTCCGAGGCCCTCACTTGAAGTTAGCCACACAGTACAGCCGGCTGGAATGCCGCCGGCATATTTTCTCAGTGTGTCCCAGCGGTGAAATGCTCCCCAATTTCCACCTTCTTCGCTTCTACATTGATTACAGTCAAAACTCAACTAAATGAAACATTACACCATACGCACTACAAGACTTAGCCAATGTTACTGTGATACACCATGAAATAATCAAAATACTGCACAGGGGAAACTTCGATGAGTCTACCGATATGTGTACTTTTGTTGATAAATCCATTGCTTCGTTGATTAGCGCCTGTGGAATAGAAGATGAGGTCACGAATCGTATGACAAAAGCTTGAGAGATTTTTGCTAATCTTCACCAACCATAGCGCCAGTGTACTATCATTCTTGCCATGATAGACACAGTTCACAACGAAGTTGTGCGTTCATCCGTCCTGTACGGTTGCGAAATCTGACCCATCAAATCGGCAGACATAAACAGTCTAGCTCATATCTGGTGGGAACATCGCGTGAGCAATGAATGTGTTCGGCGTCGTGTATTTGGTGCAGGTAGAGTAAGTGGACCGCTCAGTATCACCATGTCTCCCACCAAGATCCGATGGCTGGGCCAAGTGTTCCGCATGCCAACACACCGACGCTAACATTGTGCGTTGTTTGCGTGCCCGGGGTCTTGATGGAAGAATAAGGGGTGAGGCAAAGCGATGGGTTGGTCAAGAGAAATGAAGACCCCCACTTCAACTTGGCCTCTCACTGCCAGACTTGGGTCCGAAACGCGATGAAGATGTTCGTTGGATCCACTTGCTGACATGATGAAGAGCTTGAATTCAGCGGCGTTTGTGCTGTCAGTTTCCTTGTTCATACTCCTCCCATTCCGCTTGTAGTGTAACGGAAAACACGCTCTTTCAGTATTATGCGACATTAGATTTTACGGTTGTTTTAACCTTCAAAACGTCCACTTGCTTTACTGACTGCACATCCGTTGACACAAAGCGTTTTGGTGAGTACCGTGCTGCACCGTTTCTCACTCTGGTTGATTCGCTCCCTATTTTTGTAGCCTGCACAATATACGTTGCGTGCAGTCGCCTCGAACTTCTGTACAGTCCCGTATTTGACACGTCTATTACGTGTCAATGAGTACCGGCTCCACCCAACAATTGGTGACCCCGGTCCAGAACACGCCATCCGCCATCCGCCATTTGGAATTTTCATTTTGGTGAGCTCGTTCCAGTGAAGTTGATTCATTACTCGCCATCGTTTCGTTTTCTCACTTGCTGCATATACTTATTCATTTCTCACAATAAATAGTCCTGATGATAAACCACCTACGTACGTGGTTAATGTCGTAGAGGTAGTCTCCCCACCTTTTTGGAGAATGGTCCATTGTTATGGTTTGCGCATTTAGGATCCCCTTTTTAAAATTGTAAAATTTCTTCTGCTAATGCTAACTATCATCAACTTATGTTCCGGCTTCCGCAACGTGTGTGCTCCCAGGTGAGAGACATCATAGCATGCCCCCACTCGATACGAAATATGGGACTTTAAAGTAGGCAATCACTTAGCGAATCACGCCTTCTGACAAGGTCCGACTGCAGTAACTGTTTAGCGGCCTGCAGCTAGAGGACAGGATGCCTTCAGCCTTGTTGCGACAGATGCAACAACTCCTAGGCACATCCAGCATGGTCTCATGGATTCTCCGCGAAATGTGGATGCAACGCCTAGCGGAAAACACACTGACTATCCTTGCCGTGGCAAGCGCCCTGCTTCTCGCAGCAGTTGCAGAACTAGCAGACCTGTCACCAAACGGTGTCACAGTCAACCCCACTAAATGCGAGCTTGACAAACCAACGGTAGAATTCCTAGGCCACCTCGTTTCAGCGTTTGGTATCGAAGTCCTTCCTGATAAGATCCAGGCAATCAAGGACTTCTCAGCTCCAACTTCATTCAAACACAGCCGTCGATTTTGTGGTTTGGTTAACTACTATCGACGCTTCATGCCTCGCTGCGCTTAGCTCATGCAGCCTCTGACCGACCTACTCAGAGGGAATGAAGGTGTTCGCTTTCCCTGGCACGCCGCCACCCAACGTTGTGACCTTGTCAGCGTGTGCGTGTTAATCGTGCAATCCTGTGCTCTGTGTTTAATTGGACGTATCCCTTCAAATTCTTGTGCCACATCTTCGGAAGTACGCTCAATCGATTCGGATCACTGAGCTCTATCCAACGGCGTCTATATTTTTGAAGTAAGTCCAACGACACGCTAGTACACCACAAACTAAGTCTTCGGAAGTCTATTCACCAAGGCCAACTTGAGTAACTTTGCTTATTTGAGTTTCATCAGTACCTTCGGGATACCATTCGATAGACCTTTTTTAAGACTGTCAGACAATATATAACTTAGTACTGTGCACCAGGGTATACCATAGATACACGCATTTTTGTCATCTCACCTTACCACCATATTTTTACATGCATTTCACTGCACAAAGCCTATGTGATTTTGCATACCCGTGCGCCTAGTGACGCACCACCACCAAACCCGCTGACCGGAGCAGACAACAGGCAGCCCAAACGACGTGATCAGCGCAATCTAAAAGTGCATACCGACCATTGGGCCGGAGAAGTTTGTCAACCGGGAATTCAGTGAGCAACAAAGCTAAGGTCAACCGGGGCTCAGACAAGCAGGGAACTGAAATCCGCTCGAAAATCACGTGTTCGTTCTGTGCCAATTCATGTGACGCGACAAATGTGAACATTACACTTAACGAAGCTAACAGCGTATCGACAGATAGCTTGTGGTTTTGTGACATATGTTCAAATAGTCCGATAATTATTGTTCAAAAACTAACGATAATGTGTGAAGCATTGACTGTTACGTCTGCAGACCAAAAGGAACTGATCGCAGCATTGGGAGGGAAAATTTCAGAACTCGAGTTGCAGATTAGTGCATTACGTAGCCCGAATCCCCGACCTGTTAAAAGGCAAAAGCTCTCTAGCAAAAGTGCTACCCAGTCCAGCGAAAGGCAAACACCGTTAGTGAAAAACAGCAGTGAAAAAAGGCCGCTTGAACGGTACCCCAAGTCTCACGTAATGCGCCAAAGCATGCAGAGTTACGCACAAATTGCATGCTCACCTCCGTCAGTAGCTGGTCAACAACAATTGACCCCTACAGATAGCGCAACCAACGGCGTTGCACGTAAAAATTCTTGCTGTAGCCTTGGAGTATTGTCCACAGAAGACAAGCCAGACACCCCCACTCGACAAACCTACGCTCAAAAGGAACTACAGAACAAACAATTACTACGCAACCAAAAGACAATGACAGTAATATGTTCAAACGTCCCAGAACCCACTAGCGAATCGCTAAAAGGTAGAAAAGCCGAGGAGCAAAACCGGTGGGCTGAAATAACCAGCGCACTCGGACTGAAAGTTCTCCCAACTGGTTCAAGTTCAAGTTCAAGTTCAGTTGGGACCGGAACGATAGGATAATCCCGTGAATGTTCCTTCTTTTGCGTATCGTTGGATCGGGAATTGACAGGTCTGCTTGAGATGTTGAAAAGTCTAAAACAAAGACCGCATCACACTCTGTCCAACCAATTACTGCCCACATTTTCGTGCCCAGCAGTCCCTGCCGGGCCGGTTTATGTGAAGTAAAAGAGTGAAGGGTAAGTTAAGAAAAGAAAAGGAGGAATGTCAGCTAAATAATGATAATACCAAGGTGAGAAGAAGATTAAAAAAGAACGAAGGGAAAGTTGAAGATACAAGTCGGTTAGGAGAAGGGGAAGGTTTGGTACTGCCACCCTAGAGCATCTAATTGACGCTCGAAACCCTCTACCGTAGACTCCCTAACCACGTGCGCTGGAAGCGAGTTCCAACGTTCAATAACTCGACGCGACAAGCGAGTTTCCGTCCTTACCCGGTCAGAACGCTGTTTGTGCAGCTTCAACGGGTGACCTCGGAGACTAGGCAGCTTGGCGGGACTAAATAGCCAGGATAAATCTGGACCGATCCTACCCGTTAAGATACGGTAAGTGAGAATCAAGTCTCCTCTAATTCTGCGGTAGTGCATTGAGTACATACCCAAGCTAAGCAAACGTTCGGGATACGTTTGCCCCCGTAATCCTTGCACTAACCTTGTACCCACTCGTAAAACCCTCTGCAGTTCCCTTTTGTCCCTTACAAGACAAGGTGGACAAGCCTGGATACAGTACTCTAAGTGAGGTCGCACGAAAGCTGAGAACAGCTTCACAAAGATATTGGCCGTTAGGACACCGAAGGAGCGGCGAATAAACCACATCATACGGAACCCTCTACAAGCAGCCTTCCTCCAATTTTCCCCAGAGTGAAGTAAGGAGGTATGGGTGATACCTAGATCAACCTACTGAATGACAACAGGGAGTTCACTTCCACCAGCTACATAGCGCGTGGGGGGACTAGCACCTCCAATGCGGAGGACAGAACATTTCGCCTGATTTATGGGCATCAACCATAAGGTTGACCAATCTCATAGCCTATCCAAAGCACTCTGAAGTGTCTCAGAGCCACCAGGGATATCCACAATATTCCAGAGCTTGAGGTCATCAGCAAACAATAGCGACGGTACTCCAAGCTCCTCGGGTAGGTCATTGACATAAATTGCGAAAAGCAACGGCCCTAGAACCGAGCCCTGCGGAACGCCACTAAGAACAGCTTGTCTAAGCGAAAGGCTACGCCCCACGCGTACACACTGTTCTCTGCCCTCTAGGAAAGCAGAAACCCATTTAAGGGCGGCTCCAGATATCCCATACGATCTCAACTTCATTGAGAGTCGCTGATGTGGGACAGTATCAAAGGCTTTCGAGAAGTCAACGAAAAGCACGTCGATGGCGTGGCCGTTGTCTACTGCCTCAGCCCAGCTTTCACGAGTTACAAGCAAATTTGTCAGACATGAAAATCCCTTACGGAATCCGTGCTGGGCCGCACTGAGAAGGTTAAACTTAATCAGGTGATTCTCCACCGAATCCCTGACCAATTTTTCAAACAACTTAACTACTACGCTTGTTAAGCTGACAGGCCGATAGTTCGCGGGCAGAACTCTGTCCCCGCCCTTAAAAATCGGACAGATGATTGCCTTCTTCCATTCAGAAGGTAAGGCACAGCTGTCGAGTGATATTGTAAACATGCATGTCAGAGGGCCACTTAGCTCAGCGGCCAATTCATGCATCAGCTTCGGATGAATTGAATCAGGGCCAGAAGCTTTGGAAGGATTTAGCCCTTGCAATAGCCTGAAGACTTGTGTCTCCGTTATGCTTATTTCAGTTAGGCAAGAATCCTCCGGAACTTTAGTGACCAGCTCAACTTGAGGTAGAGAGGCCTCATGAGAAAAGACACCAGTATACTGTTCGCTAAGTATACAGGCATTATCATAGTCGGTATGCCCATGGGTCCCGTCCGCTCGTAGTAAAGCCGGTATGTACGAGTTTGTGCCGCTACGTCTCTTTACGTAAGCAAAGAACTTCTTTGGGTTTTTTGCGGCTGCGTTAGCCAAATCCTCCTCGTACTGAAGACGAAGAGTTCTAAGATGATGCTTACATTTATTTCTAACCGCTCGATAGCTTTCGTAGGTGCTGGTTGATGAAGCCGCTTGGTAATTTCGCCAGCACTTAGAGCGCTTCCTGAGCAGGTATTTACCTGTATGATCTATCTATGGAGGCTGCGCCCGTGTCACCCTTCTCTTAGTGAATGGGATGTGGGGAGCAGAGATCTCAGTGAGGTACGCTTTAAATTTCTCCCAGGCTGTCTCAACGGTGTCAGCCACGGTGATCGCACAACGCAAAACTGAAGCTTTGGCTCGTATTGCGTTAAAGTCTGCCCGCCAAATATTTGGACATGCCTCAGCGGTAGCTTGATGACACTTAGTTAGAGCACATCGAAAGGATATGCAGACATAGTCACTGGTTCCTAGAGAACAGACGTATGTAATATCACTTACGAAATCGTGTGACTTCGCAAAAATGAGATCCAAGGTAGACGGAATTTGGTTGCGCATATATCTAGTCGGGAGGTCCACGAACTGATGCAAAGGCAGTTGCAATGTTAGCTCAAGGAGATCCGAACCGAAAGTGCCCATCGCCGAACTGCAAGATAGATCAGCCCAGCAGACTTCAGGGAGGTTGAAGTCACTCAGTATTAGACACCTATTGGCAGCCTGAGTACGAATAAATTCAATAACCTCCCCGGAGATACTACCAGGACTTCGATATACCACTACAACTGTAAACTGAGCGGAGGAAGTGCACACAATAGTCGAGAGGGCCTCAACAGTTTGATCCGGCGACTGGAACACCCAAGTCCTCAACACATCGAGTTTACAACTCACATAAAGAGCGACGCCTCCACCTTGGCGGCCAACGGAGCGATCGCATCTAAGCAGTGCGTAGCCAGGCAAACATACTTCACCGTCTGTGATATCCGGGGACAGCCACGTTTCGGTGATAGCAAGTATGTCGGGACGAGATTTGTCTACAAGTAGACCCACCTCGTGTACCTTGTTCCTTAGGCTACGCACATTACTAAGCACTACCCGAAGGAACTCGGCACGACCAGCCCTGGGTCGTACGCTACCAGGAGAGGTTCTGGTAGGGCAGAATTTGACTTCCGGCTGACCACCTGAAAACCCACAAGACGAAGGCCTTGCTCACCAGCCGCCCGCCTGCTTTTGAGGCTTTTGATGGCTTCCTTTAACTTCAGTCGATCTGCCAGTGGGAGGTCCGGCTGAACGCTGACATTACTACCCTTGCGTTTGAATGCAAAGCGCATTAACGCTTTGCGTACCTCCGGGGTTGAGAGGACTACACGAAGTAGTCGGGGTCGCGGATTTGGCGTGTCAACAGGGACGTTCCCCAATCTGGTTAATTTCCTGATAGTGACACCGGGGAAACCAGGTGGAAGCATCTTGTTGACGCAGAGCTTGAACCACTGGAGGTCATCCAGCATGCGCTCCTTTGGAAGAGCTGCCGCGGATTCAGTAACGTTACGAAAGATAACGCTATTATCAGTAAAAGAATCACCTCGACGAGGCGTATTCACTCCACGCGTCTTCGACGCGACCTCAGTTTCGACCGGTTTGGCAGATGGCACGGCGCGTTTCTTCGCCAAGTGAGCTGGAGTAATTGAGGTTGAGGTTTTATCCTCTGCCTCCAACTCCCTCACCGGTCTAGTCTTTTCAGACTTTGCGGGTGTGGCCGAAGTCGACACCGCGCGTTGCTTCGCCAATGGAACTGGGGTGATTGGAGTTGGAGTTTTGTGTTTCACCTCCAATACCTTAATGCTTTCAATACCTTCAGGCTTTGAAACAGCCTTAGGGACTTTCTTAGCCCTTTTCCTCCTGCTTTTATTGGGCCCAGGGGTAATCAGTTCGGTCACGCTTTGGACGGCTTCCGGTACGACATCAGAGGCCCCTTTAGAGGCATTCTGGACCGCTGGGACACACGACACGGTAGACATCACCTCAGTCGGATTTCCATCGACAGCAATTGAGGTTAGTTGCGTGTCTTCCTTCAATGAGCCGACATCAATAGAGACTCCCATATTTCTCATCAGTAGCTCCACTTTCCGATCAAGAGATATGAGGAAAGACCACAACTGCAGGTTACCCAGCCCGATGTTGCTCGATGTCTCCTCAGTGACCTCAAGAGGCGTAGATCGACGGCGACGGCATAGAAGACAATGGAACAGCATGCTATCGCTAGTCGAAAGCATTGCGTACTGATCAGGGCTCAAATCGGTACAGGTCTCATGGTACCAGCAGTTGCATACATAGCACTGCATGCCACCAGACTCGTCCGTCACGGGCTTTGAGCAGCTCCCGCTGCCACATACAGCATTTGATTCGCTGATCAATGCAGCCGAAGACATATTAGCGCCGGTATTCAGTGAATCCGACATGACGCTTTCAAAGAGTGTGAAACAAGTATCAAAACGTAAAACCGACAAGCTGTTACCTGCAGGGCAGTCAACAGAAACAGTTATGGGTTAAACAAGGTGCAAAACGGATTACAAAACACAAAAATACCGGAAAAATAGCCCGAGGCTGAACCCGAAAAAGATGGACGACGTTGGTATGTACCCGAAAACGGGTACGACGTAATCCGGGGAAAACGATGATCCAAAATTCTTTGGATCAAGCGAAATTTGACAAAAGTCAAATTTTTTGCACGACACTTGTAAACACTGTTCCGGAACTGACCTTTGAAAGTAAAACCTCAAAAAGACAGCCTTTCACGAAATCCATCATCTCCACACTTAGGGGAACCTCGGTTACTGCGAGTAACGTTTGGCAACACGCGCGACCTGGAAGAAGTTTCTCTTAGCAAGCCACATGCTAGTGAACTCTTCTGTCAGTGCCCACATTTTTCCTGACAGGCCATGGGCAGAAAGACAGAAGCATAAATCCAACCCTAGTTCTTCACGTCAAAATAAGATGAAGAAAGTGGTGTTGGTTCATGGTGTGCCAGAATTGCAGCATGACGATAGCAGTGAACGACAGAAGCACGACATAGAAGAATGGCGGTACATCGCAGAACTATACGACATGAAGAATGTCGTGGCTTTTGACGTCACCCGTCTAACTGCTTCCACAAACTACCAAGGTAGCGGGCCACGAATTTTGAAAGTTACCTTGGCTGCACCTGAAATGGTATCAGTGGCAATCCAAGCATGGCATGACAAAAGGAAACTTGGGCCACCAGAAGTACGGTTAAGACCATTCCTTCAATTAGCGCAGACCTCAGATACAGATGAGCCAGCCTCAACTGTACCCATCTCAAACCAGCCAACTGTGCAAACAACCGTTTCGAAAAACTTCAGCAGACCGGCACTATTTGTGCCGGTCACTCACAGTGAACCAAGCTGCTGATGCGTCAACAAATACAATGCTGCTACACAAACACTCAGGGGTTGTACTCTAAGCTCTCGGAGCTGCGCCACCGACATGAAACAACAACTTGGGATCTCATAGCAGTCACTGAAACTTGGCTCTCAAACGACATACTTGATCCGGAGATTGAACTCAGTGAGATGTCAGTCATTCGAAATGATCGTCCATCTCGCGGGGGCGGTGTTGCTCTCTACTATCGAGATTACTTGAAATGTGAGGCACTAACCGAAAATTCCCTTGTTATTCCCGACGCACTATTTTGCTGACTGCACCTAGCAGGTCGAGATGTTGTTTCACAGAAGAAGAGTGATGCTTGCCTCTTAGCAGTTATTTATAGACCTCCGAACTCATCAGCAGACAGCGATAACATTCTGTTAAACGCCCTCCGCTATGCTGTTTCACAAAAGTACTCTCACTACCTTATAATGGGTGACTTTAATGTTCCTTCAATAGCATCAGTGTCACCTAATGGGCCATCATTTAAATCGAAACTCCTCGAATTCATGGATATGGCAGTTTTGTATAACCATGTGCATCGACCAACCAGACATCGCGGTTCAAACAAGCCATCACTCCTGGACTTAATCCTGACTAATGAAGAGTTGATGGTTGAGTCAGTAGACTACGATCCTCCACTGGGCCGTAGCGACCATTCAGTCCTAACATTTGGTTACGTATGTTATGCCAGTATTGTTGCTACAGAAAGTGAGACTCAACGAACTATTACGGACTATTATAAGCTGCGCAGCTTAGCAGCAACCGTTGACTGGGACCTACAGACGCACAGCTCAGCGAATGACGCGTGGAATGAATTGAAAGACAAAATTAACTGGGTCATACAATCAGCATCGAAGGTTGTACCATTACGAGCATCGCGCCGGACCAATACGTGGATCCGGAGCAGAACACGTAAATGGATCAACAGAAGAGATGAAATCTGGAGGCAACATTTGCTAAGCCCATGTGATATCACATGGCAGGATTACAAAGTCATCAGAAACTACTGCACGTCACTCATTAGAGTCGATAAGTACGAATGGCAGGAGCATATGGTGCTGAAATTTACGAGTAACACCAAACTGCTCTACAGATTTGTGAATGGCAAAAGAAAGGTTAAGCCCGGAATACCACCACTCAGGACAGCCAGTGGCCTAACAACTACTGCTGTGGATGCCGCGAATGCTCTACTCTTGCAGTTTGGCTCGGTAGCTACAAATGTCATGGAACCTTCGCCCTATCAACTCCCAACAAATGTCGTTGGCTTATCCAGCGTCACCTTTACTCCTGCAGCTGTTGCAAGCAAACTACAGTCTCTCCGGGAGTACAGTGCCCCTGGAATCGACATGATCTGCCCAAAAGTACTAAAAACCCTTGCTCCCACCATAGCAACACCACTTGCAACCTTTTTCCAGTGTCTGCTTAACTCCCATACACTCCCATCTGAGTGGAAAAATGGAATTATCACTCCGATATATAAAGGAGGTAAGCGTTCGGATCCTGCTAACTACCGACCTATTACTCTCCTTCCTGTTTTGTCAAAAGTGATGGAATCGGTAATCGCAGATGAATTGACGCGATACTTTGAAAGTCAACAGATAATTTCTAATGCCCAACATGGGTTCCGACGCAGACGATCTTGTCTCACCAATTTGCTGATTACTCGGGACTTATGGACCAGGGCGGCTGATGAAGGATTGCCCATAGATGTGATATACCTGGATTTTTCTAAAGCATTCGACAGGGTCAATCACTTATTTCTCCTCCAAAAGCTTGCTGCCTACGGTATCAACGGTTCCCTGCTCACCTTGGTTGAAGACTACTTACACGACAGAGCAATCAAGGTAAGAGTAGCTGACACCTATTCCGAAAGCCTTTACGTCTCCAGTGGTGTTCCACAAGGATCCGTCCTCGGCCCGCTACTATTTTTAGTCTACATTAATGACCTTCCAGCAGACATTCTATCTCCAATGCAAATATTTGCAGACGACGCTAAAATATGGAGAGCTATCCGCTCAGCATCCGACCGTGTCTACCTCCAAGAAGATCTGACCCGGATTAACGAATGGGCAGAAAAGAACCAGCTCCCACTGAACCCTGCAAAGTGCCACCTGCTGACGGTGCACAACAGCTTCGTTAACACATACCTTTCGGGGCAACATGTCATGCAACACGTGACTAGTGAACGCGACCTAGGTATAATCGTGCAAGAGAGTCTTGGAAATTCGCTCCAATGTTCGATAGCAGCAAGTGTAGCGAACTTGAACTTGAGACTTTGGAGGCGAGCTCTCGGCACTTTTGAGCGACAGGTAGTACCATTGTTGATTAACTCCTACATTCGTCCTCATGTTGAATATGCAATTCAGGCCTGGTGTCCATGGTTAAAACGAGACATCCGCCTCTTGGAACAGCCCCAAAGAAGAGCCACAAAAGCAACGCGTGGACTATCCGGTATAAGTTACGAAATGCGTCTTCGTGTACTCGGGGTGTTCTCATTAGAATACCGACGGCTTCGCGGAGATCTTACTCTCACATACCGGATACTAACCGAAAGCGAGCATCCATGTACATCACTGTTGACTCTAGCCCCATACAAACAAAACCGAGGCAACCACCTGAAACCAATGACGCAACACTCACGTTTGAATTGTAGAAAGTATTTTTTTCTCACTTAGAATCCATTCTCACTGGAATGCATTACCAAACTATGTGGTGAACGCACCAGACATGACGACATTCGAAAGAATCTCAGATTTTCGTCTAAGTGATAAACGATACACAACACTTTGTTACATTGCAATGATTTAACCACTGATACTTTACGTTCCACGCTGGAACATTTTGATTTTAATTTTCTTTTGCATATCCATCCTGTGGGTCTTGTAGAGTTATGCTTTTTATCCCATCATACACCATTGAAATATTGACACAGCACATACAGCCTTCGCCGAGCTCAAGGATGCTTTCACCAACGTAGCCCTCCTCGCTCATTCTGAATCGACTACGCCCCTTTCTATTACGACTGATGCCTCAGACGTCGCTGTAGGAGCCGTCCTCCAGCAGCACGTTGGTGGGCAACGGCAACCTCTTGGGTTCTTCTCCAAGTGCCTGCAGCCAGCAAAATCGCGCTACAGCACCTTTGGCAGAGAACTGCTCGACATTTATCTAGCCATTCGTCACTTCCGGCACACGCTCGAAGGCCGCGCGTTCACGGTCTACACTGACCACAAGCCCCTAATCTTCGCCTTTAACTCTACTTGCGACAAATACTCGCCACGGGAAACAAGACACGGAGACTTTGTCACGCAGTTCACTGCTGACATACGTCATGTCTCAGGTGTCGACAATCCTGTTGCCGGCGCTCTCTCATGCGTCAACCTCAATCTCCAGTCTTTACCTACCGTCGACCTTGCCGCCATGGCATCGGCTCAGGCTCAAGACGAAGACATACAGCGCACTCTGCAGTCCACTTCGCTGCATGTGCAATCTGTTTCTCTCCAAACCACGGAAGGAACTATTCTCTGTGACACTTCCACAGGTTGTCCTAGACGCCACATGTCCGTCTCCTTCAGACGCACAGTCTTTGACGCACTGCACTCACTATCACATCCCGGTATCCGTGCATCTTTGAAATTGGTCACCAAACTTTTCGTTTGGCCACGCGTAAACAAAGATGCTCGCACCTGGGCTCGCGTCTACCTTTAATGCCAGCGCTCTAAAGTACATCGTCACACCAGCAATCCACTTGGTTTGTTTCCTGCCCCGGACTCTAGGTTCTCGCATGTACAAGTAGACCTGGTAGGTCCATTGACTCCTTCACGCGGATTCGTATAATTTTTAGCTGTGTCGACCGCTTCACCAAATGGCCAGAAGCCATTTCCGTAACAGACTGCACAGCTGAGACTGTTATCCGGGCCTTCTTGGACCGATGGGTCTCGCACTACGGATGCTCATCCACCGTTACAATTGACCGAGGAACGCCTTTTGAATCTTCACAATTCGATACATTCTGCAACTTTTTAGGCCGTCTCCGCATTCCTACCACAGCGTGTCACCCAGCAGCCAACGGGTTAGTTGAACGCTCCCACAGACAACTTATGGCCTCGTTCTGCGCCTCCCCCGACCCTAGCTGGAGCGAAAACATTTTGCTCGTACTCTTAGGCATTCGCTGCAGCATCAAAGTCAACTTGCAATGTGCACCAGCAGAGCTGGTTTACGGCACAACGCTCAAGTTGCCAGGAGAATTCGTTTCCCCACTCGCATCATCGGGTATGCCTCCGCCTAATTTTCCGTCCTCCCTGACTCAACACATGCGTTCACAACGCCCGACTCCACCTTGTGAACAGACTAGAAATGTGCAAATGTACAGCGGACTCCCTACCTGCACTCACATCTTCCTCCGCACCGAGGCAGTGCGGCGCCATCTTCAACCTCTCTACACTGGCCCTTTCAGCGTTCTGCAATGGACTCCGAAACGTTTTACTTTAGACCAGGATGGTTACCGAACAACGGTGTCCATCGACCGCCTCAAAGTGATTTTCTTTGACGAACTACTTGCAACCCATCCTGATGCTAGTACACAAGCACCCGCACCTGCGGCAACTTCCCGAGCACTGAATATCCCGAAACCCTCCATTCTTCTAGACCCTCAACCTACCCCGCCTCAACCCCAGGCAACCGACCGACGCGGTAGACAGGTCAAAAGTCCAGTCCGTTTTTCAGATTTTGTAAACGTTTGCTATTTCCATTAACACGTCTTTTTCGTCTTTAGTGGTAACCATGCGTCTCATCCACAAAAGCTTCGCAAAATCGACAAAAAACCCAAAACATTTTGAAAACTTAAAAGCATATTTGTTTTTATCATGCATGCCATGTACCCTCCGGCTTCAAGACACTTCCCCGACCCTTGCCTACCCCTTCTGAGTTCTACCTTCCAGAAGGTCAACCGTCGGAACTACCAAGGCAACCCTCGAGTGACTCGCCAACCGGCTCAAGGCAACCCCCGAGTGACTCGCCAGCCGATCCAATGCCCCCTTCCGGACCCAGGAAACAGTCAGTCGCCCTTGGCCGCAGACAGCCATGAACGGTTTGGTCCCCAGAAACCTAGCTGGGCCTTGCCGACGTGGATGTCGGATTTCTTTATGGGACGAAGACGCCCGGATTTCTTCGTGGGACGGGGACGCCTTGATTTCTTCGTGGGACGAGGACCGTGGACTGAAGTGCGGTGGGGGGAGTGACACTTCTCAAGCGCACCGTCGGGTCTGCAGCAAAAGGAAGGTCCTGTCGGCCTTTTTCTGGACTTGCCAGCTTTTTGCAGTCCGACCAGTCCGCCCCGACGGTCCACTGATGATGCACTTTGGTCCACACGACCATCATAACTAATAAATAACTAAAGCCTGGACTCAGCGAACTCCGCTACACACCCCACCTTGGAATCCCTTACTCAAGCCCATGCAACTATTCGCACCCACCCTCACCTTCCGTTTTCCCCCACTAACAACTCCATCGAAGGCTTCCATCCTTCAGTCTTCCAGGAGAAGCCCTTTCGGGAGAGGTTCTTTCAGTATTTTACAACATTGGATTTTACGGTTGTTTTAACCTTCAAAACGTCCACTTGCTTTACTGACTACACATCCGTTGACACAAAACGTTTTGGTGAGTACCTTGCTGCACCATTTCTCGCTCTGGTTGATACGCTTCCTATGTTTGTAGCTTGCATAATATACGTTGGGTTCAGTAGCCTCGAACTTTTGTACTGTCCAGCATTTGACACGTCTATTACGTGTCAGTGATTACCGACTAGTATCCCAGGCTCCACCCAACAAGCTTTCTCTCTCAGCTATTGTCTCATACTCCATGCACACTATGACACGTATGCGTACATCACCCATTGCTGATTTTTATTTTGTATTCAGTAAGATTTCGTATCCTGCTTTTCAGTTATCTTATCTTTTGTATTGCGGCATAGCAGCTGAAGTGTTTCTTCCCTTCAGTTAACTTTAAATAATACTAAATGAGGTTTGTTTCACCTAAGTTTCCCGGTCCATTTCTAACTTGTCACCGCCGTAATGCATTTTACTCTATTAAATGGCAAGTCTCCTTCATGAAGATAGCCAATCTATGCACAATTAAAAGGTTATTTATTAGGCACTTAACTTATACTACCACAGTGTCCACCATTTGACCTGTATTCAGAAGTCATCAATGGTGTCGTAGCGCCGCCAGAGATATATCTTATCTTTTGTGTCAATTTTTATTCTTGTGGAATGCACAATATTCTTTATTGTTTTACTGCTCCCCATCTTCCGTCCATGTACCTCACACTCGCCTACTAGATAAGTTACTGTGCGGCTCCTCTCGTCTCATGTGTCCACATCTTCTGTTAGCCTGTCGAATTTGGTATGCTCCGTTCGACTCCATGTAACTTTGACATTGTTACTCGATTAGGTACCCTGATAACGACTGATATTAAATATTCCTACAGTCTGAGCGTAGTTTTCACTATATATTTTTAATTTGACCTCGTCAATGTTACGTCTTCATAGGCCTATTTGTAAGAAAACTGTATTAGCTCTCCTGCTGCCTTGCATAGTTCTAGAACAACTAGCTCATTCGCGTTTTCTTATTACATTCTATTGCGGTATTTAAACAACTTAGCAAGTAATTCGCTGCCACTAAATCATTAATCTGGAAGCATGAGCTTATAGAGAAGAAAAGAAAGGAGGACACAATTTATAACCCTAAAGTAACATGCATGACTAGACGTCTGCAAAGCAAGCACCAGACAGGATGAACAAACCGAAAGCCTTATACACATCCATAACTTCGTATATTTTCAATGTTCACTACTGCTACGTGTTGCCCGCTACATTCTTGGTTGTTTGCACATAACACGGAGCGAGTTATATGAAGCCTAATCAGGAAGGCGAGATGGATCAATGAACAATGAACAATGAACAACGTAACGTTAGACAGTCGGTGGCCTAGTCCCCAGATATCCGGAAAATATTTTGTTGTATTAGATACAACCACTAAAATAAGACCTCTATGATGATGGAAGAGCTTCCGAACAGGTGTTATACTGGACGCGCATTTCTGTCGGTCATGATATCTTGTATTTGACAATTTTTCACGCAGATATATTAGTGGATTAGTAAATATTCAGCCTATAACTTTTACGGTGCATTTGTTTAGTTCAGTTAATTATTTCAATGGGAATAAAGACTATTCTACTTGCATTAGCAAACTTTGCTAATCGTCCTCACTAATGATTGTCCAGGCACACCACCGGATAGCGTTGTTAATGTCGCATAGTATCCCTCTTTGATCTGTTACGCAAAGTTAGCTGCAGCTCTGCTCATCGTGAGCTTGAATATTTGCACTTGAGCTCCATATTACTGTCAATGCACGGATTCCTCTGTCGACGCCTGAAGATGTATATGCATCACTTGTTACCTTATGACGCAGACTACTAATTATTCTGGAACTATGTTTATAATTTGTACTGCTTTTTACCGCCCCCTGTCCCTAAGCATTGTTCATTGGAATGGGTTTAAGAGAATATCAGTCGTAAAATTATCGTTAATTTTTGATTGGCAACTCAAACTCTCACGCCCTTTGGCCGTTATGTCGGTTTGAATTGCGCAGTTTAAAGCGGAAGCTCAGCCTCGGTGATCGAGCTACAAGGCACCAACGAGCAAACAAAATTTCAATCAACTCCTCTTATGTTTTCAGAAGGTCACTTCGCCTCATTTGCAACTTGGATAGTTGTAGGTCATAAGTTCTCCTTTTGGCTTTGACTCAGCGAGACAGTTCGAAACCCATTTTAAAGTGACATCCATGCATACATTGCGAACCGCAGGGTTGCACCACTGGGAGTTGTTTGAAACTAGCTGAGAGCTGTGTTGTATCCCGAAAAAGCAGCAGAGCAGAGCAGCAACTGAACGTATATATGGAAAAACTGTCTACACATATGCGCGTTACCATCTAATAGGTAGGCGTTAGGATTACAACCAATCAGATGCAAGAGCATATGGCTCGGCTAATGAGTGTTAGGTAGAAGCATGGGTGGTATAAATGAATGGATAGCACAAACAAAGCAAAGTATTGGAAAATGATCTTGCCTCTCCTCCGCTCTTAAAAAGGTAAGCAAAACGTGCCCATGTACGATCCGTTTTAATGTCAGCATCCTACGAAGTAATAATTCAGCTAATTCATCATCATCAGTACCCTAAGAAGTGTCATGTGGTGTTACCTGTTAGAAAATATCCATAGACAGGACGGCGTATCCTACCAGATCACCGTAGGTTTGTAGCAAGCGATGTGTTGTAGGTCCGCTTGTCTGTTCAACAGCACGTTGAGAAAGCGCAGTATACAGCTGTCTCGGATTCGTCCTTGTTCCGTCGGCCACCTTGTAGGTTCCTGACGCGCACAGAGATTCCACATGGGTCAGGGGGTCTAAAAACATTACCTCATTGCCGGGAATAGGGTAACCTCACACGAACAAATTTCCCTGGGGGTACGTTCTCCAAAATCCTGGTAAATAGTCCGTCTTTCGTATTCACTCCGACCTACGCTTTTATGGGATTTAAAGGCTGCATTTAATCCAGTTCTAATGATTCGCCCCAGCTGTGGTTCCGAGGGGCTTGTCGTTGCAGTGTGCGGCGTGGTTCTGTATGCTTCTAAGGCAGATACCAACGCATCGTTACAGGATTCTGCCGGAAGCAGAAGGACTTGTAGAGATATTTTTACTGGTACGAGTAAGTCGTTCGACGTGTCCATTCGCGTCAGGATAATAAGGTACAGTCCTCAATCATCAGACACCATTGCCCTAGGAATTCGGTGTACTCATTGTTTTGAAACTGCGGGCCGTTACCAGTGATATTCGCCCTAAGTTACATGATCGTACATGAGCATGCATCAGCAGTACACCAGCACACCGTACCGAGGCTTCGCTGCAACGCGACAACCACCAGCTACGCGTGGGCTGGGTATAGCATAAGGTCAACCGCAACTGCACGGATTCGAACCTGTGACCTCAGGATTACAAGGCAAGAGCGTAACCTACTCGGCTACCAGCCGACATCGTTGATGGAACGGCAGGCATTTTTCCCACCCCGAGACTTCGAGACATCTCACCTTTCGCATGCAGTTCACGATTACTAACCATCCCATCTCCTTTCTATGCTGTCAACAGAGCTATGTTTATGAGATGGTTTTTTATGAACTTAGGACTTACTTGCAATTGATTTGAGAAGCCTAAAACCCGTGTATTGCGACTTGCAGTATATTCATCTACATTAAACACTAAGTAGGCCCAGCTTCTACTTTCTCTGCTTTAAATGGTCATTGCTGACTCGACCAGAAAGAATGCCAGTTCGGTGAAAATACGTCGTTGTTACTTGTAATATTTTGGCTTACAAAATCCTCTATATTGAAAAGTAAAATAACAGTGCCTGTGACTACATGTTAGCATTAGTATTAAATAATTTCATACCGGGTTTGCTCTCTTAAACAGATTATTGGTTTCATTCATTTTGCTCTGCAACTCTTCACAATTTTATTGCAGACCCAATCTGATTAGGGTATAAAATACTCATCTGGAGTAGTTCACCAGGTTGTTGAAACAACCTTAATCGGTGTTCTTTCGGAGTACAAGAATAATAGTATACTTCATTACAGATTGTAACCGTGGGTAGAAGTTTTCGCTGATTTAAAATCTCTAATTTCGGTTGCATCCCAAGTTTAAAGGAAAGATCTTACGAACTAGCTTTTCGTCCAGCAGCCGGTTTCGTTAATAACTTCCTTGGTAATGGAATTTTAGGGATAAATGATGAAACAGTGAGGACAGAAAAAGTAAACATCTGCCCCTTGCGATTCCGCCGTACAACAATAACCATGACATCTAGTTAAAAAGTGCACGAGACCATAGGTGAACAAATGTTTTCGATGATTCTCTTCAGACCATTACAATCATATTTAAGGGTAAAATAGGAAACTGAAATCGACTCATTGGTTCAAAGTGCATAGTTAAGTAAGGTTTCAGTGGGGAACGCTAAAAGTTGTCCTTTGACCTGACAGGTCGATTGCATGCTACCGAGCTTGATCTGTGGCAGCCGACCTCAGCATCGTTCGTTCTGGGGCCATTAATAGCGCCGTTCTGGCCCATATTGTCGACATGGGGCACCTAGCTGACCTAAAGCGTGCCTTCAGGATAATTCACAGGGTTCCCCAGCCTAAGTCAAGAGGTTTGCGCCTCCGTGCGCTCGCGACACCTGAATCGAGTTGCATCCGGTTGTTTCAAGCTTCTGCATGCTTGTAAAAGAAGTTGCTCCATGCCTTAAAGCTTCCCTGGCCAACTAGCACGAACGATGCTGAGGTCGACTGCCACAAATCAAGCTCGGTAGTATGCAATCGACCTGTCAGGTCAAAGGTCAACTTTTAACCTCCCTCACTGAAACTTTACTTAACTATGCACTTTGAGCCAATGAGTCGATTTCAGTTTCTTATTTTACCCTTAAATATGATTGTAATGGTCTGAAGAGAATCATCGAAAACAATTGTTCACCTATGGTCTCGTGTTCTTTTTAACCATGGCATCCAGTTGGATGTACCTCGCATCGACAATGAGCATACCGTCGTCTTTTATTCCCCACAACTTCATATTGCCTATGCAAGAGCATGGTATACCTGTACCTATTTGATCTGTGCCAAATATGGTCTCAGCTGCTGACTTAAAAAGAAATATACCCATTATCTCTATTATCACATAGACTCAAAACATGCACGATTTACCCGAGAATAGCATTATCTACTACAGGTACGGTCTCAGTGGCCAAAGTAGTCAAAGTTAACTTTCTATTGATTTGCAGTTCAGTGATTGCATGTCATGGTCTTCACAAGAACTACTCCAACAAAGCTATCAGCGTTATTAAACTTACAATACAGCAGCGCTGGAACTCCAAGATAGCGATGTTGCGCCCTCAGTATGGTGTGGATGCACGCCAGCCCTTCTTCAATTTTGATCATTTCATTTGTGTTTGTGGGGCCCAGACCATAAATCTCCCTTTTGCCATACCACGGCTGGAGACCTTCGTTGAAGGATCGGTGCTTCGGGTTAGCTCTGTTAGAGAATTTTAGCTACTGGATGCTTTGGAAATGTAGGCTTCTGATTTCGAAAAACATCCTAATCCGTCAGATCTAATGACGTTCATTAAGTATAAAGTCGTGCCGCCTACTTTAAGTTACAATTAACTGTCATTGTGGGCAAACCTATTGAGCATTATGACAATTCACTCGCTTCGGCCATATTTTGTAACAAATTCATCAGTACCAAGTGATTATGTGCGCTGAATGAAGGAGATGTAGTAACATCAACCGCGTATACATATATGTTGAATAGATAAAGTCAAACGGATATGGTTCTAGGATGAAAATCTAAATCGTATGCTACACCCTTGTTAACGCCAGATTACTGATTACTGGTTGAAAGCATCAAGAAGAGGTTTCTCTGTGTAGCTACATCTAATGTCACTCAGAGACAAAGACCCTTTATGTTAGGGTGTGCTCGATATATTCTATATCGGCAAAGTGTTTGTCCAGGACTTTCTGAAATTCTGCCACCGACTTTGCCTCAACTACGTGCTGCGGCAGGTCGTTTCATGCTTTCAGCGCTCTGCGTTCGTAACACAGTTGGTGAGCGACCCGCTTCAAATCCGGTATGACAATCTTGCACCGGTGTCCTCGTGTGCTGCTTGGTGTGTGCAGATGAAGCAGTTGTCTCAACATGGGGTAATCTCCCAGATGTAATATCCGGTGCATCATGATGAGGTCAACCCGTAGTCATCGATAAGCTAGGGTGTAGAGCCCGTTTCTTACACCGCTCTTCGTACGGCACACCTCGTAAATTGGGAATCAGCCTGGTGGCTATATGCTGCACTCGCTCAATCTTTTCTACCTCGCCCCGGGTGATAGGACAATACGCGAGAGATGCATACTCTAGCATCGGTCATATTATTGAGACGAAGAGACGAGTGGCAATCTCTTCGGAACAACTGCTGAAGTTGCGTCTGAGCGCCCAAAGCACACGAAGGCTGTTTTGGTAAAGCCTATTCGTGTTGTCCATGGACTTAAGTCGTAGCGTGAGAGTACGCTGAGGTCATGCACGAAAAACGCGGGATGTAACGGTTGACTGGCTACCGTGTATGTTCGACCGTGCGCACACTTACCCAGCCTCATGAATTGCGACTTGACCGGGTTGATCGGAAGGTTGATCTCTGCAGACCACGTGGAGAGGCTGTCGAGGTACTGCTAAAGCAGGTCACAGTCATTGGGTGTGCGGATTACTCTCCACACCTTCAAGTCATCTGCGAACAACGCACAAGGTGAACGGAGTAACTGAGGCACATCGTTTACATGGATCAGAAACAAAATAGGCCCCAGTACAGTGCCTTGGGGCACGCCACCGTTCGATGGATACCAGTCGGTCAAATGGTTGTCCATCTGGATTCTGCACTTTCGATCAACAAGGAAATCCTTGATCCATCGGTGCAGCGAGCCGCCAACAACACATACTCTCAGCCTGTCGGGGAGCACTACATGATTTACTTTGTCAAAAGCCTTACTGAAGTCAATGGAAATGACGTTCGGCGACTTGTTTTGGTTCAGCGGTTGTAACAATTCGTGGCTCGTCAACAGGAGGTTGGTGATGCTCGAGTGACCTATCGCGAAACCATGTTGTGCGGGCGTCAAGAGACTTTTCCACTCGAGAAGCGGCAGAAGAATCTTCTCCACGATCTTCTCGAGCGTCTTTGCCAAAATAGCGGTCAGAAATATCTGCCGGTAGTTATCCACTTTGCTTGGGTTACCACTCTTCGGTATGGGCGTTATGACAGCATTTCCAGTCGCCCGGTAATAGTCCTGTGGATAGTGACCAGTTGAACAGCTCAGTTACAGAAGGCGAGATGATGGTCGATAGGTACTTGAGCATCAGTTGGTGAATTCCATCTGGCCCGGCATGCTTCGTCTCGTCAAGACTTGGCAGAAGTTTGCATACATCTTCAATGCTGCAATCCAGGCTGTCTAGTTCAGAGGCAGCGGTACTCATCGAACTCGTTACAGGCACCTGGTCACTTGCGAATACGGAAGCAAAGTGCGCCGCCAACGCGCATGCATGATCCGTGCTCGAGATTAGGCGCTGTCCAGCTGAGCCTTCCAACGCTGGCACATTGCCTGCAGACCTCAGGCGCCGCCTCACATAGGCGAAGATCCTCTTGGGAGCAATTTTTACAACTGAAAGCTGCTCTTCGAAGCTTCTGCGCTTTTCTCTTTTCGCGTTGTTACAGATTTCGCTGCACTTCGTACGCCTTGTAATCTTCATCAGAGTCAGATAACACGAATTTGTTCCATAGTCTGCGTCATCATCGGGCCAGTTTGCTATACTCCTTGTCGAACCAATGTGGTTTGACTGGTCCAACTTTTCGATACTTGAGGGTTACAGATCGGGCGCACAACGATTTCACTCCCGCTTTAATGATAGTCCAACAGGTTTCAATAGACGAATCCTCTGGCAAAGACCAGTTCTATTGGCTCGCTGCTCATGAGGCCATTAAAGTCCGCCTTCCAGTAGTTGAAGGCTGGCTCCAGCGGGGGAGAATACGGCAGCGGCACTTTCAAGCTGGCTATTATTATCCAGTGGTCACTCGCTCCCAGGGATTCCAAGACTTGAATGTCATGCACACGTCGCTCACAGCTGGTTAAAAGCAGGTATAAGCACGATGGAGTCGCACGCTCAGTTATGTGCGTCGGTTGGTTGATGTACTGTGTGGCCCCGGTTTCAAATATCAACTCCGTACACTTCCTCTCAACTTCATAATGGCCGGGGAGAAGTTCAACCTCAGGCCACTGGATTCAAGGTAAGTTGAAATCGCCCATGCGTAGGAACAGCTGACGACTCATGTGCTTGCGGACTTGCGGCAACCAGTCCAAGCAGCGGCTCAGTGGACTGCGATATACCACGCCCCACGAGCATCTCGCAGCGTCTGAGGTGAATCGAACACCATAACTATTCAAATGGACCATCAGCCCTTCGGTAGGTGCTCACTAGTCTCCCACACAAGGAAGACCTTATGTAAAGCAGAACGCCACTGCGATCATTTGCTGGTCTACCTTAGAGGAGGCACGAGTAGCCGCGGATTTCCACTTCTTGGACCGTTACGTGTACTTTGACCATTTCTCAGCAAGGCCTAATATACCTGACCGCTGAGAGGTTACAACGTAGTACAGATCGTCGCATTTTTTCACCAGACTGCAGATGTTAGTAAAGGCTACGCGCACGCCGCGATGGGAACTGCTGGGCGCTCCTAAGCATCAGAAACCAGATCAACAATCATGTTGCTACACCAAAAATTCATTTAAATTTCAGTGTACGACTTGTGCTGTTCTTCATGATTTATCGATGTTTTTCCAAGCGTTGGCATGGATTTTACTCTCTGTTATTGCTTCCTGCCATTAATCTGTATCGCATGCCTATCACAAGGCTTCAATTAAATTTCTTCCACTCGACTGAATTTGTGATGAATTCTACTTATCCAGGTGACAATCCGCAGAGAATAAACAAATTGCACTTGATTTATTGATATAACCTACAGATCTTTTGTGTAGGCCAACGGGTTTTTCAATCCGTTGTGTACTGCAGATAGGGTGCAGTAAAGCAAATCTTGGCAGGTAGCTTCAGCATCAACGCAGCCCTCGCTTTGCTCTGAAGCAAATCGCATTCCATCAGACTCTGTAACAAGAAATTTCCGTTAATGATACCAAGAGCTAGAACAACCGTGCCCTTCAACCTATTCCTCATCAGATACGCAACCTTGTGGAACAGTCTACCAACTGCAATCAGTGCATGTGAAAACCCTAAATCTTTCCACACCAAACTCGACAGATTCTTATATCTCGATGTGCTATTATCCATGTTCTGATTTAACAGATCGCCTGATGAAATGTTTCAAGATAGACCAAATATATTGATCACAATATATATATATATATATATATATATATATATATATATATATATATGTTTGCTCTTTATATTTGGTCAATCTTGAAACATTTCATCAGGTGACCTGTTAAATTAGAACATGGATAATACCACTTCTATGTATAGGAATCTGTCGAGTTTGGTGTGGAAACAAAGAGCTCCTGGTTGTTGTGACAAGCTACACCTGAGGAGCTCAGCGCTGCAGTAGTAACGGCATCTGAAGTTACTCATAGCATCTTGTTTCCAGTTCCATTTCGGCTGCATTTACCAGGCGTATACGGGCAAGCACAAGACTGGCGATGTGTTGCAGTGCAGGGAACGAGTAGCACTTATCATTTATCTGCTTCAGATGAGGTCTGAGTAACTATAGTGACCGAGAGTTACTTCAAAGAAGAGAAGCTTTAAGCTCAGGTTTTCTGAAGCGATTCAATCACAAAACGAGCACTTAACCAAGTTCGCGACCAATCATCTGTAAAATTTCATACTTTCGACTTCCGCAACTGAGTAGTACGACCTAACTAGTAAACGTGCTTGCAGTTAAATGTATTTAACCTAGACTTGGATAGAGTGCCAAAACAGGAATACATTTAACAAGAAACCACCAGTACGATCTCCAAAGGATACGTAATGCGTTCCGAGTTCATGGTCCATTAGGTTAATAATTCCTTTCTCTCGCAAATAAGTATTCTCTGTTGTCTTTATCAGCATTGTAAACTTTCTGTGACGAGGTATGTTTCCGTATTTGTCCACCCCAGTACTGCACATGAGCGCACTGCAGACAATAAACATAATAATTGATAGCGTTTTACCTTCCAACAAGATCATCGCACCAAATAACATCTAGGCCGGTGGGTAAGTTGGATTCTTTTATATACTCTGTGATTTTTTCTGTCGCCTCGTCGATAGAGATTCGAGGGCCGAAAGCCTCCTCGACAAAATTGTCGATAGTTTTGAATCGCCTGCACACCATATCTAAGATTCTGTGTGCTTCGCGAAACAAGGTAAAAGTAATGTTTCCTGTCTGACGTTATACTAAGTAATTTGTAGCGAACTTACAGAACTAAGAAGTGCAGCCTCAAGTTCTGCGTTGGAAACAGTTAGGTGAAATTCCGGTGTTAAGTGACGTCTTAAAAACCTATCCTTTTGCTCAAAGACATTGAGTGGTACAAGTCCAGTGGAGAATTGTTGCGGGGCATTGTGCTCGTAACGGATGCGGTGGTTTCGCGTATGACGTGGTTGCTCCCCTTTTTCGGCATTATGCAGGTTGAATCCAATGCATTTTGCTTTTAGTGAATTTCTCATTTAGTTGTGGAGAAGTTCATGTTCACAGCACTGTTAATATGCTTCCCTATTGCGTTCCGCGCTTTCAAGGGTAACAGGTAGGATGAGAAAATGCACCATAGGTGGGTCACGATTGCCTAGATCAAAGAATCCTGTAAACGATGATTAATCAATACGGCGAGATAAATGACAGTAAAAATTGACTAGCACAAGACACTGTCGTTTGACATGTGCCTAGGTGGATTACCATCCGCGACGGTGAGAACGGCTACTTATACGTAACTAATGGATAAAGCGAAGCACTTCACAAGAGATTGCATAGGTAGCCTTGAGTGTAAAATGCATTATGGAGGACTGAGTGTGTGTCTACGAGGAATCTGCTTAACATCTCGTAGTTATAATGTTATCTGCTATTGTATTTTTTCTCAGTCTTATGATGCCACTTGGAAACATGGAAAATAAATAAGTCTGTAGTTGGCTGCCCATGGTAACCATATTAATAAGATGAAGTAATACAAAATCAATTAAACCTGTTAAGTAACAAGAGGGAGTTGACGTCAGTCATCTACTCAAACTTCTGCAGTTTGTTGGTTCCCGCGGACGAATCTAAAGACACTCAGGTGTAGCTTATATTTTTGTTCTCGGTAGTTGAATTCGGTCAGTAAATGATTCAAGCGGGGTGAGGTAAGTGAATTTCGATCCTTTCATGCACTGCCATTGTGGAACACAGTATTATCATATACCTTTGAACATCCCTGGATATATAATTTTCTTAGTTTGTAACCATATAACACAGGATGCGGATGTTGCCAGTTGATTACGTATTGGTGACTAGCATATTCCATAGGTACTTTGAGCATTGCACAACTTTGATACATTCTGTTCAGTAGCTCACAGCGTCATTTGCGAAATAATTCAGTGCTTGCGGAAGCACTTTGCCTGGAGCATCACGTGAACAAATGTGTTCTGAGGAAAAAAGGACACAGCTAACGTTTCTTGAGAGCGCCAGTCACATAGGAATGGATGTATTTGCACTCAGGGCGTCAAACGGTTTTGGCTTACACTGATCTTGGTGGTGCTTGTATCTTTGCTGTTTCCCCCCACATCATATAGGCTGAAACAGCAAGTGTAGCAGTGAGTCAAGTTCCTAAGGAATTCTTTCATATTCATCGCAAGCAGAAGGAGTTCTGCTCACCTACTATTAATAATGGGAATGTGTCAGCTGTACGCCGTAACGGCGCTTCGCTGCCACGCGACTACCACCAGTCGCGCGGGTTGAGTATACCGCGAGAACGCCCACCCCTACGCGGATTCCCTTTGGACTTATGTACCTATTTCTTCTATCTGCTCATGCACTGATTTATTGAAATTAGGCTGTGTAGGAACAACAAACCCGAATCTTACATATTTATGAACATTCCAATGAATGGTGAAAATGACTCAGCAAATGCCCATCATCCTCCAGTCAGTGGCCTTTGTCAACCATTATCATCCGAATCTACTAAACTTAAGTATGCAGTTGTCTCCGTCAGTAAAACTGGGTAGTTTCATATACTCTAAGGTTAACGTAAATTATCTCAACACTTTTACATTCATCATACCCAGTAGTAGCTTTTCACTTTTACTTCGTGATGTGTAAGTTGATAGAGTGCGACTCATCCCGCATTCTAATGACGGTTGATAAGGTCATCGAATTACATCATATTGATACCTGCTGATTGTTTCGGGAGTGCCCGTTTTCACAAAATATTAGACAGCGTAGGTTGTAAGTGACAAATTCGCTTGGGACTTGAGCAATTCATACGAGTCCTGGGCCAAACAATGTAAAAGCCGTATTCGACATAAACCGCTCAGTGCTGAAGCAACCTGGAGGTGCACCATCAGTGTGCAAATCACCTAACTTGCCACTGTACATACATCTCACAAAGTTAGAATCCGTGAGCGGAATCTCCCAGGCTCTTTTATGGGGTCACATAAACCTACCCAGTGACGTATTTGACGTACATTGCATAGATGGATACAATGCATTCGGTTCCCTGGTGGCTTCAAGTGGAGCCATTGTGTCAAGGCGCAGGTGTGTGCGAAAGCGTGTCTGAACCGTTGGCGGGTAGGTGTGACCCACAGGTCAAGTTACTCAACGAGGAGCGAGGAACGGTAACAACTGCGGTTGGAATAAATCATGCGTGACATCGAGTAGGAAGGTAAAGGAGGGTTTGGCAAGCAGATGACAGGCTGAATTTTAGCAGATAGCACACGTGTCAGTTGTGGTGTCCAAAGCAATATTCCAATCTCCACATATTCGCTTACGTGATAATTTTATCGTTAACATACCTAGATCAACGCAACCACTATGTGCAGTTGGTTCGTGAAGGCAAGTTAGCACACCAGCAGGAGTTATGGAAACGAGTCTGTTCGAACGAAAGTCTTTAAAAACACGGCAGTAGATTTCGAAAGTTCCAGCACGATTCCCGCCACTCACTGCCATCGGTGGACATACCGCAGCGCGGGAGATGCTGCCGACGCTTTACGTGCACAGTATTTATCTAATTTCCGGGAAATTCAAGCTTATAAAGCTAAAATTTGTGATGAAAAGGGCTTGACTCAAACAATTGGTTGATGGTACGGGTCCACAATATACACACTTAAAGCGGCCGAAAAGATGAGTTAACTAGATGATGGCTAACATGCTTTAAAAATTGCGCCGGTACACTGCCAGATGCAGCATGGAAGTGCGCTTGAAACCCATCAAGGGAAGAGCCCGCATGGAAGCAGGTCCTCAGGAGGACCACGGTGAATCTGGTTTACTATTGTTTGTCTTTAACTGGTTCACTGTGAGCTTGGAACGTTTGTGATGGAACTTGCCTTGAAAACTGCTGCATCAGATTCCGATTCGCAAATGTTTATGGCATGAAAGAAGACCACAAACTACTGTCGATCTGGCTGCGGTTACATAGGCGCCACAATCCAATGCGTCGATCGATGGTATTCCCAGAGTGGCCCGAGCACTTATGGTTTCCCGCCGGTCCCGTGTGCGCTGAATTGTCCGCATCTTCAAGCTAGTCATGTTCTCTGCATCTGGCCCAAGGAGCAGATTCACGCGGCTAGACCGTCCATGCGCAAACAGTGCGACAGAGCGATACGGAAACAAGGTGTACTATAGCAACTTTGATGAACGGTACGCAGAAGTTGTTGCTGATTCGTTAGTTGAAACGTGTATTTGGCTTTCATTGTCGACCACAAATATTTCTGCATGGTTAGTGAATCGGAAAATTCCTCGACTGTGTTTTTGCGGCAATAGCTCAAAGACCGCAGTGTGGAGATAAAAGGCGAGCCAAAAAAATTAGATCCGAAAGACTGCACTAGATAGAGCAGATGAATCTAGGTCAAATGAGTGTGAACACACGTTTTTGTGACAAAATGCGACTGAGAACGGGTGCAAAACAACGTGTTCATAGATGAGCGTCCTTCAACAAACCTCCGAAGCACATCCGCCACCTCGATTGCGATTGCCCACCAATGCAATCGTATGCCTGCGCGCAAAGCACTCAGCATCGGCTGCTGGAACATGCGCACACTACTGGAACGAAACTCGAGTGAGCGTCCCGAGCGACACACTGCACTCGTCCCGATGGAACTGGCGCGCTACGACATTGAAATTGTGGCCCTCAGTGTGACTTGGCTAGCTGAGCAAGGTAAGCTGTATGAAGCGGGTGCCGGCTACACATTCTACTAGGTGGGCAACGCCACCTCACCACCACGTCAACATGGGGTCGGATTTGCACTATCCGAACGCCTCAATGGCTAGTTGGTGGGTGAACCAACAGGCATCAGCACGCGACTGATGACTGTTCGCCTACGACTCGGAAGAGGTAAGTTTGCCACTTTTATAAGCATGTACGGTCCGACCATGTGTTATCCTGATGACACGCGTGATCAGTTCCACACCCAGGTACCTCCGTGATGCGGTCTGTGCCGAGAAGCGACCGACAATTTCTGCTGGGTGATTGCAACGCGCGCGTTGGGTGTGATACATCGGTCTGGACTGATGTCATCGGTCCGCATGGCATTGATCCAGCGAATGCGAACGGTGACAGGCTATTCTCACTGTGTGCCACCCACGGAGTGGTTACGCTCACCTGATCGACTATGTCATCGTACGTCAGTGTGATATGCGTGAAGTGTGTATGACAAGTGTACTGCGTGGGGCTGAGTGCTGCTCTGATCACAAATTGGTGCGGAGCAAACTGTACAAATATTTTCATAAATCTATGTATTGCACTCCTGCCTTGAATCGGTGTAAATTTAATACTCTCCTCGGTACTTTGGCGTAACGTAGGGAGCTAGAGAAGGCGATGGCTGCACGCCTGTGTGATGTGAAATGCAAAGCCACAGTAGGCGACCTGTGGCACCACATTCGCGACCAGGGGACAGCTGCTGCCGAGGAGAGCATGGAGCATGAAAACTGTAAGTGGCCTGACTGGTTTGACGAGAACAATGCCACGATTGGCGGATTGGTGTGTGAGAAGAATGCAGCATTTGCTTCACATGTGGCAGACCCCAGTTACTTGGGGAAGAAGAAAAGTTTTGGGCGAATTCGACGGCGACTGACCCGAGAGCTCCGTCACATTAAAAATGCATGGTGGACGGATACAGCGAAGCAGATGGAATGCTACGCCGAACGTCGCCAACAGAAGAATACTTTGACTCCTTGAAGGCGGTGTATGGACCGAGATTGGAGCCACTGAGGACGCTGATCCATGGCAGTTCGGACGCTGCCTGTACACAGACTGCAGACATACTGCAGATTTGGCGGAAACAGTTTGACTGTCTCTTGAACAACCGTTCGGAGATTGACTGGCTCACATTGAACGGCCTTAAGCAGTACGATGTGAAGGCGAGTCTGGCAAACACGCCGACACTGGATGAGACGAGGAGAGCACTTGCTCAGCTGCGAAACTGCAAGTGTGCAGGTGCCGACGGGATCCCGCCTGAAGTATTGAAACACGGCGGACCTGCGTTGGTGACTCCGCTGCATCAATTGGTGCAAAGCGTGTGGATTCAGGAGCAGGTGCCCCTTGAGCTGAAGGATGCCCTTGTGCTACCACTGCACAAGGGCAAAGGGACTAAGAAATGTTGCATGAATTATCCTGATATCAACTTCCTGATTTTTGTGGGCTAGGTGCATGCCCGTATCCTGCACAATAGCATCGTCAGTCAGGTTGTGGGACCAAACGCAGTGGACGCGCAATCTGGATTCCGTTGGGTCGTAACCCTATTGTTATGATGTTTGCCTCTCGTCAGTTGCGGGAAAAGTGTAGAGGACGCCAGCATTTGTACTCGCTTTTTGTTGATTGCACCAAGGCATTTGATACGGTGAACCACGAGGCATTGTGGCTGGTGTTGGGTAAGTTTGGTTGCCCGCGTAAGTTTGTAAGTTTAATTGAAGGTCTGCACAGTGGTATGCGAGCGAGGTTGCAGCTGAGTGGGAGACCTCGGATAACTTCAATTGTCTCTGGTGTGAAGCAAGGATGTTTCTAAGCTCCTGCCCTGTTTAATATGTGTCTTCATGCCACGATGTCTTGTGCTTTTGGTGCCGCTTGTGCTTACGGTGTTCGTGTGGAGCACCGTATTGATGGTGGGTTGCTGAAAATCCGTCGTTTCGGTGCGAGAACTCTAGTCTGTGAGACAACTATCCGTATGTTGCTGTTTACTGACGACTGTGCGTTGTTTTCATACAGCACGGATGAGTTGCAGCATATGACTTGTGCTCTGACTTCGACAGCGGCCAAATTCGGGCTCACCATCAACACAAGAAAAACTGTCTGTCTCTTTTAGCCTTCACCGGAGATGTAATCTTCAATGGTGCCACGAATCTTTATTGGTGCTGAAGTATTGTAAGCCACCTCCCGCTTCTGCTATCTTGGGAGTATGATGCCGACTGACCAGCAGCTACGCAGTGAGCTGCGTATCCGCATCCCGAAGGCAGCGGCGGCATTCGGAAAGCTAGAGTATCGAGTGTGGAAAAACCATCAGCCTACCGTTGGCACGAAGCTAAAGGTGTACAAATCCATGGTGCTGTCCGTTCTTCTATACAGCAGTGAAACGTGGACGATGTACTGGCGGGATATGCGATATCTCGAGGGGTTCCATCAACAATGTTTGCGACGGATTCTGCACTTCTGTCGATGCGACAGAGTTGCAGACACGGAGGTGTTGCGTCGATTGGAATGTATGCAGTGGACTGCATACTATTGTTAAGACACCTCAGGTGCCTCGGTCATGTTTGCCGTATGGATTCGACGCGGATACAGAAGCAGCTATTATATGGTCAGCTGAGTTTGGGGAAGCGGCATGTGGGAAAACCGAAGCTTCGTTACCAGGACATGATCAAAGTGAGCCTCTCACGTTCTAATCTTGATTGTAGATCATGAGAATCGAAGACGGTTGATCGGCGTGCATGGTGTGATTTGATCACGAAGGCAGTAGCCGAAGTGTAGGATAAAGACCTCATGCATGCAGGGAAGAAGCGGCAAGTGCGGAAGCGGCAAGCGCCGATGGGTTGTACTCCATCTACATCCAGCGCATGGTGCTGTAGCACATGCGGTCGCGAGTGCCTGAGTCAGGCAGGCCTAGTGAGCAATGAGCGAGGCTACTCGGGGCCAACATCGAAACGAAGACGAGTCCTGCTGAGAAGGTAGGCAGAACCGGCGTAGCGTTTGTTTGCATCCAATTTACGGCGTGCTTACATGCTAAGTTTCGTTATTTGTTGGTGGGTTTGCAATTTTGTACTAATGCTTTTCTTTCTCATATTTATCTCTACCTGTACTATATCTTCTATAAACTTGCACACGTCGCCGAAGCTAACTAGTTAATTTAGATAACATTTTCGCGTTTGTGTCATTTCCTTAAAATATATTTTCTGACGTCTTGAACTTATCGCGAATTCTCAGGTAATCAATTTTTATATGCCTAATTACTGAAGAGTTATGTCTGCGTATCTGTGTGCATTATTCGATTTCTTTTATTTGATCTCGTCGTTTCAAGTGACTGACTGTTGTTTGATGTCCCTAGTGTGGCTGCGCTTGATGTGCATATTGACAAAGTGCCTACCTGTCTATTACCCACTACCACGTCCACATTGGCTCCAGGAGGCAGTTGGTCGTTGCTGGAGGGGACGGGGTGCACGGTCCTTGTGATCGTGCTAGACTCGAAGTGTGGTTCCATGCACTCAGTGTGGAACGGGCTGCGGTACAGCCACTACCTTGTGTGCTCTTGATGCCCCAAGTACAGCGTGCTTGTGTCTGCCTGTGAAGAAGTGTGGGCCGGCTCTGTTGATGAAACCTGGCTCCCATCCACAAGCTTCCCGGTCTTGTTCCTTCGAGTTTACACCGGATATGGAGTGTATGTTTGGAGCTGTGAGTGGTGCAGCGCAAACCACCCATGGTCCCTCTGTAGGCGCAGGCGTCCTGTGGTTGGCCACAGTGAGAGGCAAATCCGAAAGTGGATGCCGCAAACCATGTACATGCCAAATATGGACGCAGCTTCTCAAACGATGCAACATATACTTCTTATTTTTTCTGTTTCTATCCCACTTCCATCAGATGTAATCAGCGGCACGTTCCGTGTAGAAATGGTGTTGAAAATCTACTTTCATTGCGCACACGCAGCTCTCCTGGAGTGGATTACCTTCACTCGAGAACACTGCAGGGTTACCTGGAAATCTACAGTACCATCGCAGCAGAGCAATACAGATTTCTTCAACATCGACCATGTACTACAAACTTGCTGATTGCGCGCGAGAATTGTAGCGAGGAAGTCGATGAGTGGGCAGGAACCGACGTCATCTACTTGAAGTTTTCAAAGGCGTTTAATCGCTTGGATACTGGTATCCTGATTCAGAAACTACCGCACTATGGCAACAGATTGATTATTGGGTTGGGCCAGATGCTTTCTCCTCGATTGACAGCTAAGGGTTAGAGTTCGACCAACTTTGTCCGACCCAAATGTTTTGAAGCACGGTGTACGCAAGGTTCGGTACTTGAGCAAGAGTTATCATCTCTTTGAGGATGACCTTTACACTTGCCGTGGGACCAGGCGATTGGGCTACCACGAGATACTCCAGCGCTATCTCGATGTGGCTTGGAATTGGTCGGTGAAGAACGAACTGCCAAGTTGTTCACATCCGCCATCGATACGCTTGCATCTACAAGGCCCGAGGCAAGCGATCTGAAGACCAGCTCTCAGAAATGTGACCTTAATGTGATACTATAGGACGGCGTTGGTTGTTCCAGACAGGACGAGTTCGCTACAAAATACGGCAACCAGCTTGTTGGTCTCATGCGGTGGTATTCGGGATTTCGTATTCATCCAGATGATGATACTTAATGCCTACATGCGTCTTAAGTCGAATATGCTAGCTAGGCCTTGGAAAAATAGCTCCAGCGTGACCTCGCAGCACTCGAGACCCCAAAACGTCGAGCAACAATATACATCAGTGTTTTGCGCAACCTGTCAAGCCAGGAAAATCTGGAGAAATTTGGATTGTTTAGTGGACGCTACCGGCGGCTACATGAAGCCTTCATGTTAGTACACCAAATGCTGCAAAATCTCAGTCACGTATGCAACCCTCTTCCGAAACAGTCGGAATACCAACACGAGAGGCAATTACTTGAGACTGAGTCAACAACACAGTGGTTTAGCTTGTCGAAAATTTGCTTCGCTCTCTGGGTCTTCCAACACTGGAACACCCAAAACCAGTTGGCTGTGCCCCTACCGTAGTCATTTTCAGATAATGCATGGGTATCGCCTGCGATTCCCGCACGTCGTTACATAAACGGATATTCTGGGATATATTAAAGCTAGTTATCACATATGGTATTATAACCCACAGTGACGCAGGTAAATCTGTGCAGACAAGTGGGTAATCAAATTGTCATTTACAATAAGTATGAACTATAACAACTTGTTATGCCATTTTTCATGGTACTATCGAATTCCCACATCCAGGCTTTTGCATAGCATTACTGTGTAGGTTCACCGGTGTGCAGATTATTTGATCCAGTTGTGTGGCCTTCGAATTTACGATGCCTTCCAGTAACAACCTACGGGAATTGTTAGGAAAAGGCTTTTTACCCATCATAAACTACTGCTTCATTGTCCCAACAGCCGATTCACAAGCTGTGTGTGGCGAACTGGAGACTTCCCCGTGGAAACTATTACAAAGGTACGGTTCCATCTTGTACCCAGTACTATAAGGCAGTTTGTTTGTTGCATGCTGATTGCACACACTCACATCCGGAACCCAACCCGAAGCTAGCTCCTTATGCTCCCAGAACATTCTCTCATCTATCACTAGCTAGCGCCACATTACTTTTCCACTTTTTTACGTATTTTTCTGCTGGTTGTTGGATTGTGCGAATATAGCACCTGAGTATCAATTGCACTACAACTGGTAAGCCCAACAGTAACGATTTGCGGCATATCAGTTACTAAACCTTTTGCCAGATTTGGCCGTCTATACTGCACGTTTTATCATCGTGGTGTATTGTAGAAAGACACATCTTCGGTGTACCTTCACAATTTCTTAACTTATTACAACGAAAGCGTAAGTGTTTGAGTGGCTAGTGCTCAATGGTGTTGGCTAACATTTATATATCGCAAAACTCTCCTAAAGTTGAGACAGAGAGTTTTTACGATGAATCTACAGCAGACGTCATAAATCAAATCGATCTAGCTGTATGTATCTTCGCCGGAGATTTCAGGGGATTTGATACCAGTTTTCTCGCCACCCTCGGGCTACGGGACATTGTAAATGTACTCACCAGATTAGACGCAACTCTAAATCTGGTATTCCTTAATAATATCAAGCGGTTCCCTGCATGTAATCGGGTACCAACTGTCAGTTACAATCACTCATCCGTCAAGGATTTCTCCTGTCACCCATAGCAAGACAAACCACAAATATGTCACTCGCTGCACTGATCAAAGGTTCAGTTGGGAATAGTGCCTTTCCAAAATATCGATCGACTTCGTAGAATAGTTGCGCCCACAGGATTTAGTTTACTCATTGACTTTGACGTATCCAAGTATTGTGACAACTTGACTAGCTAGCTAGATTACTGTTTTGACATCGACTGTGCTTCGGAAACTCTCTACGTCCGCGCGGACAGGTTCTTCTACCCCATCTGAAGTGACCACGCCGAGGTAAGGTAAGAGTGTTTAGAGATAATGAGGTATCTCAGTAAGGTCTCTCACTGTTCGTAGCAAGGAAGAGCTACACCGTTTTTACCAAGTGCATACCCAGGCTATTCTTAGGAACGGCAGCGATCGCGAACGGTGGAGGATGCTGAAACAGCTTAGCGGAGTTACTCAACATGATGCTGTCCCAAACTCCATTGAATGACCATCTTCAGTTCGATTATTATACTTCGAAGTCTACTCTAGATGCAGTTGCTTGCCTCGTACATTCTTTACTGTCATCACCTGACAACAGAAGCAAATTAACTCGTATACCTTTTCCTGATTATGACAATGCATCCGACTGTGTAAACCGCGATTTGATGCTAAAAGATCTACTCATTCATCACTCTGTCGTCCGTTTGCTGAGTGATCATTTTGTTGGACGCACTCAGATTACCCGACTCAGTGGTGGATGCATCCCACCACTAACCACCAACTCCGGTGTACTCCAAGGAGCAATTCTGTTGCCTTTACTCTTTTCTACTTATCTGAGCCCATTAATAGCCCCAGCAGAATGGATCCTGATAAAATATGCTGACTACAACTTCCTGGGTATCAGTCATCGAAACGCTGATTGCTTACTCAGGTTGCGATATAATCTGAACGACATCAGTATTTGGTCCAAACCTCGTCATCTGTTGCTTAGTACCTCAAATTGTCATGATATACGTTTCACGCTACATAGAGGAGCCAGGTACAAGCATCTCCTTACATAGTGTCCAAAGGTGCCTATTGACGACGATGGATTATATTATGCTACATCCGTGAAGTACCTTGGTGTGGTACTGAACTATGATTTACCTTGGACTCTTCGTGTAAATGAAACTATCACAAAGGTCAGAAGATTGTCATCCTACGCCTCACGTCCGAGAGCCTCCTCTGTCCCTCGTGAGTTGATCCTTCTCTTTATCACTGCCTGCGTTCTTCTCCACTGGATGCACTGCTCCTCCGTAACTTTTCCCGGTCTTCTGAATATGCGCTTTAAGTTAATTGACAGGTCATTAAGGCACTTATCCCGATGTTGCGGCTTTGCATTGCCTATCTTTGTTAGCATACCTGTCTATACACACTAATTCTTGTAATAAATTGGCATCTAAGACACTGAACGCTTTATGTGAACATCAGTCAACTTTACTAAATAAAATTGCTAGTTGATATATTCTCGCATGCAAGCCTACTGCGCTTCCGTCATCACTTATCTTTCGATTTTTATGCGACGCCAAGTCATCCGTTGTAGACCTAACCAACTGATGCCTAGTTCGTTCCTGTCTATGTATCAAGCCGCTTTTATGGTATTGTTCTGTGGTTGATTTCTCCTTTGGTACACCGCTTCGATTGTGTGTGGTATAGCTGAAAATTTATTTGCCACGGGTGCATAAAGCAATTTCTTGAGATGATGTGTTTATTTTCATTATCACTGCATTTTTTTACCAAGGGTGGTAATCCTATAGACTCCGAGGCCTCCGCTAGTGGTGTCAGGGTTCTGATTTCATCTTGTAGCGAAGGAAATTCGAAAAAATTGGTTTGCTTAACCCCAACCCAACTTTTCTTTGCGTGGTGTTGGATCTGAGGTCAAGTTTCACTACCTAGTTGTATCACTTTATCCGCAAGTTCTAGATGATCACTACAACATTCTAGAGCTTTCCGAATCGTAGTAGACTTACGAAGAAGTCGAGATTGCCATTTTAAAGCGGATTGGTAGGTCAGTACGTGAACGCGTCACAGGACTGCATAGCGGAGCCGAGTTAGGTGAGCTGAAACTATTACATTTTCTGCGCAAGAAGCCGAGTTTAGCTACAGCCGCGACTGCTGATTGCTTACTACTCAAAATGATGTGGCTTCACCGCCACCCATGCAAGATGTGTGACATTCTCTGCGCTACTGTAGATGCGTCTCTATCTTAACTAGCAGACACGGCTAACCGTATTTAGGATACCTACGGTCGAATCACGCACAGTCAGTCGGCAACAGACGACAACATGGCACATCTACCATCAGCTATCGCTACTCTAGGCAAACGCCTTCACGAAACGGCATCTGCAGGGGATACTGGAATGTTCCGTACCAGGGATCAATGTCGTGCCTCACGTTTCAAATCTCCTTCGAGATCACCGATGAAAAAACACCTATCCATCATTGGTATCCCATACGATTTAGCAAAAACGCTAGATCCTGTCGCCCACACTGTTCCTATTCTCGCAAGTTACAGCGAAACAATTCGCCCATCACGTCAGGGCGACGAACTTAGCTGGTCGCCACAGTCGCATTTTATTTGTCACCGATCGAGAAACGGGAGTTCGCTACTTTGTGAACACTGGCGCTGCATTTAACGTTGTTCCTTGTGATAAGAAAGATAGGAAAGAGAAGGGCGTTAGTTTATTGCACGCAGCCAACGTTAACATCATTCATGTGTATAGTCATTGCTCGCCCACGACTAATTGAAGCCTGCAACGTTCCTTCAAGTGAATTTTCGTCCTGGCGGATGTGTAGTCGTCAAGTCTCGGGCTTGAGTTTCCGCCACTATTTGACTTGATGGCACACACGAAGGACCGTCATCTGATCGGTTGCCACAAGAACCTGGCGCTGTAGACCCTTTAACCTACATCAAGTCAATCAACCCTGTATACGCCAACCAATCGGGCACAGCTAGCGATCAGATGCGTCTCAGCACATTTCCGCAAGTCATACGTGCAACAATACCGTCGTTACTCTCTCAGGAACTGTTACCAAAGGTCCGCCTGTATCCGCTAAGGCTAGGAGAATGATCCCCAACAAGCTGAAAATTCGAACAGAGGTTTAAGGTAGGCATCGATTACCCGTTCAACAGCCTGTAGGACGTCGCCGCTTCATGGAGTGTCCAAAATGTCAGGAGAATGGCGTTCAAGGAGTGATTACCGTATGTTCAATGACGTGCGCTGCTCCGACTGATATCCCCACATTCAGGACATCAAGGTTAGTTAACGTGGCACTCGCGTGTTCCCCAAACTTGACCTGGTTCGTGCGTATCACCAGATCCCAGTCACCGAGAAAGATATACCGAAGGCCGTCGTAATGACGGTGCTTGGGATCAACGAATTTCTGCGTATGCCCTTCGGTCTTCGTAACACAGTCCAGACCTACCAATGATTCATAAATTCCGCCACAAAGAGTCTTAAATCCGGTTAACCTTACACCGACGACATCCTACTGGCAAGCGCTTTTAACACAACTGTCAACGCCGATTAGTGCATTTTCAGCAGCCATCCATCAACTTTCTTAACCACCATATGGATCAATATTGCATGCTGCATCTAGACGATAGAGCTCGCGTTATTGGAGACTTTCCACTGCAGACTACTGGGGCCGTCATTCTCAGTTGTAATAGCATGATCAACTACTACCGAAGTTTTCTTAAACTTTGTGCCGACTAACTAAGTCCATTGACTGGGTTACATCGTGGATGTAAAAACGGCAAGGTGAAGTTGACCGTTGCAGCTGCCAGGAATAAGCGTCACAATAGCATGTCATTCCAACGTCTCAACCTACAATGAACATCCAAGTTATACGGATTATGAGGCACTGCTTTACAAGTCCCGTTGGGTAGTTTTGCGCGGTTATCAAAAAATAATAACAAGACAAGCAGGACCTTAAGTATGAAAAGAAGGACTTATTGTTTGTTCCGCTGTAGTCCTGCAACCCGCGTAGTTTCACAGCACCCACAGTTAACAGCAAATAAATCCAAGGTGGTGGTCGCGCGGCAGCGAAGTGCCGTTACGGCGTACAGCTGACACATTATTATTATTATTATTATTATTATTATTATTATTAACAAAGTGTAAGTGGATGAGTGCGTCATCCAACGTCTTTTAACTATTGTTGGTGTCGGTGCAGAGATGACCGATTCAGGGAGAGCATTCCGCCGGTGACATACAGGAATGGAAAGGAAATTTCTGCGGCACTCCAGATGGCTGTACTGTCCTGCGAGTTTCCTTTAGTGACCTTTCAGTTTTGTATTACTGCGGAGTTGCAGTAAGGAGCGGCGTATATGATGTGGGTTGTGCTGAATCAGCTCGCCATGTAATCTGCGATATTGTCCAGTGAATACCCCAAATCGTTCTGGCCTCTGCTCGTATGGAAGGTGGCGCATCCCAATGAGGTATTTAGAAGCCTGATATTGAGGCTGCTCCAGTGCAGCAAGGTCGTGTTCCAGACATGGAAGCCAGGCTTGAACGGCGTATGCTATATGCGCATGAATATGTGCACTCAGTATCTGTCGAAAAATAGTGATGTCTATTTGTCCGAACGCCGGTCGCAACAGCCCGAAGTGTTGGTTTCCAGTCCTCGAGGTCTTTTCGGATTGCATGGAGCAACCTAAATCAACTTGAATCAGCAGACCCAGATCGCGTTCGACGGACGATTGTTGCAGTACATGCGTCTTGAGCCTGTATGAGTAGTTGATTAATTGTCGGATGGACAGTACCTTGCATTTGCTCATGTTGGATTGAAGTAGATTTTAGATCGTCCACCGATTTATTGTGTTTAGCTCACTATGAAGTAGATGCTGGCCGTCATTCACTTAAATCCTGCGGCAAATATTGATGTCACAGGAAAAGAGTAGGAAGTTTGAAGCGATTGCTTGTGCGAGGTCATTAATACACATCATAAACAATCTTGGGTCTAGAACTGAGCCTTGCGGCACACAACACTCGACCTGGATGAGGTCAATTCAAGAGCTAGAAACTCTGATCGCTAATTGCCATTGAAGGAGAATGTTGGCGATTCAGCTTAGATGTGGGTCAAGAATCCGCAGTACTGGAGCTGGGAAAAGAATACCAGATGATCTAGACCAGGGGTCACCAAACTACGGCCCGCGGGCCGGATCCGGCCTGTCAGGTTAGTTCCTCCGGCCCGCCAAGGTTACTTAAATTTGAGCACCCAAATAATCCACACGCGCTTACTAACTGTGTTTACGGTCTTCGTACGAATGCGTCTTAGATCATTTCGTTGCATGACCCCATTCTGGACGCGTTTATGCGATAACACCGCCGCATCCCAGTCATGTTCAGCTGCTTCACGTAGCATAGCATTTCGGACAGTTCGAGCGATACTCAGCGTGTTGCCTACTCACAGGGATCGCCCACATCGCTATGCCGCAGTGAGCATGGTAACCTCGGTAATGTTTGGTACTCCCTTATCCTGAACGCTCGTTTGACACCACGCACCTGCTTGCATGTTAGTTTGCATGTGACCCACGCGGTCGTCGCGTTTACACAGGCGCAGCGCGGTGCGACTGTATTGTCATTGATGCAAGGGACATACAAGCTGTACCCACGAACACCGCGGAATTCTGATTTACAGCATGAGCTTTCACTTCTGTTTCCGGATTACTGTGTAACACGTGTTCTTACTGTGTGAATTTTGCATCAACGGTTTTCTTTTGGTGTGTTTCACAACCTGTGCTAATTTGAGGAATATTTATGCCTACTTTCGGAGATCTCATCGAAGGGCTTAACTGCCGTCTGTGTCCGCCATCTTGGATTTCTTCCACAGTAATCTAACCTGTGTGGAGCAGTTAGGTGACCTCAGGCGGAACTGGCTTCAACGATCAATCTCGACAAGTTCGACTGTCTGGATTTAACCGAACTAACATCAGCCGGAAACAACTCCTACTGAACGGATAACGCAAAACTAAAAGCTGGTTGATTTGTATCGTATTCGCTTAATTTTGTATTACATTTTCTCGTACCTCAAGCACTTAGGACCTAGCTTGGGCTGTTTATTTTCACCAACCTTCCCTAGCTTCTTCATCTAGCCTTCTCATCAGTACCGTTCACTTTATTATGGTACCCATAAGGACTGGCCTCACACGACAAGCCAAAAGTAGTGTTGTATACAGCGCCCGAACAAAGCCAAAGGAAACTGAAGCCCCGACTAAACTGCGAGCCAGTCCTGATCCCATTGCTACTCTTCTTTCAGAACTCCGTGATTAGGTCAGCTCCTTAGTATCCCAACTCTTCGAGCTGAGAAAAACAGTAACCATCGTCAAACCGATCAGATATCACCTGGCTTCATTAGACTATCTCAGTAGCCCACGGGAAGCCTTGATCCAGCCCAAATGGGAAAGGCAAGACAGTTAATCGTCTCAATTGCATCTGAGGTACATGGAGAAATGCATAAACCGAAAAATGTGATCGTTTTTAACCTTCCTGATAGATTCAGTTTTGGTAAAGTTACAACTGCAGTACTTAGGGTTTGCAACATGTCCGAGATTGCATGCAAATGCCTTCCTCTGAAAAAGCAATCACGGAAACGTTGCTACCCGATGGTTTTAATTTTTCAACTGAGGAATCCGCTAACCGATTGTTGAGTAATCAGCTCACCATAGCCCAGCGGACTCAATTCAAAGACCTATTGATTAAACCAGATCGCACGCCTCTACAAAGATCCCTTAGTGATATTTCTTCACAATCATTAGCTCAAACGGATATTTGGGTTGTGTTCTCAGACCAAAGCTCAAAAAGATAATTTATCTAATGTGGCAACTGGCACTTCGAAATGGATCTCGACAGCTTGCCTCATATGATAAGGACCTCAGTCACTACTGTTCCTGACGATACTCTAATGTCAACTAAGCAAACTCCTACCAAGTACTACACCCTAAACCTTGACACCTGTGAACCAATTGAATTGAATTCCCCGTGCACAAGTGATGGAGTAACTCCTAACCATTGGGAAGAGCTATCAGTGGCCCTGTAGCAGTGTCAAGCTGAACTCAACGCCCAAAGTAACCCCATGGGCAATCGATCCAATAATGTAGAAAACCCCCAGCCACTCGCCAGTTCCAGCAAAAGATTTAAGCCTGGGATGAACATGGTAGCAACTAATAAGATCTACCAACATACATCGTACATACACTATATAAAACGACTTTCTGAGCCGAAAATCATCAGCAACAAATGACTTTTGGATATCCATCGCCATAATTCCCTTCCATGCCACAAAAGCAGACAGAGCAATGATGATAGAATGAACTATGTCACGAGGACAAGGCCACCTCCCATCCCGTCTCAAATATGTGCAGCCATTCCCAACACCCCTCAGTATGACCCTTGTTTAGTATAGGAAGAAATGAAGTCGCGGCCATTCCCACTCTTTACATACCCGGCAGAAGTCAACTACATGTTCCCCCTGTTCCTACAATTTTCGTAGATGACTTGGCTAGCCGACTGCCACACCAATCGCAAATTAGATAGACTTGCTTCCTCAACCAACTCCATGTCCACAGCAATATCGGCAATCACAAATGACTCATTACCCATGTCACCGCGCATGCTAAGAATAGACTCGACCCAACTACCCCCACTCCTGCGTCCATAGTACCTGACTACAACGACGGTGTATAACAATGAACCGCAACACGATGACCCTCCACCCAATAGCGGTTTTTCCACTTCACTTAATGTCAGGCCTACTAACAACAACTAGCACTTCCTAGGCATGCCTGCGCATATAAACGACCCACCAGAAATCCTAGTTACTGAAACGTGGTGCTCCCCCGATACCTTAGATTTCACCTTAATGATTCCTAATTATCAGCTCTTCCAAAAGATCGCGGCACAGGAAAAGGGGGTGGGTTCATGATATACCTACACTGCACATTTGCAGTAGAACTTCTTGATCATCCACAGCTAAAAAATGTGCCCGAATATCCTTGGTTGTCCGTCTCAAGAACCGGTTTTCACATTTTACTAGGAGGTGCTTACACCCCGCCAACTACGTCAACCGTTATCATCACTTCCGTTTTCGATTTTGCTGCTGCAATGCCACACAGATAGAAGATAATTGCTAGTGATTTTAACCTACCAAACTGGTCCTTTCAACCATCCTCATCTACACACAGCTTTCCTTTCCTCTCTCAGAATTGTTGGCTGGATACAGTGGGTTACTGAACAAACAAGAGCGATCAGTATACTCGACCTCATATTCAATTTGGGGCCACAAATGCACAGAGGTATTAGACAAACTCTCTGGTAGCGATCACAAGATGGTACGATTCACTTTCTGCGTTAAACTGGCCACCAAACACGCTTTTATTCCGCAAAATGTATCCCCTAGGATAAACTGGAAGCAATTCCAACAATTTATCATATCAACCGATTAGGATGCATTCTTTCCCTAACGATGTATGCAATGCCGTGGACTATTTGTACCATAGGGTCCAGCAGGCCATTGCTGTCCTTACTTCCCAAGACAAGGGGATCACAGGTGTCCAAAAGGACGCAATCGTGCGTTCAGTTCGTCGGAAACATAGAAAACTAATTGCTGGATACAGAAAGACGGGAAATTTCACCTTGATTTGACACTTCCACCACATCATTGACAGGGTCAAGCACATACAGTTGACGAAGAGGATACACGAAGAACAAATGGCTTTACAAACGACATATAAAACGAGACAAATGGTTAAAATTTTGTCTCGCTGAAATAATAACCACTCCCCCTTGATCGATGGACTGGTTAATACAGACGGACAGGCACTTCATGATCCAGTTGACATCTGCGAAGCGTTTAGCTCATTTTTTGCTACCTCCATGATCCTGGAGACGAGCCCGTTAACTGCAAGCATCGGGGTGCAAACAATCAACGCCCTGTGTAACACTGAATTTCCGATCACTACTATCCAACATGTAATGAATTCTTTCAAACTGTCTTCCCATCTGGATTCCCATGATATCCCACCTGCAGTCATAAAACTAGGAGGGTCTGACATGCCATTACTATTGCTGAACATGTTTGCTCTTTCACTGGAATCAAGCTACCTTCCAAACCAGTGAAAATCATCGCTCATCATCCCCGTCACAAGGGTGGCTCCAAACAAGAAATTAATAATTACCGGCCAATCTATCACACGCCTGTAGTAACCAGAATATTAGAGAAACTGGTTAGGAATGGTTTGATGAAATTCATCAATTCGCTGCAGCTAATAGACAGGTCAAGCATGGTTTCCTGGACAAGCGATCATGCATAACCTGCCAACTATATTATATAAACAATGTTTCGTATTCTATTGACTCAGGATAAGCAATCATACTTCTGTTCCTGAACATGGAAAAGGCACTCGATCGAGTGCCCCACAAACGGCTGCTGAAAATGATTGGTTCATTTGGAATTCCGGACCTAATTCTAGGCTAGCTACTGTCATACATGAGCGGCATACTCAGGTAGTTACCATACTCGAGCATCACTCTTCACCACGTCCAATCACTAGTGGTGTTATTCAAGGGAGTGTGCTTGGTCCGTTACTGTTTTTGCTCTATATCAATGACATCAGTGCGGTTATCAGACATGACATGCCTCTCCTATTCGCAGATGACATAAAAATGGTCAACAAATTCCGACGAGCTGAACTTCAAGATACACTACTACTCATACAGAAAGACTTCCACTCCCTTGAGAAATGGTGTGACACCTGGATAATGAAGTTCTCGGCGAAAAATTCAAGCATCATGTATCGCGACTGTTCGGTACCCGAGGGATCAATTATGCTCAACGGCGAACACCTTTGTGTATAGCTGTCTACCCGCGACCTCGGAAGCAGGTCATCTTGCACGTTCAACTTTTCTGAACAAGTGGAATGCCAGCTAGCTAAGGCCAGAAAATTAATAGCTAATATATTACATAAGATCCACCTATCCCCAACCAGAATAGAACACTTCGAAATCCTCATTCGCCCCATTTTGGAATATTGCAGTATCATTTGTCGCAGCATGAGGAAATCTGAAGGAGTATCTCTGGAAAGTATACAAAGGTCATTTACCGAAAGTCTGCTAAGCAAAACATCCACTAAGAACTATCGGGAGCGCCGCCAACAATTCCAGCTCGATCCGCTTTGGTTACGAAGATTGAGACATAATCTTATGCTTCTGTACAACGTGATTCATCAAAACGAGCACTGCTATTTGCCCTCCCTAGAACTACAACATATTTCGACAAGGGAGCTACGCAATAAGGAGTTTACCCTGAGTGTACCCCGTTGCAGGGTAAATCTGCGGTCTACCTCTTTTCTCATGAGACATGCTGTCCTGTGGCATATGCTCCCAGTCACAATCAGATTGTGTGAGAATGCAACGGTGTTTCGCGTTGAGCTCACCAATTACCTAGATTTGAACACGATTATGACCCTGTTCTCTTGGGAGAGATCACCTTATGATTTGTACCAAGAAGGGCCAGACAACGTTTAATGAGTAAAAGTTTTTTATACTGTGTGATACACCCCTAGCGCTGCTGCCATCCACTATTCCAATTAGTGCACACTGTGTCGAAACACACCTGTGGGTTAATACAAACCCTTGAAACAGCCAAGACTATGAAAATCACACAAATGTTTGCCATTCATGCTCGAGTATGACATGATCTGTAAAAGATGATCTGTGCCAACTATGGATGCAGTTTCCCACTCAAAGAGAAATATACCCATTATGATTATTATTAGTGTTATTATTAGTATTATAGGTTTCATTGTGGCGTAGTAGCTTGTACGAACTTGTGATGGCGAGTACGTCACGGTTTCATGATCTAGTTTTCGAGTCCATTATGTTCACGAGAAGCGTGACCTCAGATCGCCACCCGCAGAGCCGGAGTTAAAAAGCACTGCCGCAAGCTGTTTACTTAGGCCGGCCCTATGTATATATTGCAGCACTCATTATGTAACATCTTATATTACCAAAGCTACCTATAAAATTTAGGATATATAGTTTACGTGCACATTTGATAGGCCGTAGCTTTGCCAGATACCGTTATCAACTTGTTTTGAAAGTCTTCCAGTAAGATGTTAACTGTTTCCAACTCAATCCGATTCTCGTTTCCAGATCCAGGTTACTGCGTCGCTCCTTCTCGCTATTAAGAATAGCAAAGTGGACACTGAATGTCGCGTTTTCAACGACTAAAACGGAGTAAAATACATCTTCCTGGAAACTATGGATCGCGGAAAGTGCTGCCGTTTTGAAATAGCACAGTCCTCGGAGTCATTATGAAACAAAACGCCAATCAGTATATTCATATTTGAAAGATGTTTTGTGAGTAACGTAAGTATTGTAGAAGGCAGAAGTCACGATTAAACTCCACACGAAAATCTGCCTCGACGGGGAATCGAACCCCGGTCCACGAATTTCCGGTCCGTTGCTCTACCACTGAGCTACCGAGGGCTGACGATTAGGTGCGGAATTTAACACGTGACTTCTGCTTAGTGCGCGACGTATTGCCAATGAGCTCACAGTAACTGTCCTGGTGTTGCAGATCGGCTCACTCACTCGCCACTTCCCAGTGGATCGAAGTAACTGTCCATCCGAAGTCCACAAAAACATCCACAAAACATCTTTCAAATAATCTACCATCGCCCTTTGGACTTCGGATGGACAGTTACTTCGATCCACTGGGAAGTGGCGAGTGAGTGAGCCGATCTGCAACACCAGGACAGTTACTGTGAGCTCATTGGCAATACGTCGCGCACTAAGCAGAAGTCACGTGTTAAATTCCGCACCTAATCGTCAGCCCTCGGTAGCTCAGTGGTAGAGCAACGGACCGGAAATTCGTGGACCGGGGTTCGATTCCCCGTCGAGGCAGATTTTCGTGTGGAGTTTAATCGTGACTTCTGCCTTCTACAATACTTACGTTATTCACAAAACATCTTTCAAATAATCTACCATCGCCCTTTGGACTTCGGATGGACAGTTACTTCGATCCACTGGGAAGTGGCGAGTGAGTGAGCCGATCTGCAACACCAGGACAGTTACTGTGAGCTCATTGGCAATACGTCGCGCACTAAGCAGAAGTCACGTGTTAAATTCCGCACCTAATCGTCAGCCCTCGGTAGCTCAGTGGTAGAGCAACGGACCGGAAATTCGTGGACCAGGGTTCGATTCCCCGTCGAGGCAGATTTTCGTGTGGAGTTTAATCGTGACTTCTGCCTTATACAATATTCATATTTATCGAGGAAGCAACTCTCGCTGAAATAAGAGTCCTTGAAAGGTTGTTTTAGAAACGCAAAAAATTCAGTTGACGAGAAAGCTCTTTGAAAGTGAAGCTGTCACCTCTACTAACTACAAAATAGTGCAAAACGCGGTAGAAGGGGGAAGTTCGTCTACTGATGGCAGTATAATCAGAGTATAGAATGGGGTGGGCGAACGATTTGTGTCTTGAGAAAGCCAATTTCTTTGCAACTGTGAGTCATTCGGCGAGTTCAGTTGTGTGGAGAACAAAAGAACAGCAGTTTGCTGAAGATACACGATAAACCTGAGAATATTTTGCGGTATTCCATAGCGCTGGATGAGTACTGATCTCTCGAATACGCCACAACTTCTCTGTTCATTCGCGATGTCGATTCGGAGTTTCAGAGAACAAAAGAGTTGGCATCCGTCGGCATCATGCATGGAACGACAACTGGAAAGGATATTTTTGTGAAGTTGAAACAATTTTCGAAACCTCTAACCCATGAAATGGGCTTCAAGGTGCTATAATTGATGGATTGAGGAAGTCTGGTAGAGCAGATCAGGACTCCGTTGGAAGAGTTGCACACCAGGCTCGCTCTATTCATACACTGCGTCCTACATCCACACGTATTCTGTGGGAAACCGATCGTTGGTTTTGTTAACTTCATTCGAGGACATGCTCTCAATCATCGTCAGTTCCTGTCTTGTCTAGAAAACATTGCTTCTGAATTTTGTGCTTTGCCTTATCAACCATCAGTGAGGTGGATCAATTGTGGTAAAGTGCTGTTTCATTTTTGCAAGCTCCGAGACGAAATGGATGCCTAACTCACTGAAAACGATAGAGCTGACCCACAATCGTCAGACCCTACCTGTCTACCAAAATTGGCAATTGTGGTTGACATCGTATCCCAGATAACTGAACTGAGTTTGAAACTACAAGGCAATAAGAGACTTAACTATGATTTCTACCGAAGCATCAAGGGATTGTGGAGATAGCTGTCATTGTTTGAATCACAAATTGAAGGGGAAAAGTCTGCTCATTTTCACTGTTTTAAACAGTTTAGCGATACGATCACCGAAGTTGTCACACTTAGTTTCCCGAGAAAAATTATTAATGTACTGAAGGGGAATTTTTTGGAGAGATTTTCAGATCCTGACAGAATTTGGAGCATTCTTCTGCATTAGAATCCGTTTGAGTGCAACCTTGATGATGTCCTAGTTGAATTACAGTAGAAGTTAATTGATTTGTAGGAAAATGACAGGGGAGGAAATCTTGTTGGATTTTACCGCTGCATAATTTGTGTTGAATTTCCGGGACTGAAGAAGTTTGCCGCTTATATGGTATCAGCGTTTGGAACAACGCATATCTGTAAGCAAACATTCTCAAAAATGAAGTATGTGAAGTCAAATCATCCAACAAGACTAACTGACGAGCATTTGAAAGCAGTTCACTAGCCTGGATACAGCCATTTCAAGCAAAATATTGATGATATTTTGAAAGTGAGACTTCACTTTCAAAAATCTCACTAATCAAGTTTATGTTTATATTGTGCCATACGGATGTATGCACTAAACGTTCGAGGTACATAACTTTTCGCGTATACCATTGATCCTTTTTTAAATTTAATACACATGTCGATTGTTTACTTGTACAGCGCACACTGGTCATCCGTGTATGAGATGAAATGCTGAAATTAGTTAATCCGCTTTTTGTTCAAAGCTTGCGTTTTGGCCTGCGAATATTGCGCAGAAATCTAATCCGGCCCGCCGTGAAAAATGTTTGGTGATCCCTGATCTAAACGATCGAATGCCTGCGAAAAGCTGGATAAATCCACATCAGCGTCTTCTTCAGCATCACCCGACTCGGTCAAGATAGTCTGTGCGATTAGTGAATGCCTTGTGCACGATCGCTGTAACGGATGCCGTGCTGCTCGGGAGTACTAATGTAACAGTCTTCCAGATAATACTTAAATGTACCGGTAAGGATGGATTCCATGACCTTGGACAGTATAGCGAGGAAAGTTATAGGACGGTAGTTTGAAGGCTTAGTTCTGCTTCCGCTTTTGTGAATCGGAGTTATTATTCCAAGCTTCCACATAGCAGGAACCTGGTTCTGGTCTAAGTAGCGCTGGAAAAACTGAGCCAAAGGTTCTGCTAGTCGTCTTGCTGCTTCCAGTGCCTCTGAACGAGTGGCATGGACTTCCGGGGAGCTGTGGTTACGCAGAGACGTCAGCTACTGCAATACAACTTCAGTGGTAAAAGAGATGTGGGTTACCCCTGGCGTGGGGACGATAAAGGCAGGAAGATTACTTGATGGCAAGACCCTATGAAAGGTAGGGGCACATTGCATCCGCAGCGCGTTTTCTGCTCCCATATCCATTCTTGTTGGGCCATCAGCCGTCCTGAGTAGAGGGAGTCCTTGCTTCATATCTCGTAGACCACTGACGTTCTTGTACAGCAGTTTGTGATTAGCGCTGAAACTTTTCGCCATGTTCTGCTGTAAATGCGGCTTTGTCTTCTCTAAGCAGATGACTGCGGTGGCTACCTTGAGCTACGTAGTTGTCCCAAATTACTGACGTTTGAGCTACTCTATACACCCGCCATGTTGCGTTGCGTACTGCTATCCATTATCGAGTTCGGCTTCCAAAAAAGAAACTGAATTAGATTTGTTGAAATAGCTTGTCGTTGACAAGATCTTTCACCGCGTGTTTCAAAGTTGATGGAGTCAGCAGGCGTAAATACGCAATTGTGAAAACAAATGGAAGACAAGTCAAGTTACTAATTGATATTGCTTCAGATCTTACCCCGATCTCTCGTGTTACGTGGTGCATGCTGGGTCGGTCGGCACTCGTACGAAATGACCATGAGGTACGGAATGTTTCCAGAGATGCGTTAAAAATTACTTGGTGAGTTGAATTTCCAAGTCAGTTGCCGTGTTCAGCAAATACACACGACGTGTCTCGTGACAGACCAACTGGGGTTGGATTTGCTGGGATTCGACTGGATGCATGAGTTGAATTCGCTTGATCAACCAGTAAACAGTAAATACCAGCCATCGCAAGTCAACCGGCCGGCGCTTCCGTCGACATCAATTCGCATGTGTCAAGGTTAGGTTATGGAGATGAAACGACGCCACGAAGTGCTGTTTAACCTGGTTATTGTTGCTACAGAATAGCTAGTGATGTACTGAATTTCAAACCATACGTTAAGCCAGTCTTCAGACCATGACGCCCGGTGCCGTACGAGACCTAATCGGTGGAAGTCGAGGTAAGTCTTTGCAATCTGAGGGCATAACTGAACATGCACACTACTCACAGTGGGCGGAACCTACCGTGCAAGTACAGAAAGCAAACGGTAAGGTCCGTATTGGCGCTAATTTTTCTACAGGACTGTATTCTGTGTAGGAGACTCAGCAGTAGCCCATACCTATACCGGAAGACTTGTTCATCAAACCCAACGGTAGTAAATACCTTGCGAAACTTGACCTAGCTGACGCTTATTTTCAATATCCAGTTGCTGAGGAAGGCAGACCATTGATGACAAATAATACGCACCCCAGACTTTTCCAGTAAACCGGCTGTCTTTCGGAGTGAAAACCGTACGGGCCATTTCCAAACAAGTCATGGATACATTGTTGAACGACACCCCCAATACTGCAATATACCTACAAGATGCTTTGAATATGGGCTCAGATCCACAAAAGTGGATGCAAACACTGGAGAGAGTAGTTTCATGCTAGTAAGAAGCTAGATTCCGAGTACGGGCCAAAAGTTAAATTCCTTCCATTTAACATCGACAAACATGGTCAGCATTCGGATCCTGACAGTATATAAGTTATCGAGAAAACGGAGCCTACGACAGCCTTTGCAGAGCTCTGCATATTCCTCGGTTCCGTGAGTCATTATGGCGTTTCACTACCAAGCCTTCATCAAATCAGAGGTCCGTCGAACCAGTTATTAAAAAATGATAAAGATGCAATAGACAAAAGAATGCCAGCGATCCTTTGACGCAGGCAAAACGGCACTCAGTTCTGATTTACTCCTGGTTCATTACAACCCGTACTTGGTAATTTTCGTTGCTTCCGAAGTATCCAATTATGGTATGGGAGCTGTTAGTTCCTATGTTTTTTCGAATGGAAGTGAGAAAGCTATTGCGCACTCAGCATGGTCACTAACGTCAGTTGAGAAAAACTATAGGTGGATGGAGAAGGAAGCGCTCACGATCCGTTTCGGCTCCACAAGATGCTTTATGGCAGCCATTTCACGTTTCCGACTGACCAGAAACCAATGCTGTCGATATTCTTTGCAAAGGAGGGAATTCTGCAAATGGGTTACATAGATAGGTGATGTCGTATGTATTAACTTGCCCACTTTTATATATTACATTATCTTATTTTTCAGCTAACACACCTTCCGTGTTAGACCAGTAAAGGGTACACTTCCCACTCCGTGGCTTTCCGTCTCCATCCAACGCATCAATTTACAACAACAACACCACAGACAGCTATCTTCGTTCCGAGAAAGTCAACACTGATTTGAGTGCTCCAGATGCATCTAAACAGTGGGCTTATTAGCTTCGAACACTCAACGCCTTCCTAAATTGACTGTAGTTTGACGACTCAGATAACCTAGACATGCTTGTTAACTTTCTGACCCCTTCCAAATATTAGCACGTCACTGAATGCAAAACCGAATGTGTCGTTTCACTTCTTCAGCCTCTGTGTGTGCACCCTAAAACTGTGGTTTCTGCTCGATGTTTTATAACAACGTGAAAGCAGGAAAGTGAACAGAATATCGACCAGTTTGTGCAGAGCGTCAGACCTTAAGCGAAAGAATGCAAGTTTTGCTCTGTCTTAGTTGACGAATATTGCGACGATGTCAGCTATGATGCCCTTATCACCGGCATATAGTCAGACAGCATTCAAACGAGACTCCTGCAGCAGCCAGTATTAAACTTTCTGACTGCTTACAACACAGCAAAGTCGTTGGAGATTGCTCTGAAACAGTCACAGTTTTATGGAACTGAAACCCTTCCATGTGTCTCGACAAATTCTGTTCCACCTACTCAGCACCACTCCATTAACTCAGCTGAGACTGAGTCGATTGTATCAGCGGGGCCCATGGAAACGTGCTATTTCTGTGGATGTACTGAACATCCCCGCTTAAAATGTCCCGTGAAAGATGCCATTTACGTCTGTGGAAAAACGGGGCATTTTAAAAGTGTGCGTTAATCTAAACCCGCTACTTCATCCATCACTCCAGCACCACCTCCAATTTTGTCTTCTGTTTGACGACTGCAGCTCCAAGCTGCTTGTCTCGTAAAACAAGCAGAATTTTTGTCAACCACACCGAACTGTATGCCTTAATTACAAATAGCGGTTCTGATAGTTACGTGTCTCCAGCCGTAGTGTACTCTCACCACTGGAAAAGCTATCCTTGTGACTCCAAAAGCACTGAAGCTTCTATCTCTCTGTCGTGCGCCGGTACTGGATATTGTACCGTTTGAATTCGCTACCAAAACCTTGTCTACAATGATGTTCGGCTTTCAGTTCTGTTTAGTCTGTGTGCTGATGTGTTATTCGGCCATGAATACTTTAGCTTGCATAACAAAGTGGAAATATCATTATGTGGAAAGCGCGGCACCTTCTTGCGCTGTAGACTAACTGCAGCCAACATCGTATCACCACTATTCGCTAATCTGTCCTCTGATTGCAGACCGTTCGCTACAAGGTCTCGTCGACACTCAGTTGATGGTGAACCTTTTGTAAAAGCTAAAATACAGTATTTCTTAAGCGACGGTATCGTTGAAACTTCGAGCTCTACCTGGAGAGCACAGGTACTGCATATCAAAAATGCCAATCATAAAAAGGATGGTTGTTGATTACAGTCGGCAGATCAACCGCCTCACCCTGCTAGACGCATTCCGCTACCATGAACTGACAACCTGATATAAACGATCTCTTGTTATATCGTATGCAATACATTGGATACGAAAAATGCTTATCCTCAGATCCCCATTTCTGAGCACGAGAAGCCGTACACCGTCTTTGGAGCAAGTGGAAACATTTTTCAATTTTGCCACATTTTATTTAGGGTCACTACTGGTGTGGATTGTTTTCATGGTACTATCGACAGGATACTGAAAACAGAAGGTCTCAGGGATACCTTTGCTAAGATATATATATATATATATATATATATATATATATATATATATACAATCGAAATCCTCAAAAGTTCTTGGTAGATGTTGATAAATATGACATAAATTTGAACAATGCTAAAACCGTCACCGCATTTGAGGAAATTCAGCTCTTCGGCTAGCACATATCTAAGAGTGAAATCAGGCCCGATCCAGAACACATGAAGCCTATGCGTTAACTTCCATCGTCAACTGATCTGAAATCTCAACGACGCCTTGTTGGGATGTTCGCCTATTACACACAGTGGCTCCATTTTTTCTCGAAGGAAATAAGTCCGCTCGTGAAGAACCGGGTCTTTCCCCTTCCATTACATGTAGAAAGTGGATTCGAACAGCTGAACATAGCATTATAAAATTCTGCCGTCTTGACAGTTGCTTACAATATTTCAATGGAACAATGGATTTATGCGGGTATAAAAGCTAAAGCTTGACAGATACCGTAGGGTGATCATTGCGAAAGTCATAAAAGTGTGAAAAATTCAATGGAAACCAATTCAGTAAAATCGTTTAACAACGAGCTTGTGGACTCACCGAGTTTGAAGTGTCAAAATAATAATCCACTATAACTCCGGAGGGGATCATGAGGTATGGAGTATTTGGTTAAAAGAGTCACCTCCTCTTGAAATTCGCATGGGGCAAAGTGTTTGAGTTTGAAGCGTCAAAATATAAATATAAATCCACAGTTGAAATTTGCGTGGGGGAAAATTATTTTTAAAATATGGATTTTGGATCTCTCAAAATTAGACTGTACTATGGGAGATAGTGCAATGAAGTGAGTGCACTATCAACTCGATTTTTGAACTAGATCAGGTTGGGTGCACTCACTACAGATTCTGGGAGAGCATTCCAGGCTTGGCAAACACGCACAGAAAAGAAATTCCGTCGACATTCCATACAGCTGTACTGCACTGCTAGCTTCAGATGGTGGCCTCTCAGATTGTTGTTGTTACTGAGCTCCAGCAGATGGCGGCAGGTATGAGTGGGGTCTGTCAGAATCTGATAAGCCAAAATCAAATCTCCCGGTAGTCGTCGATATTGACCACTAAATATCCCGAGCAATCTCAGTCTGTCTTCGTAGCGTAACTGGCCTAAACCTTTCACGTTCTTCGTTGCGCGTCGTTGAGGTTTATCTAAAACAGAGAGGTCTTTCCTCAGTCACGGCTGCCAGACTTGTATTGCATACTCCACTTGTGGTCGTATGTATGCACCTAGAAGTTGATGAAAAACGGATGGATCAAAGCGTCCAAATGTGCGTCGGAAAAGGCCCAAATTTTGAACGCTCGTGTTCGATGCTTCCTTTGCCTGGGCTGAACAACCAAGGTCGGACTGAATCAAGACTACTAAATCCTTTCCCTCAGCAGTTGTGTGAAGCACATGGTCACCCAGTTTATAGAAAAATGCTGATTGGTGACGTAAGTGTAATACTCTGCACTTTTCTGTGTTGAGTGGGAGTTGGTTCTGAACTGACCACGCATACACCCTATCCAGATCCTCTTGAAGTATTGCGGAGTCTCCTGGTGTATTGATTGCTCTCCAGACCTTGATGTCATCGGCATAGAGTAGGCAGTTGGAAAGAATGAGGGCCGCTATGTCGTCAATATACATCAAAAACAATCGTGGCCCCAGTACCGATCCTTGTGGTACATCACATTCGACTTGAATTGGGTGGGACAGGGACCCACGCACTTTTACCTCTAAGCTCCGGTGGAGGAGAAAGCTTGTGATCCATTCTAGGAGCGGATCACCAATGCAGAAGTTCTGAAGTTTGCAGATCAGGATTCCATGGTCTAGTCGATCGAAGGCCTTTGATAAATCTAGGTAGACCATGTCCACTCCTGCACCGCTGTCAATTAATTTGGTCCAACTCGATCTTGCTAGCAGCAGATTTGTGGTGCACGATCGAGTCCGTCAAAAACCATGCTGTTCATGTGCAAGGAATGAAGACTCTTCTAGATAGGCTGTTAATACGTCAGCAACAATAGCTTCCATAACCTTTGACAGGACCGGGAGAAGGGTTACAGGACGGTAGTTGGCTGGATCAGAACGGCTACCGCCCTTGTGAACTGGGGTTATGATCCCACATTTCCACATCTCGGGTACATACATCTGATCGAAGCAGCGTTGGAAGAATCGTGCCCGAGGCTCTGCTAAACTTTCTCCCATTACCGCAAGGGACTTAGGGTGAATGTTGTCGATTCCAGGAGAGCTGTGCTTACGCATACACAACAGCTTTAATACCATCCCCGCCGTGAAAGTTATGTGCGCAAGTTTTGGTTGTAAAACAGCTGCTGACAAAGGAACAGATGACCAAAGAATGCATTGAAAGTTCGAAGCATATTGCAGCCGCAAGGCGTTCGCCGCATCCTCCGTAGTCAGCGTCATGCCATCTAGCGTTTGAAGAGGAGAGATTCCCCGTTTCACCTTGCGCAGGTTGTTTACATGTTGGTAGAGCGGCTTATGATTCGAAACCATGCGCTCCGTCAGATGCTGCTGGTATGTCAGTTTATCTTCACGAACGAGTTGAGTGCAATGATTACGTTGAATTGCATAGGCCGTCCAGCTCTCCGTGCTCGGGTGTTCCTTATAGATAAGCCAGGCCGAGTTCCTCACTGCCATACATTTCCGTGTCCTACTTCGCACAAATGAAACAGTCTTCTTCGAGTGGACAACCTTAGTTTCGGATGCCTCTTCGACGAGAGTGCTAAATTGGTTGACGAAATGTGGCCATGCGATTGTCAGTACTTCGTCTGTCAGAAAGTTCCAGTTGGCTGTCTCTGCAAGTCGAGCCAGCTCATCGTACCGTATGATAACTCGGCTTTCCCGTGTAGTATACGCAGGGTATTCTGCGTAGCATATATAATCGAGAGTAAAACTGCATGATCGCTGCAACCCAAAGTAGCATCGGTGATTACTTTCTCGACCATGAGTTCTTCGTTGGTAAATATCCGGTCCAGGATGGACGGCCTTTCTGCTGCTCTGAATCTGGTGGGATTGTCGATATGGCCATAAAGCGAAAAACTGGAGACAAGGCCTTGTAGATCCGCTTTGAACTGTTTCGTAAGTGTTGCTTGGGCATCCAGAGCGTGGATATTGAAGTCACCAGCGATAAGAATATGGCTGTATCTCCTGCTGATCACAAGCCTCAGTGCAGACGCGAGATTGAAGTCCATCTCGGGTGTAGAGGATGGAGGTCGATAAACGACCGCCACCAGACAGACGTCGTTGCCTGTTAAACGCAGCCGACACCAAAGAGTATCCTGCACGTTACTGTACACGTCTTCTATGGGCTCACATTGGAGGTCATTGGTTGTCGAAACAAACGCATCCAGCATAGCAATAACTGTCTCGCTTAGTCAGGACAATCGCCAAGTCACCCATTTCTCACGTAAATAAAATAATAAGGAAGTCTCAGGTGTACGCTGTAAGGGCGTTTCGCTGTCACACAGACCACCACCAGTCGCACGTGGTCTGAGTATACCGCGAGGACGCCCACCCCTACGCGGATTCGAACCGGCGACCTAATGATTGCAAGCCATACCAATCGGTCTACCGCCCGGCTGTTGAAATTGAGACGTACAGTATTGTGGAAGCTACCAGAAAGTGTCGACATTATCCCCTTGGGACACATTTAAAACCTATCACTGAACAGCGAGCCGTAGCCATCATGTAGAGCGATGGTCAAACAAGCAAAAGTAATAACTACGAAATCCAGAGGTGGGGACTGGAACTGCCTGCATACCAATACGACATAAGTTGCAGATCTGGTAAAGCTAATCAAGTTGCAGACTCACTTTCTCCTACCACGTGTACCTCAATTTCTAACGGTACGTAACTGCAAGACCTCCAAAACTGATTGTACCACCCAGGAGTAAATGGAATGGTTCGTTTGGTGCGCTCTAAAAACTTACCTTACTCCACAGATGAAGTTAAAAGTATGCTTTTAAAGTGTACTGTTTTTGCAGCTTTAAAACACCGGTTCTACAATCTACCCGCGGGCCAACTCCTCAAAGCTGCGGGACAGTATGGCGTTTAAATGGCATTTACTTAAAACTGCCCACAACATATATTTACTGACTGTCGTTGATGAATACAGCAGAGTTCCTTTCGCATCTGCATGCTTGGATATGCTTGCCAAAACCATCCTGGATTGACTGTGCCAATCGTACACTGTTCCTGGTATGCCGGCGTACATACACTCTGACCAAGGACCTCCATTAGGCTCTACACAGTTTACTATCTTATTGGACAAAGGAGGGGTAACTAGTCACACAACCGCCAACAAACCGCAAGCTAACGGCCAAGTGGAATATCTTAACAAAACTTTGGAATGACAATTCACCTGCACTATGAGCAAGAAACCTAGCAGCTTCGCAGTGGGAGTTTGTCATTCGTGCCGCGCTGCATGTCATTCTTTGCTTTGTACTAATAAAAATGCTACTCCTCATGAAGAACCCTTTACCTTTGCTCGACGGTCAACTAACTAAACTTGAATGCCATCCTGTTTGAAAGTCCCTGGTCTGGTCTTACTCAAACGAATGAACAGGTCATAAAGCTACAAACCTTTGATGGAAAAGCTTAGCGTCATCAGCTGCAACTCCTATTAAGCTCGTGTACGACTACTTGACGGTAGAGAAGAAAATGTCTCCATCAGTCGCGTGTCCCCTCGAGGCGATCTTCCGGTTTTATCGCCTAAAGCCAGGGAGTCACCAGATAACCCTTTAACCACTAAAACCGAAAATACACCAACCGCACCACCAGAATTTTCAGTAAATGACTACTCGTGCGATATGGGCTCCATCTCTTTTCGCTCCCGCTTATGGGGCTGTGTACTGTTTGTCGAGAAATATACAAATTTATTTAGGTTATTTATTTATCTTCGCATTCCGATATTTGAAGCCAGCAGCAGAGAACGCGTCCATAACATTTACGAAATAGGGAGGTTTAGTCTACGGATTTCCCATTGGGAATCACATTGTTAAAAATGACTTACATTTTCCGACTGCAATGAATGTCATATGCATTCAACTGCCCCCTTTTAAATATTAAATCACAAGCAACCCTTTTACCTTTCAACTGGTGCATCTTCGTTGTTAGCCCAGTGGAACACATACTTCCTACTCCGTGGTATTCCATTTGGCGTGCTACCTCCGTCCAACATGTCAGACGGCCATACTACTGGTGTGCGATCTCAGTATACAGTACCGACCTACGCAACAGCTCGGCTTGACGGATGCCCTGTGTCTCCTCATTTGCCCGCAATCAAAGGAACACGTTAACTGTGTGTTTGCTGCTATCAAATTCGAATCGGAATCCACGCCGATGATATAAGAAAATTAACAATAACGACGGACACAATTAGTATGGAAACTATCCGAGATAGAATCACATAGAATGCGATACGTTACTGCAAACACACTGGACAAATGGTGGCATCCCTGCTGAGTTGCGGCCTTTATTCAATCGACGTGGATCTCTGTCGGTTGTGGACAATTGTTTGATATTTTGACACTGAGAAGTGTTACCTAATCAGTCGCAGTCAAATTTTAAAGCAGTTGCATGCTGGGCACCCCGTTACCAGCTATATGAAAGACTTTCCACACAGTTAAGTTTATTGGCCTGAAATGGATTAAGAAGTTGAAAATTTCCCCAAGAATGGGAATGTTGTCAACTTTCAGCAAGAATCCCTCCAAATTTCCAGTAGCGACCTTGGCTCAAAGCAGATTAGTCATGACAGCTGGTTAACCGAACAATCTCCGCGTGGTGCAAGCTGGATGGTTCGGGTAAATCCCGTTCCAGCAAATAGTTCGACGGCAGTGTTTCAGGACGTGGTGGGTTTTAGCCTGACAAGCGTTCTCCCTATCAAATGCCACAAACGTCCGTTTAACAACACTGCGACGTGGCGGATTTGACTCGTTACTAAATAAAGTCACTGCCTAAAAGCTGATTTTCGAGAGCACGCTGTGGTTGGGTTGCGACTCGCAACCTCTATTGAGGCCTCGGTTCACTTTGAGGTAAATCACGGTCATTCCGATCTCGAGGACCGTATCGTGAAAGGAAATATTTGGGTATTGCTCTTCCAAACACTGGCACACCACGACCGCGGTTTTGTCCTGGTTTGGACTCCTCAGGTGGAGATAGCCTGAGCTAAGGTGGAACTCAGAACTTAGTAGTTCACGGCTGACGCCCTGAACACTATGCTACTAAAATCCGCGAGCAACCCTTGGCACAGCGGAATGTACATCAAAGCTGAATTTCGAGAGCACGCTGTGGTTGGGTTGCGACTCGCAAACTCTATTGAGACCTCGGTTCACTTTGAGGTCAATCTCGGTCATTCAGATGTCCAGGACCGTATCCTGAATGGAAATATTTAGGGGTTGCTCTTCCCAACACTGGCACACCACGAACTACTAAGCTCTGAGTTCCACCCCAGCTCAAACCATCTCCACTTGACGAGTCCAAACCAGGACGAAACCGCGGTCATGGTGTGCCAGGGTTGGGAACAGCAACATCCAAATATTTCCAAAGTCACTGTCTCTTCCCCTTTAGGAGGTTCCCACTGCACGAACGTCATCCAGTTCGAATAAGTTGTTTGATCCCTTCAAAGGATGGCGATCACAGCAAACTCACAAATTCAGTCACCCTTCACAACTTCACTCACCATGCCCAATAATACTCCACTTACATGTATACAGACAAACAAATCCGGTATCTTACTGCTTAACTTGCTGTAGTTATATACAACCACTGACCATACCTGTTTGTCTTATCACGATCATGCCTTTGAGGGCATGTCCCGCAATGCCGGGAATAAAGCATTTATTTAGTTATTTAACCACAAGCCATTCCTTGGTCAGTTACTAGACTCATCCAGCAAGTGTCCTCATGTGCTCGCGATGCATAATCCGACTGCCCAGTACACCATCAACGAGCTGGATAAACTTTTCCAGTATTTCAACCCTCCAGAATTGATAGTGACAGACAATGGGGACACAATTCACCTCAAATGCTTTCCGCGAGTGACGCAAAGGAAAAGAATTCAGTAGACGTTTTCGCCATCGAAGCATCCAAAATCAAACGGGCAGGCGGAACGGCACGTGAATACTTTCAAACGAGTTCTTTGTAAGGCGGGCGAGAAAATTGTCTCAAAAGAAGTTATCCAATTATTTCTGTGTATGTATCGGAATACTTTGAATCCAAGCGTCCCTGAGGGAAGATACCCAACAGATGTTTCTTTTGTATGTAAAATCAGGACATTGTTGGATAACCAGGTGCCAAAAAGAGGCATGACAGCGGTCAAGCAGAAGGAAATCGGAATGACAGGTGTCACAGAACTCGGTACTCCAGAGACAAGCGGTTTAGTCAGCAAAGCGGGAACCGCAAAAACGACAGCCTAACGACCATGTGGAAACGTCGATATAAATAACTAAGTCATTCCATAACTAACGACGCTGCTGGACTCGTGAGATTCTTCCTTTGAATCAGTAACACAAACCCGCTCCAGCGAACCCATCAGCGCGTAATCGGAATATGCGCAGGCGTCCAATCAACTGCTCTGTTCGCATGCGGCATGCTTGCACAATCCTATAACAGCAGATTACGTCGCTTCAAAATTGTTGACTATTTTGCGCGGAACTCCCAAAGGCCGGGAAGGTGGCCGAGTAGAACTGTTATTGGCAGGATAGGTAAAGTTATTTACGGGTACTGATCGGAAGTGAGAGGTGGATCAGGCACATCAATCTGTTGAGGGGAAACCGCGGAAATACCCAATCTCCACGAGCATCAGCGACTTTGCAGTGGGACGTCGGACAGTGAGACACGTTCAGCTTGGAAGACAAGTGCGAGCGGTTACGTCAATCACAACGAATGCTGCAAACACTCGAAGACGCACAACAGACAGACCCGAAGGCGGAGAAGACCACAATGGCTACAAGCCGATCTCGAAGTAAAAAGCACTGAACAAAATCAGGTTCGAACGATGGACAGGCAGATTCAATTCGAAAAAGGATGTGTTAGGCAGTCGCAAAGGATGAATGCCGAGGCATGGTTTCGAGAAGCGAAATGGGTCTGCGGCAAGTCAAGCGGAAAGTTAGTGAAATCAGATCGGCTTCTACTGCACAGGTCGTTACGTAGCTCAGGGTAGCTGACAATTTCCCTTCGTCATCATAGCACGGATTGCTATGGTGCAGACGTAAGTTGAACTGCAGCCGAACAGTAGAGACCGCAAGCACGTGTGGACGTTAGAAAACAGATGATGTCAATCAGCCCAGGAACGTAAAATTGCTCTGTTCGAGATACTTGCGCGAAAATGTGTTCCATTGAAATGTGTGAGCATTTTACGTGCCTTGTATTTGAGCAAGACATGCAGCGTCGACAGTGACTTTTCGAGAACAAATGCTGTTTACTAGGGACGCCCAACTTCTTTTTCAACTTTACCTTGGACTCCAACATGCATTGTTATCCTGTGGATTCTCACGAGGTATGCGTTGATGTTCTGCTTGGTTGAAACCTATTTGTTCTTGATTGGATGGTCATTTTGAAGTACTCGTTGCGTGATTGGATTGCGACGCGCAACCTCAAGGTGGACTGTGATTGGCCTGGAAGAGAAGTGTAACGTTTTGTTACATGAGTATTAGCGATTTCTAGATCCCTTGACCCATTATAATGAGGAATTCGAAGTAGTTGAGCAATTTGCTTACCTTGGATCTGCATTTGCTGCGATGAGGTGTGCCTGATGAAGACTGTTGTTATTGCATAAGCTAGAACCTGAGACATACTTGGCGTAAGAAGAGGGCTTCCCAGGGTTGGGAAGGGTTTGTGTAGAAGACCACAGTGAGAGACATCCTACTATATGAAGTGAGAATTGCTCTTTTCAGTCTGAGGAACTGAAGCGCCTACCAGACCTACGTAATTGCTGTCTGTGAAGCATTGCAAATGCCGTGCAGCACATGCCTGTCCGAAATAATGGTATGTGCATAGATGGTGTGGTTTGTTCCTCAGATTCACAAATAATGTTGATGATGCTCCGTTGGCCTTGTTATTTTTCACAAAGGTGACTTGACATCATGAAATAGGCACTAATGATTAAACTTAGTGCTGTTGGTTCGTCTCGCCTTTCATGCTGACGTCCACCTGGCCCGCCTTGTACTTGGCTTGAGAAGATGCAGGACGTGGTTAGCAACAGTGTCGCTTCCGCTGCCGTCGGACTGCAAGTTTAAAGAGTGTCTGGTGCTGAGTTAGCTGGGACGTAACGGTTGAATAGAACGCGGGACTGTGAAAGCCGTAAGCGAGCTCTCTCACTACTGCAACTTTATCTTTGCATAACAACTACCTGTTTGTAACCATATGTTGTTTAGTGTAGGCGCCTTAAGTGCGAACGTTTGCTTGGAGTGGTTAGGTTTTACGCTAAGTTCCACTTTGGTTTCTGCTTTTTATTTATTATTCCTTAATTGATTGTGTCTACACAGCAACAAAGTCTTGGTCCAAGTGGCTGACTTACTGCTGCGGAAGATACTAATAAAAACAAAAAAGTTGTTTCAAATATGACGGCATCCCGTTCATTGTATTGTCAACTTTCACGTCAACGGAAACACCCGTAGCCTTAAGCAATCTTAACGGGAATTTCAATTAGTCCTTTAAAGGAAATACAACCGTACAGCAAAAGACATATCCTAGGTTTCGCTCGGAGTTCTAGGTAATACGAACATTGCTAACTGCCAATGCACGAAACCATTTGGCTGCCTAAAATGAAGCCAACCGTATCGCTCCTGTTCGACGTAATTCATGAGGCACTAATACACCTGGGCACATACACCGCATGTCCGTTTCAGCGCCCTAGTTAACCTCAGTTTATTCCCCTGGACGTCTTAGTAAGACAGATTAATACAGGATTTCGATTAATCGGAAAATATTTTTAGGGCACCCGTAAGACATACCGCGAATGCATTTTCATGGTCGCAAATAACGTAAGTAATAAACGAAAATCGATTCCCAACGCTTTTTAGACAATACTTGTTAGATCTTCCCATTTTCGCTATTCCGAATTAACCACCCAGAAATTTCTCCGCAGCGATTCTAGCCCAACAGAAGAAAAATCAAAATTCCAACAGCCTTGACCACGAAAAACGTGTTAACAAAAACTCTGCCAACGTAGCCAGAAAATGCCGCCGAAAACACAGTCCTCTCAACTCTGACGCAAAAGTCCAATTAGCCGAGTGTTTGAAAACGCATGCGTCCGCTCGATCGATTGCCTGATCGACCGCACGGGTAGGCGATTTCCTTCAGCCCAGCTTTCAATCATCATTATATATTTTCCCTTTTTTATGTTTTTATCTGAGTCCCGGATACCTCCCCTCCTGAAGCTGCTGCCGTTGTGTAGGACGCTAGCCGGGGATTAACCTGGAGCCTCCTGGAAGGGATTCTTCGCCTACCGGTGCATCGCCTTGGCTGTAGTGTTCTGGATTCGAATTCCGTGCTCTGCGGTCCGGTACTATTCGTCTGATGTGAGGGTTCTTCTACTGGCTCTGTAGGCAAGTTGAAGCTGTCTGTCAACAGGTCAAACGGAAGCTTGGCGGATTCTGTTGCTTGTGGCTGACAGATTGTTGTTCGCAGTTGGTTTGCATGGCGTACCCATACCTGCGTTCCAACCAGCACGTCGTAAATGACGCTTCCGCGCTCGCGCTGGATCGTGCCTGGCGTCCATTTCGCGTGTCCACCCCGATAATTACGCACAAGTACTGGCTGACCCGGTCTAAACAAACGTTGCTTGGCACCAAACCGCCGGTTAAAATCACGTTCCATCTTTAGGTTCCTTTCACCAGCTATGGACTCTGAGGATGGCCGAACTGCATCATATGGCATGCGAAGTTTTCTCTTCATCATTGCCTCCGCTGGTGATATTCCACCCGGTGTTTGTAAATTTTGTGTAGATCGGTACAGAAATAGGAAGCGGTCAATCACCTCCTCTATGTCTTCTTCCCTCCTTGATTTGAGGAGAGCGCGTTTGAATGTATCCACAAACCTCTCCGCTTGGCCATTCGATTGTGGGTGGAATGGTGGAGACCGCACGTGTTTGATGGCGCAACGTTGGCAGAATTCCGTGAATGTGGCCGAAGTAAACTGTGCTCCATTGTCTGTCACCAATGTTTCAGGGCAGCCGAACCTGCTGAAAATTTGTTGTAACCTAGAGACGGTTGCGCTGGTTTTCGTGCTTCTCATGAGGAACACTTCGGGCCACTTGCTATAAGCGTCGACCACTATGAGAAAGTTCTGGCCATTGATTGGGCCTGCAAAGTCTACATGAACACGACTCCAAGGTTTAGTTGGTTTAGGCCATGAGCGGAGTTCAGTCTTTGGCGGTGCCCTTGAGGCGGTAGCGCAGTTGCCACAACTTTTAGCTAGCTGCTCCAGCTGCCTGTCCATAAACGGCCAATACACATAACTTCTGGCAAGCACTTTCATTCGGTTGAGCCCTGGATGTCCTGCATGGAACTGTCGCAGCACTCTTGGTTGCAACGCCTGCGGGATGACTACTCTGTCTGAGAACATGCTGCAATCGTCCACAATGGAAAGCGAATGTCTTCGCTGATAGAACTGCTGCATTTCGGCAGATGAAAACGAACGTGGCCAGCTGGTTCTGTGGAAGTGTGTCACCTTCTTCAGGATTGGGTCTCGAAGCGTTTCGGCCCGCACAGCATCGGTCGTAACTGGCATACCATGTAGTGCCTCGTTCATCAGGAATTTGACATCAGGTTCGATCTCAACTGAGGCAATGATGGTGTCCTCGTGTTCTTGTTGCTGGGAATCAATGAGGCGTGACAACGCATCTGCTTGGCCCAGCGAATTCGTTGACTGATAACGGATTTCAAAGTCATAGCCCAGCAATGTAAGTGCCCATCGTTGGAGTCGATTGGCTGTATAGGCAGGAATTCCCTTCTTCGAGCCGAAAATGGCCAGCAGCGGCTTGTGATCCGTCAAGAGTTTGAAGCGGCGACTATACAGCATCTTGTGAAATTTCTTCACAGCAAACACTATGGCCAATGCCTCCTTCTCGATCTGACTGTAGTTTCTATCAGCCTTCGTTAGCGTCCTGGCGGCATGTGCGATCGCCTTCTGAGATCCATCTGGGAACGTATGGGAAACTACGGCACCGATCCCTAGACTCGATGCGTCTGTGGCAAGGACAATTTCCCGGGAAGGATCAAAATGAGTTAGGAGTAAGTCTGAAGCCAACAATGACTTGACCCGCTCAAACACAGTCTGGCATTCTGGCGTCCAATTCCAGGTTTGGCCCTTGCTCAGCAACTTATTCAATGGGGCACGCAGGCGATGCAGTTCGGGCAGAAAAGCGCTGTAATGACTGATTAGGCCACAGAATGAACGCAGCGACTGCAAGTCCACAGGTGGGGGCATCTTTTGAATAGCCCGGATATTTTCTGGATCAGGGCGACGACCGTCTTTTGAGAAGATGAAACCAAAAAACTTGACAATACTAAAGCCGTACGGCTACCTAGAACATATTGAGCGTAACCGGAATTTGTCCCAACTGTATCTCACAGGGGCGGTCGGGGATATAAAGCGGTCTTTCAGAACACTGAAAGTACGATTTTGACAAGGAGCTGAAACTTATCTAGCAGGTTGGAAGCATGCGAATTGAAAAGTGCATTGCTGTGGAACTCCAAGCTCCCTCAGATCCAAACAACCAGTAAAGCCTGTGATGACTGCACATACAATACTCAATGATTGATTATTGCTATACTTTTTCACCCATTGACTTAGAATATTTACGCGTGAAATTCGAATTCCAGTTCGGATGTCTTACTGTAGCACGTCAGCGTGTCACTGTAGCAAGTCAACAGGTAAGTTGTTGTCCAGCGTAGCCTATATTGTGATCGTCGTTACCAGTTAACTTTAGTTTCCCATTTCGTCTTCGGTATTGTTGGAGCAGCCGCCTATCATGCGTATTTTCACACCATCCATCTAGTCGCCTCGTGCTCGGTCCTCTATCGTCAGCTGGGACAGTACCGCCCAGCTAGCCACGAGAGGTGACACAAGCACACCATCCATAAAGCTTCGATACTAGGTGGTTTTCCAGCCGCCTACGAATTATTCTCTTTTACGGCTCAGCCCCCTCGGTCTACTACGACCCAGGTACGCCTTGGACACAGAAATCCTCGGAACCCTCGACCGGACGCATGTTACATACCTCTATTTCGATTCCGAGCCTACACTAATTGGCGTCGGGGTCAGTGTTTATTCAAAAATGAAGACAACTATGGAATCCTTAAAGGCAAATGCATCTCCCCGGGAGTTACAAGAATACATGAAAAGATTCGAGATATGGTGGCTCACCAAAAATGAGCTTCGCGAAGATCGTAAAAGTGCTCACCTTTTAACTGTTTTCGGACGAGCACTCTATGCACTCCTGAAAAACTTGGCTTATCCGCAGCTACTGTCGAAATTGTTTTATGAAAAGTTGAAGGATCGCCTTTTGTCTCATTTATTACCGGAAAACTTCGTGGTTGCCGAAAGGGTAAAGTTCAACTTACAAATGTGTCAAGCTACACAATCTGTCGGCGATTTCATCCTCCAATTATAATCTCAATCTTCATCTTTTGCATTTGGGGATAAGCCTGATGCATACCTGAGAGATCACCTGATTGGAGGCACAAGACCTTCATCTTCATCAGGGGCTAAATCCACTGGGATGAATGATATCCACCCAAAGCTTTTGTACGAACTCGCAAGTGAGTTATGTGTTCCAATTACACGTTTGTTTCAGTTGTCCCTTTGTAGCTGCTCTTTGCCCAAGGACTGGAAGGATGCTATCGTCTGCCGGATTTTTAAAAAGAGCGACAAGCATCTTCCTGCCAAGTATAGACCGGTAATTGGTGCAGCGCAAGCCACCCAGGGTCCCTTTGTAGGCGCAGGCTTCTTGTGGCTGGTCACAGTGACAGGCAAATCCGAAACCGGATGCAGCCAAAAATTTATGTATGTGGGCCCCACGCTGAGGCTGATGTTGTATTCTTGATGCTTCTTCACCGCAGTTGGGCTAAACCAACTTACACTTAAACTAGGTCTTTTTAAGCTGGATAGATTTCATTTCACTTTATTTGGTATATTCGGCCTACCGGAATAATCTTCTATTAACTGGCCAGGTTGCTTACGCTAATTGCGCCTATCTTCGACAAGTTTATTACGTTTGAAGCATTTATAACTAACTTGTGGACATCTTTTACTTATCGCGGATTTGTTGCAAACTAACTTACTTCATATGCTAATTTAGCGAAAAGTTATGCCACCGTATCTCTATAAATTATTGGATTTATTTTATTTCATCTTGTCGTTTCAAGTGATTGGCTGTTGCTTGATACTCCCGGTGTGGCTGTGCTTGATGTACATGTTGACAAGGTGCCTACCTGTCTATTACCCACTACCTCGTCCACACTGGCTCCAGGATACAGTTGGTCGTTGCTGGAGGGGACGGGGTGCACGATCCTTGAAGTCGTTGTAGGCTCGAAGAGCGGTTCCATGCACTCAGTGTGGAGCGGACTACAGTCCAGCCACTGCCTTGTGTGCGCTTGATGCCCCAAGTACAGCGTGGTTGTGTTTGCCTGTGATGGAGTGTGGGCCGGCTCTGTTGATGAAACGTGGCCCCCATCCACATGCCTCCCGGTCTTATTCCTTTGGGTTTACACTGGATATGGGGTGTATGGTTGGAGCTGTGGGTGGTGCAGCGCAAGCCACACATGGTCCCTCTGTATGCGTGCCAAGCAAATCCGAAACCGGATGCCGCCAACCAAGTTTGACACGCGTACTGGTGAAGTTATTGGAGGAGTTGATTAGGGATGTGATTGAAAACAGTCTGCGGGAGTTTGGTCTGCTCAGTCCAATTCAACACGGTTTTCGCAAGGGTCCCTCCTGCATGACTATTTTACTAGTTGCACGCGAGTGTTGGGCGGATGCTTTGGACCGGGATGAATCAGTAGATGTACTGTTTACGGACTTGTCCAAAGCTTTCGACACTGGACCACATTCTCGCCTCTTCTTGAATCTGACCCTATGGCATATTAAAGCGTGCACTACAAAGAATCACCATATTTCTGGAAGGGAGAAATGTACGTTCATGTGTGGTCTAGTCGGTCTTTCCGTCTGTCAGTCCACAGTGGGGTCCCGCAGGGTTCGGTGCTCGGCTCATTGTTATTTCTCTGTATGTCAATGAGCTGCCCGAACTGATGGGGGTACCAGCTCTTATGTTTGCAGATGTCCTAAAGTTTTGGCACACAGTGCCGACCTCGATGGAACCCAGACTCTGCAACGGGCCCTCGATAAACTTTGGGACTGGGCCGATCTGTGGCACTTGTGCAGTGTTTCATTTTACGAGTAGGACCAACTCGACCCCTAACGCGTTACCCGCTTGGTGGGAACGAAATACAGCATTTTCCCCAACTGGTAGACCTAGAGGTGTT
>OX104060.1:30572987-30623225 GCA_944474145.2 Dicrocoelium dendriticum | reverse complement strand
ACAAGAAGACGCAACCGGATAAAGCAAAACAAGAGCGAAAACGTGAGCGCGGGAACTTACAAGGCGGTCGAGTGTCGAGCCGGTTGTAAGGAAGATTAAAACAAGAAAGAATAATGTACAATCGGTCAACAATTAAATTGCACATGAAAGATGGCAGTTATCTTTTTGGGCGCTACATTTGAAAGTTGCCGGTGATCCTGTTTTCTGTAAACGTTATATAATTCCATTGAGAATAAGGGAACCTGTTCGCAAGGTACTTGTGTCTCCCTGTGAAGCAGGGATTATGATCCCAGTACGAAGTTCACGATGACCCACACCTATGGACAAACACCGAGAGTTTACGGCGATTATAGCGTTACCACTAATACGCAGCTACTGCAGCGTAGTCCTGTCACAGAAGAACCTGAGTATATTCTCTCGTCTGCATGAATCCAAGATTTTCACGAAGGTAGCATTAAAAGATGCATATTTGTGGTTCCCCACCAATGTCCATGAGCTTCGATCACTGCTGGGAGCCTTACAGTATTATTCCAAATTCATTCTTAATTTTGCATTCATTGCTGATCCTTTATTCACCTTGTTGAATGATAAGGGTTTTGTTTGATTAGACAAACATGAGCAAGTTCTTTGAAAGCTTTGAAAATGTTTACACCTAGTTGTGTCCCTCTTATGTTCTCTCCGAAACTACCAACCGTGCTTTTCAGATGCCTCACCAGCCGATATAGGTGCTGTGTTGGATCAACATGGGCACCCTGTATCTCTCATCGACTCAGCAAGGCTGAAAAGGGATATGCTTAGACTCATCGAGAAGTTTTGGTTGTATATTGGGCAGTCATTAGACTTCACAAATATTGGTTTAGTCTCAGATTTACTATTGTGACAGATCATGAAGCTCTAAAGTTCATTTACAACCCTGCCAGTTCTTTAGCTAAATCTTCAGCAGCTATGGTTCAAAGGTGGTGTGTTGCTCTTAGCGCGTACACCTCTGTGGTTGAGCACAGAAGTACAACGCTCATTTCTCACGTTGACTACTTATCGCGAAATGCAACGGTATTCGAAGCCGATTCTGAGATGAGTTGTTTACTCATCCAGCTACATTCAAGCTCTCGTTCGGCCCTTATCAAGGAGACTAGAAATTATTACGTGCCATTGATTTCTGCTCTCAAACGAGGATGGACTCGAAAATTTCCACGATTTATGTGCGTCATGATGAGTTGCATGTTACACCCGATGGATTACTGTGTGTGAATGACCGTGTCATTATTCCGCCGACTTTGAGATCAGCTGTTCTGATGGATTTACATTCTGGTCAGCTTGATGTTGAAAAAATGAAGTCCTTAGCTCGATGTTGGTGCTGGTGGCCGGAATTAAATGCAGACATTCGACGAGCTGCTTCTGATAACCCGAACTGTAAACACAAGATTCTACAGCAGTCGTCCAAGTGTACGCCATGGCCGAGGACATGCGAGCCCTGGCAAAGGATACACATGGATTACTGTGGACCATTTCTACAGAAGTGCTATGCACTTGTGATGGTGGGTTCTTATTCGAAGTGGTCGGAAGTATTCCTGACTGATAAACCAAATGCTGTCTTTACTGTCCGTGCCTGGGGAAAAGTGCTTAGTAGGGAAGGAGTGCCATTAGCTATTGTAAGTGACAATGGTTCACACTTTTCATTTTAATTGTTACCAATTGGCTGCAGAGTCTTGGGTGTCGTCACCATTTTACTGCTCCACGACATTCATGCTCTAATGACCTAATATAAAACTTCGTTGCAATTTTAAAACGTTCTGTTACTTCCTGTGCTCCAACTTCTTTTGATGAACTTGTTCGCTGTGTTGATAACTTCCTTCTTCAATACCGTAACCGTGTGCATTCCACCACTGAAGACTGTAGCAGTCTGGAGATTCCCCGGTTTGCCTGTGTAAAATACTAACTAAAATTATTCCATTGTATACCTAGGCGACCGGTGTGGTTTGTTGAACTGATTGCTGAGTGTGAATGTTTGACTTGCTCCCCGACATTTATGCTTGGCGCTTGTTTCGGTTGCAGTGCGCGACTGCCCTGTGTGCGGTGCATCCTCCGTTCCCCTAGCTAAAGCGGTAACGGTGTCGCTTTTATAGCTAGGTAACAGGGAATCTTTTACTGTACCAATAAAAGTTTCCCTGCAACCCGATCTGCGTTTTCGAATCGCTCTCCGGGTTCCCGCTACAGGCTACTCGTTAAAAGATACCCCCGCTAAACTATGTAAATCCAGACGATTGAGGTCGAACATGCTTGGTTTGGGAACCGTTGAAGTATCTTATTCTAGAGGCAATGATTCACGTCCTTCATCCGGAATCATTGTTAACAAACTTGAGAGTCGTATGGTTAAAATACTGGATCTCGATGAATGCTTTGTACGTAAACTGCATATTGATCAGATACGATACAAGGATTCCAGTCAGTTGTCATCTGATTCGGTGTGCACTGAAAATAGTAATGACAATACAGTGTCAAATTCTCAAGAGAGTTCTGAGCAGAGTCAGCCTCCAAGAAGATCCGCCAGATTGCAACAGAAATCCCAACCGAATTACAGAAACCTGGAATTGTATTCAAGCTGCGGAAAATGTGATGGTTGTATGTGCAATACTCAATGATTGAATAATGTTATCCTATTACACCAATCGACAGAATATATACCCGCGAAAGTGGAATTCCAATTCGGGTGTTCTTACCACGAGTCGAGACTAGCTTGGTTGGAGTCTAATTCCATTTCGATTCCGAACTTAGCATAGAACCTTATCAAGCTACAGCATCCTCAACTGTTGGTCACACAACTATTTGTGTAATTTTTAATCAGCACTTCTAGTCATCCTTTAATGACGTCCTGAACGCAATAGCAACTTCTCTACCAAACCTGTGTTCAACGGACATGTTGTGGATGGTTCCATGATGAAAGCGCACATGAAAGAAGCGCACACGCGAATTGCGGACAGCAAAAGCGCACGGAATATTGCGCACACGGATGATTGCTGACACGGAAGAATGCGGACACAGATGATTGCGCACACTAAACGTGAACACATGTTAGCAATCTGGCCTCATTGTCACAACTGCCCATATTATCAACATGTAGCACTTAAAAGATCCAATTGTTGGTATATGCCTTCAAAAGCAGTAAACTGTGACAATTATGGCATTCACACCCACAGGGCTGGTTAGTTCAACCACTGAAAACGTACCGTACCGCGCAGTGTTGCAAAAGCATCTACAGAACTACACAGACTAAGCATCGCGCGCCTACTGCAGTTAATCGAGATCTCAAGGAGTCGGCGGCTGAAATTCACTGTGCATTAGCAGACCGTGTTAAGGTTCTGACTTCCGTTGCCATCCTTCTGAAGACGCGGAAATCGAAGTCAGCTATTTGCACATGAGCAAAAGCCTCATAATGAAGGACAGCAACGTGGGCCTAAAGACTTCCTTTGAAATCGACGTCAGCCGAAAACGACGACTCAAGCCTCTGGTTGAACTGACCGTTGTCTCGGTCGTTGATATAAGTGCAGTTTGATGCCTTTTAAGCTACATTTCAACATGAAAAAGTACGTAATAAGGTGCTTACATATCCCTGCACGCACGGTTGAAAATACTCCAAGGTAACCAGTATGTTTGGCGGCATCCGGTTTTGGCTTCGCCTTTCACTGTGGCAAGACACAGGACGCCTGCACCTACAGAGTGACCATGGATGGCTTGCGCTGCACCACCTACAGCTCCAACCACATACCCCATATCCAGCGTAAACTCGAAGGAATAAGACCGGGAGGCATGTGGATGGGAGCCAGGTTTCATCAACGGAGCCGACCCACACTCCTTCACAGGCAAACACAGGCACGTTGTATTTGGGGAATCTAACGCACACAAGGCGGGTGGCTGGACCGCAGTCCGCTCCACACTGGGTACATGGAACCGCTTTTCGAGCCTAGCACGGCCACAAGGACCGTGCACCCCGTCCCCTCCAGCAACCACCAACTGTCTCCTGGAGCCAGTGTGGACGAAGTAGTGGGTAATAGACAGGTAGGCACCTTGTCAACATGCACATCAAGCGCAGCCACACGGGGAGTATAAGGCAACAGCCAATCACTTCATACGACAATATCAAATATAATAAATCGAATGATGCGTACAGATATGCCGACATAGTTCTACAATAAATGGGCATGTGAAATTAATTGGTTGCCAAAAATCCGCTATAGCTTCAAGACGTCAGAAAATATACTTTAAGAGAATGCCACAAGCGCGAAACTGTTATCAAACTTAACTACAATTAACTTGCGCGACGTGTGCAAGTGAATAGAAGATAATTCATGCAGACAATAATGTGACAATATACCCAACCCACCACCTGAAATAAAGAAATCCAGTATGCAGGCACACGATTAGTAAATCGAATGCAGCGTACCTACGAAAGCTGCGCCGGTTCTGCTTACGTTCTCTGCAGGACCCGTCGTCGTTGCGGTGTTGGCCCCGAGTGGCCTTGCTCATGGCTCACTAGACCTGCTTAACTCAGCTATTCGCAACCGTATGTGCAACAGCACCACGCGCTCGATGTCGATGCAGCGCAACCGATAAGCGCCTGACGCTTCTTCTTCGCATGCATAAGGTCATTCTCTTGCACCTCGGCAACTTCCTTCGTGATCAGATCGCGCCACGCTTGCCGATCAACCGTCTTCGATTCCCATGACCTACAATCAAGGGTAGAGCGTGACAGGCTCAGTTTAATCATGTTCTGGTAACGAAGCTTCGGTTTCCCCACATGCTGCTTCTCCAAATTCAGCTGACCATATAGTAGCTGCTTCTGTATCCGCGTCGAATCCATACGCTGTACATGACTGAGCCACCTAAGGTGTCTTAACAATAGTACACAGTCCACTGCATACATTACACTTCGGCGCAACCCTTCCGTGTCTGCAAGTCTGTCGCAGCAACCGATGTGCAGAATCCGTCGCAAACAGTGTTAATGGAACTGCTCGAGAAATCGCATATCCCTTCAGTACATCGCCCACGTTTCGGTGCCGTATGGAAGAACGGACAGCACCATGGATTTGTACATCTTCAGCTTCGTGCCAATGGTAAGCTGGTTGTTCCACACTCGGTACTGTAGCTTCCCAAATACTGCCACTGCCTTCGATTCGTGGAGACGAAGCTCACTGTGTAGTTGCTGATAAGTCGACATCACACTCCCAAGGTAGCAGAAGCGGGAGGTAGCTTCAAATACTTCAGCGCCAATGTTGTTTTGCGGCACCCTGGCGAAGGCTAAAAGAGACAGACAGTTTTGCTTGTGTTGTTGGTGAGCCCGAATTTGGCCGCTGTCGAAGCCAGAGCACTAGTCATGCGCTGCAACTCATCCGCGCTGTGTGAACACAACGCACAGTCGTCAGCAAACAGCAACATACAGATAGTTGTCTCACAGACTAGGGTTCTCGCACCGAAACGACGGTTGTTCAGCAACCCACCATCAATACGGTGCTCCACACGAACACCGTAAGCACAAGCCGATTCAAAGGCACATCATGGCATGAAGACATATATTAAACAGGGCAGGAGCTAAGAACAGCCTTGCTTCACACCAGATACAACTGCAAAGTCATCCGAGGTCTCTCCACTCAGCTGCACGCTCACTCGCATACCACTGTGCAGACATTCAATTAAACTTGCAAACTTACGCGGGTAACCAAACTTACCCAACACCGGCTACAATGCCTCGCGGTTCACGGTATCAGCTGCCTTGGTGAAATCAACCAAAAGCGAGTACAAAGGATGGCGTCTTTCTCTACACTTCCCCTGCAACTGACGAGACGTAAACATCATATCAACAGGGTTACGACCCAACGGAATCCAGATTGCGCTTGCGCTACGTTCGGTTCCACAACCTGACTGACGATGCTATTATGCAGAATTCAGGCAATCAACTTGCCCACACAAATCAGGAAGTTGATATCAGGATAATCCACGCAACATTTCTTGCTAACTTTGCCCTTGTACAGTGGTAGCACAAGGGCATCCTTCAGCTCAAGAGGCAACTGCTCCTGAATCCACACGCGTTGCACCAAGTGGTGCAGCGGAGTCACCAACGCAGGTCCGCCGTGTTTCAAGACTTTAGACGGGGTCCCGCCGGCACCTGTACACTTGCCGTTTCGCAGCTGAGCAAGTGCTCTCCTCGTCTCATCCAGTGTCGGCGTGTTTGCCAGAATCGCCTTCACATCGTGCTGCTTAAGGCCGTTCAATGTGGGCCAGTCAATCTCTGAACGGTTGTTCAAGAGACAGTCAAACTGTTTCCGCCAAATCTGCAGTATGTCTGTAGTCTGTGCACAGGCAGCGTCCGAACTACCATGGATCAGCGTCCTCTGTGGCTCTAATCTCGGTTCATACACCGCCTTCAAGGAGTCAGAGAATTCTTTGTGTTAGCGGTGTTAGGCGCAGCATTCCATTTGCCTCGCCGTTGCCGTCCACCAAGCATGTTTAATGGAAACAGAGCTCTCGGGTCAGTCGTCGTCTAATTCTGCCAAACTTTTTCGTCTTCCCCAAGTTCCTAAAGTATGCTACATGTGCAGAAAAGGCTGCATTTTTCTCGGCCACCAATGCGCCCATCGTCGCATTGTTCTCACCAAACCAGTCAGGTCGCTTACAGATTCTGCGCCCGATGGTCTCCTTGGCAGCAGATGCTACCTGGTCGCCAATGTGATGCCACAGGTCGCACAGTGTGGCTATGCATACCACATCACACAGGGGTGCAGTCATCGCCTTCTCCAGCTCGATAGGTTGCGCCAAACTACCGAGGTAGAGAACGTTAAATTTACACCGATTCACGGCGTGAATGCAATACATAGATTTACGAAAATATATCTACAGTTTGCTCCGCACCAATTTGTAATCAGCGCAGCACTCAGCCCCACGCAGCACACGTGTCATGCGCACTTCACGCATATTACGCTGACGTACGATGACATAGTCGATCAGGTGAGCGTAACCATTTCGTAGGTGCGTACAAGTTGCTATATCACTCGCACTCAGTGAAAACCGAGTGTTCGTGATCATCAGGCCGTGAGTGACACACAGTGAGAACAGCCTGTCACCGTTCGCATCCGCTGAACCAATGCCATGCGCACCGATAACATCTGCCCACACCGATGCATCAAGCCCAACGCGCGCGTTGCAATCACCCAGCAGAAATTGTCGGTCGCTCTTCGGCACAGACCGTATCACGGAGGATATCTGAATGTAGAACTGATCACGCGCGTCATCAGGATAACACATGGTCGGACCGTACGTGCTTATAGAAGTGGCAAACTTACCTCATCCGAGTCGTAGGCGAACAGTCTTCAGTCGCGCGCTGATGTCTGTTGGCTCACCCACCAACTAGCCATTGAGGCGATCGGATTTGCAAATCCGACCCCATGTTCACGTGGTTCTGAGTTAACGTTGCCCATCCAGTAGGACGTGTAGCCGGCACCTGCTTCATGCAACTTGCCTTGCTCAGCGAGCCGAGTCTCATTGAGCGCCGCAATACCGATGTCGTAGCGCGCCAGCTCCGTCGGGACGAGTGCAGTGTGTCTGTCGGGGGCGCTCACTCGATTTCCGGTTCAGTAGTGTGCGCACGTCCCAGCATCCGATGCTGAGTGATTTGCGCACAGGCATACGATTCCATTGGTAGAAAATCGCACGCGAGGTGGTGGATGTGCTTCGGTGCTTTGTTTAAGGGACTCCGCGCGGGGACTTTGGCCCAATAGCCTGACCCGCAAGACAGTGGGGAGCAGATCCAGCTCGGGAATGCGATTGCAGAGACAGATTGGATCTGATTGAGGTCTGTGACACGCAGTCTTTGAGGTACTGGAACGATGTATATATGTTTTGCGACCGTCGTAGGATACGCACCTGCGACCATGGCCAGACGCAGGTGGGTTTTGGCCGGTTTGCACCAATTTGACCAGGGGCTGTCTGGCTTGAGGCGGATAATAGCAGACCATTGAACACCCGGAGATGCTCTCCCACCATCAGACACAATGCGTGGCGCTCGTGCTCTACGCCAATCGAGCTGAGAGCTTATAATCCGTAGACCTGTTGTCACCCATGGCTAGGCTTTGCGGGAAAAGGGCCATCGACCATTTCCTAACCTCCGAAGACGATGGACTAGGATACTGGCAGGGCGCCCACATCTGACAGGGGAACGAGTCGGGTCCTCAGTCAAAGCCTTCCATTAAATGAACACCCAAAAGGTAGCGGGTCTAGCACATGGTCAGTTCACTGACTCATGCGGATTGGTGTCCTGGATCTTAACAGGGAGAAGAGGTAACAAAGCTCCCACCCAGCGGTCGCCACGATGAGACGCCCAGAACATGAGCCCATGGCACAACAGTAGCAGCATTGGGTAGACCATCTGCAGGATGTAGCCATCACCAGCTTTAGCGTATCATAGGCTCTCCCGCCGGGTAACCAGTATGGTTGGCGGAATCCGGATCGGATTTGCGTGTCACTGTGGCAAGACACAGGACGCCTGCACCTACAGAGTGACCATGGATGGCTTGCGCTGCACCACCTACAGCTCCATGCACACACACCACATATCCAGTGTAAACCCGAAGGAATAAGACCGGGAGGCATGCGGATGGGAGCCAGGTTTCATCAATGGAGCCGGCCCACACTCCTTAACAGGCAAACACAAGCACGCTGTATTTGGGAATCAAGCGTGCACAAGGCGGTGGCTGGACCGTAGTCCGCTCCACACTGGGTACATGTAACCGCTCTTTGATCCTAACACGGTCATAAGGACCGTGCACCCCGTCCCCTCCAACAACGACCACCTGTCCGCTAGAGCTAGTATGGACGAGGTAGTGGGTAATAGACAGGTAGGCAACTTGTCAACATGCACATCAAGCGCAGCCACACCGGGGATATCAAGTAACAGTCAATCACTTGAGTGAAAGATAACAAGTAAAATAAATCCAGTAATGTATAAGGAAACGGTGACATAAGCCTTAAATCAATGGGCATATGAAATAAGTTGTTTACAAACGAATCCGAGATAAGTTCACGAGGTCAGGAAGTATATTTTACGGAAATGTCACAAAGATGAAAATGTTATGGAAGTTAACTACAATTGTCTTAAGCGACGTGTGCAACTTATTATCCCAGCACCAAGCCGCGACGCCTTGAACCGTCGCATCGCCTCCTGGCGGTCCGCTGGCGTGTCCAGGCCAGAGAGCAACACTTCCTTTGCGGCGGTCCACTCCAACTTGACCGGACCTCTTCGCGTCGCCTCCAGAACCGCCTTCGCCCTGCCCATGGGGAGACTCCGCAGGGGCGCCATCTTCGCCCGGTCGGTCTTAAGTCCTACCGCCTCTGCCACCTCCACGAAATCCTCCAAAAACGCCTTCACATCCCCGTCTTCAAATGGTCCCGGCCAGGGAATCTTCATGACTTGCGAGGTCACGGCACCAAATGTTAGAACCCAAGGGGCAGGCGGTAATTGCTTATCGCCAAAATGGCTTACACTAGGTGTGTTCGTTCATACCTTGGATCTCCATGGAGTGTTCCCCAACTTGTGCTTGCCTCTGTGTTCACTCCTCGTGCGCATGGAACTGTAATCCTGATGTCATCTTCAACTTTGGGGAAGTCAGCAGGGCTCGCTGTTGGCGTGTCATCTTGCACCACCACACTACTTATACCCGGCGCAGTAGTATCTACCTTTAATCCACCACACTCTGATTGGGCTGCAGTTTTCTACTCCACCACCTAGTTTACCAAGACACAATGCAAGAAAGTGCATTAAACAAGCTAGACATAAGGACAAAGGTTAGAATTCTGTATGCACTTCGTAGCAGACTACTTTTGAGCTCTGGCTCAAGGCAGCGTCCTCCAACTAACAAAATGACACGACAAACTGGGTCGCACCTAGTAAGGGGAACAATGCAATGGAACAATAGAACAATGGTTTATTACGAGTAAAAGAGCATCGCTTAACAAGTCCCGTGGGATGGAAATTATTGCGAAAATCAATTGCATAATAAAGTGAAAAGCGTTGTGGTGGACTCACCATAGACTTATGTGGAATAGCGGAGATGTTCGCGTATTAAACGTATAAATCCATCAATGCATTGGTTAGGCGTTTGGCAAGACACCGTTTGATTGCGTTTTGTAGCCCCTGGCTAACAGATCATAAAATGAAATGCAAGTGAGACAATGCATCGTCAACACGTTTTTTAAATATCGCCAGATTGGGAGCAGAGACGACATAATTAGGCAGGGTGTCCCAAGGCTCACACACGCGGAGAGAAAAGAAATTTCTACGGCATTCAAGCCGGCTATAATGAATTGTCAGTTTCAGAGGGTGACCTCTTAGTTTAGTGTTGTGGTTCAATTCCAGCAGCGGACGGCAAATGTGGTTAGGGTTCTTCAGAATCTGGTAAACCATTATGAGATCCCCCCGCAAAAGCCGATATCGACTGCTGTACATTCTTAGAGATTTCAGTCTAAGCTGATAGGGCAGATGAAAGAGGCCCCTGACGTTCTTGGTTGCCCATCGTTGAGGAGTCTCGAGAGCAACGAGATCCTGTTTCTGCCACGGCTGCCACGCCTGAATAGCATATTCCACGTAAGGTCGCACGTAGGCGTTAAGCATTTGGGGAAATATTGATGATTCAAACCGACCGAAGGCTCTGCGAAGAAGGCCGAAGTGTTGATTTCCGGTTCTCGTCGCCTTCTCTGCTTGTTTTGAACACCCGAGATCTTCCTGTACCAATACACCCAGGTCACGCTCCTGAGAAACTTTCGCCAAAGTGTGGTCTCCAATCTTGTAAGCGCTCACCGGCTGGTGACGCAGATGTATCACTGCACTTAGCCATGTTCAATTGAAGCTTGTTCCTCTTTGACCATTCGTAAATGCAATCTAGGTCATGTTGGAGCAGATCCTGATCTGCCTTGTTACTAATCGCCCGCCATATCTTGACGTCATCGGCGAAAAGCAGGAAGTTTGAGGAGATGACTCTTGCCAGGTCGTTGATAAACACCAGGAATAAACGCGGTCCCAACACTGAGCCTTGTGGGACACCACATTCCACCTCAATTGGATTAGAAAGTGATCCCCTAACACGCACTTGAAGCTTTCGTTGGTAAAGGAAGTTGCCAATCCAACCGAGTACAGGATCTCCGATTCCGTAACTTTGTAGTCTTTGAAGTAGGATCCGGTGATCAAGGCGGTCGAAAGCTTTGGAGAAGTCCAGATAGATGACGTCGACTCCGATCCCATCATCGGCCACTTCGGTCCAACTACCTCGTGCAATAAGTAGGTTGGTGGTGCATGACCGGTGTTGACGGGAGCCATGCTGTTCCGGTACCAAAATGTTGCATTTTTCTAGGTAGTCCATTAAACCCTCAGCGACGACTGCTTCCATCACCTTCGCAAGCACAGGGAGGAGTCACTGGACGATAGTTTGCAGGATCGGAACGGCTACCGCCTTTAAAAATAGAGGTTATAATGCCACACTTCCACATAGTGGGGACTTGTTGTTCATCAAAGCACCTTTGAAAGAACTGTGACAGTGGTTCAGCTAGCTTATTAGCCACAGCCTTCAGTGCCTTCGGGCGGATGTTGTCTGCTCCTGGAGAACTATGCTCACGCAGTGAGAGTAACTTCCTTAGCACAACTGATGGGTTGAAAATAACATTTGTAAACAAAGGTGTCGGTAATGTGATCACACCCCATTCCTTAAGCACGAGATTGTTCAAGACACAAACTGTCGCTAGCATAAGATATAAAAACGATCAGTAATCTACCTTTTAGCGGTCGGTTTAACCTCACATCCGATTCACCCGTCCCCCCACCCACAACTGATAGCAGAGGTATCCTACGCGTGAAACCTCAACTTTATGATTAATACGTGGTGCCGCGGACAAATTGCCAAAGACGAAGTCGCGATGAAGTGGATGTCCCTTATGCACATATATAGCAAACGGAAATGGACTACTTATAAGTTGCCAATGTAATAATTCCTCCACGTGAATTTGCAACTGCTAATTGGTATGTACCAGTTCTCTTTGCGGCCGCCTTTGTGACGATCTCGTCCATTCATCTGAGAAGTCTCTTGATTCCGTGATGAAAAAGTCTGACAAGCGACCAGTTCACTTGGTACCTGGCAAATGCCCAGGTTAGGGTGCAACCAGTTATCCCGTAACACCATACCTTTAATTTGAGTCAGAAATGGGGGACGATTTGGAAAGCTATCGAAATGGTTACGATCCCTCGTGCATCCGCGACGTGCGTTGATACTCAGACAACCCTGGTATGCAAGAATCACCAGTGTGGTTTGAAAGTGTTACCACTTATGTACGCGAAAAGTATGAGGGACTATTCGTGCGTTGAGCTGGACTGCATTTTCACCAATGAAATGCGCACGTAGAAAATTGCCCATTTAAGCAACGCGAGAACGGGCTACTCACTCGTGAGAAAGATTTCAAACTGAAAGAGACAGAATGTAGTTTGAAATATAATGGTAAAGGATTTGTTCCTACGAGTAAAATTTTCAGTTGAGCGCAAATAGCTTAACGCTAGGTTTAACACCGGCAAGAACCACAAGGGTAATTATTGCAAATTAGCTAATCTTCGCAAGTATGTAAACCGGTCTTCCGTTGATTCATAATCGCAAACAAAAGAATCAAAGGTAGCTTTAAACACATAATGTCTTTTCTTCTTCACCTCAGAGCGACCTGTACGCGCATTGGCTTGTGTAAGTCTGTGGTATGTCAAGTCCCTCTGTAGTCCATCAAACAAATGCCATAACGCTTGGATGACTGCAGTGGAATAAGGAAGTCAAGGTATTGTGAATTCCTCCGCAGCAGCTGGTAGTTTCCAGTGACCTATCAAGAGCGACATCGTGATGGTTCCACATTTGTAGTGGGTACTGTGGTTCGCGGCCTGCTGCTCCTTCAACGTAAGTACAGAAAAGATAATTGAGCACCGCATTATATGATACCTTATTTGGTACTGTGCCAGCAAGCTCCTCGAAACGTCTCTCACTTTAACAACTAGGACTAAAGAAAGTGCAGCCAGTTACTTCAGCTGTAGTTGAATTTCGGCATCCGATTCAAGAGCACTCTTTGGCTGACTTTGCAGATTTTTGTAATGATACTTTGGCGCGCGTACAACTAGCATGCTTTAATTACTGCGCCGGGAAATGCTAAGCTTGCGACGTTAATAGAACAACTTTGTTGCCATATATACGGTAACAGTAGTTTCAGTATTCCAAACATTCTTGTATAGGTCTGCAGCGGGGTGTAAAGGTAAGCGGGATAAATCTTGCCCACGTTGGCGTACCACGTATACGGCAGATAAAAGAACAAAAGTGCCGTCCCGATATATGGTATCTGTGCACCAGTTAAGTATAAGCTCTTCATCAGCTAACACAAGAATCTCTTCTGGATCATTCAGACCTAAATCATGTATAATTAGTTCGGAGTACTGCTCAGGAAGAGCAAACTTTGTGCCTGTTGGACAAGGCAAATGACTGCTTTTTCTGTGACTCAGAAGAGTTCTTGCAATAGATGTGTTTGGGAAAGTGGGCCAAAGCATCACTACTCACTGCAGACAACACCTTTCTTATAACGTTGCGTGGTGTAGCACTATCTTCATGTCTAGTTTCATTTGGTTTCGTGCACAATTTGCTTCCGCTTTTTGAGGACATAAGTCATGACAAGGCCCAGTCGGCTGTTGCAAAATGATGTCGTCTCGTGCCTTCATCAGTGAGTGACACTTAACCCCTCGATTTTGACTCCACCTCCAAGTTACCACTCCTGCGTTAGTGTAGAAAGCAAGGTATTCAAACCCCAAGTATGTCATAAACAAGTTGCCTTTATGATTTCTGGAGTATTCTATAGATAAAAGTGTAACAATCATAGTCCATCTCTTATTAGTAGCAGGCATTCTGCGGTTGTCCACATGCGGGACACAGTAAAAAGAAGAAGCTAGAACGGACGCTGTCAGCCGTAATTCACACAAGTTTAGACATGCATGCGTAGTCACAGTTATCCATTCCTGCGGCTGTACTACTATTGCGAGGCGTACAATTTTTTGGAATCTTGTTAATAACTTTTACACCGTCAATATGAGTCAACCTTTGTCTGTATTCTTGAAGCCATTGGTAACACGTTTATGTAACGGAGTAAGGTGGGCTATGCCGTCATGGCTGGAATTGTTAAACCACTAAGCAGGCATTTGCAAAGAGGAAAAATAGATCTTAAGATCGGACTCAGCGGTGGAGATGTGCCCAATACTTCCCTCTCCTTCGGATGCAACGTTGTATGAGCGGCTGTGGTGTGACGTATATTCCGGTACCGAAGATAAGTCTTATTGTCTCATAATCACTACCTGCAACATGTACGGTAGTTCGTGTTATGCTACCTGAATTACTAATGTGAGCATTAAGTAAAGTACACACATAATACGGTCATATGTGACCATGTTAACAGCTAGGGAAAGTGTGGTCACTTTTAGTGTGCGCAATCATCTGTGTCCGCATTCTTCCGTGTCCGCAATCTTCGTGTTAGCTTTTATGTCTGTATGCTTTTTCTCTGTTCGCAATTTTCGTGTGCGCATTCTTCTGGTCACCGTTGGGAATAATAGGCTTGACGCATACAAAAATTAAGAAGATTCTCAGCTCCCTAAACCTCTTTTTATAACGGTCCAAATGGCATTTTCCGGCCACCTTAACATTTGGTGGTCTCACTATCCCTATTTTGTTGCAGAACCTGTTTACGTTCTTAATGAGATCCTGCTCCATTCCAACTCCCTGGAAGCTACAAAAGGGATCGAGAAACGATGTAGCAAATTACCGCCCAGTTACTCATACTTTCATACTCCTTAAAGTGACGAAAAATGTTGTAACGGACATCTAAATGTTTACTCACCGAAAATCTTATTAACGGCCTAGCATGGTTTCATAAAGCATCGTTCTTGCCAGTCAAACTACTTGAAAATATTTACTTACATCACAAAAGCTGTCTACGAAGCAAGAGCTTTGATAAGCAAAACGCCTTTGACTAAGTACCACACGACAGACTTTTGAGAACCTTGACGACATGTGGTATAACTGACCCCTTGCTCTCTTGGTTTTCATTCTACCTTAATGGCAGAAGGTAAGCGGTCAGGATTAAAATACCACATATTCTATCGCCACTCGGTAGCAAGTAGCGTTGACGTGTTCGTCCTTCGCCTGAAATGGCGGTTGGCTTTCAATCGAAACTCGAAATCGCTTGGCCTCCCACAGGAGAGAGAGAGAAGACCGGATGGGACGAACCGTTCATTATAGAGGTAAAATCAAAAGTTCTTGATTAGTATTTAAAGGTTACGTGGAAAACTCCAGAAGGGTCAACTTACGGCCAATCAAGTAATGCCACCCTGGTGTCAATCGGCCGCTTCACTCGGTTAACTATCTGTTTGCCTCAAGCAGTGCGGGTGAGTTTGGCTCGCCTACCATGCCTTGGTTCCGTAACGGCGATGGGCGCCTCGGTTGGTCGCTTAGCGCATTCTTTCCTAACACTTCACCCCTTCGAATTGTGTCGTACGATTTCAGCTTGGGGTGGACTTGCATGGGTGACATGAATTTGCGTCGCCGCTTTGGCCTCTGTGCTGCCAGGTTTCGGGGCGACTCATGTGGTTGAGGTATTGGGGTACGTTGGGGACTTTTCGCTTCACCAGCGTCGGCTAGTATGTCCAGAGGTTTTTGCGCTGCTGGTATTTGTTGTTGCGGTTGTTCGCCAATCCCAGCCTCTAGCAGCTGATCGGCATATCGCGCCCAACTCTCCGTCCCCACCTGGATACCGCAGCCCACGTTACATGATTGTATAGCACATGGTCCATAGCCCATTTGGGATAGTGGATGCGATAATCTCTGGCCAGAACTTGTTGGCCAACCTGAAAGCTCGCTTTCAAGCACCACATCGAATGTTAACTTAACTTTCCATCTGAAAGTTGCGGGATAGTAATCGTTCCTCCTTGGGTCTAGGGGCATCATGTGACGCACGGATTTTCCTATGAAACACTTTCAACCTGGGATAGTGCGTTCGGTGTCTGGGAATTTGGAATGTTACGATACATCAGAAGAAATGTGTCAAGTATTTCCGCCAAGTTACCTTCACCCGCCAATTTTGGCAAGTTTCGTTTGCGTTCTGATTGCCTGTTTGATGGTGTGTAGAAAGATGGAGACCTTATATGGACGATCGCGTTTCTGCGACAGAAGTAAGCATTTTCAGAGGAGGTGAACTGCGCACCATTGTCCAAAACCAAAACCTGAAATGAGAAAATACCTGTCGAAGAGCAGTGACTGTGGCTGCTGCAGTAATTTTCACCACTGGAATCACCTCAGGCCAGTTACTGTGGACGTCGGCAACGATGAGAAAAGGATGACCGTCAATTGGACCCCAAAGTCGACGTGTACCCAGGACCGTGGTTCCGTTGATATTAGTCAGGACTGTAATTCAGTCTTCTTTGGCTGTTTAGATACACTGGCATATCGAGGACAACTCTTCACTAAATACTCGATCTGGGAATCCATATAGGGCTAATACACACACTTTCGTACTAGCGATTTCATGCAATCGATTTCTGGGTGGCAAATATGAAATTGTCGGAGGACTCTCTCTCTTAAAGGATGACAAGGATGACGACGCGATCTGAGAACAGCAGAAAACTGTTGGCGACTGATAGTGTTTCCTTTCGTTGGTGAATTGCTGAAGCTCTGGTGTTGTAACTCATTGGCCAGCCATTGAGTTAGAAATTGATCACTTGTTGTAGGGTAGAATCATGACCAGTCGCTTCCTGTACCATTTCAAACGTTACTGGTAAAGCACCGAAAACGTCAGACACAACTTGATTTACTTGGGGTTCTACGGATATTTGAGCGATTACTAAGTAATCTAGTTCAGGACACTGTGTACTAATTAAAAGTGATAACGCATCCGCCTGACCAGTGTTGTGAGTAGATTGATATTTGACGACTAATCGTAACCAAGTGGAACCGTTACCAGCTTTGGAGACAATTAGCCGTGCAGACCGGAATGCCTTTCTTGGTACAAAGATTGCAACCAAGGATTTGTGGTCCGTGAACAGCGTGAATTTTCGTCCGTATGGCATACTGTGAAATCTCTTGACTGAAAACACTATAGCCCGTAGCCTAGAGGTAACGAGCTTATTTCGTAATCTTGCGGCGCAGGTTTGAATCAACGTAGAGGTGGGCGTCCTCGCGGTATACTCAGCCCGCGTGCGACTGTTGGTGGCCGCACGGCAGCGAAGCAATGTTAAGGCGTACAGCTAATACTTTCTTTAGTTTATAACCGCAGGTACTTTCTCAATCTGCCCATAGTTGCGTTCCGCTGGGGTGAGTGATCTGGCTGCAGCTGCCACGGCTTTCTCCGAACTATTAGGAACAATGTGGCATAAGACCGCTTCAATTCCGTAGTCTGAAGCGGCAGCAGCAACCACGATCTCCAGCTTCGGATTGAAATGCATTAGTAATAGGTCAGAACACAATATGGACTTGACATCAAATGCGGCTTGACATTCTGGAGACCATACAAATTTGCGATCCTTTATACGGAGCTAAATTAGCGGTCCCCGTAGCCCGTGCATTTCGGGCACAAATGAGCTGTAATTAATGATCAACCCCAAGAATGATCTGAGCTTCGCGATGTTGTCAGGGTGAGGCATCTGTTTGGCGGTACTTCTGTTGGAAGGATCCGGATGACGGCCATCCTTGTCGATGAAGAAGCCAAGATACTTTACACACTTCATGCGGGTATTGCACTTAGCTGCTTTCAAGCGGAACCCGTAGTTATTAACGCGGTGGAGAACCACTTCTAATCTTTCTGTCAGCTCTCGATGGGTAGACCTAAATAAACTGCGACTTTCGAAAACCCAGCTAACATCATATCCATCATTTGTTGAAAAAGCACAGGAGCTGATTTGACACCAAACGGTAAACATTTGAACTGCTTAAGACCCTGGTGCGTATTGATTGTCGGCAACTCCTTTGAAGCACCGTCGACTTTAATTTGAAGATAAGCAGCTGATAAATCTCACTTCTCAAAGTCAGCGCCACCACTGAGCTTAGCAAATAAATTTTCTGAGACTGGCAAGGGATACTAGTGCATCTTTAAAGTGGCATTCAATCTCGTAGAGTAGTCAACCCAGATACGAACGTTTCCATTAGTCGCCTTGACAACAACAATAGGTGCTGCCCATGCTGAATAGTTCACAGGTTGGATGACACCGGCTCGCTCCAAACGAACAAGTTCTGGACGCGCAGCGTATGATATCGGTCTTTTGGGTCGGAATACCGGCTTAACACCGCCTTTGAGAGTAAGACTTGCTTTGGTCTTTGTGCACCTTCCCAAGTCGTTTCGAGACACAGAAAGGAATTTCTTCGTAGCTACTAGATCAGATTATTGTTTGCTTCATCCTCTGTCTGAGCTGGAGGTTATTGCAGACTTGATTCAGGAGAATGTCGAACAGGTAAAGTTTCTGGATCCAGTCGAGTCCAAGCAGATTCAAATGCGACAGCTCCGCAACGTACACTAAGCCGTTTGCCCGAGCAGCGTCAAAAACTATTTCACATTGCAGCTAACCAAGGAGATTAAGTTGACCTACTGAAGAGTTAAATGCAACATGTGTCGGTTGGTTAATTGACGGAGCACCAATATACTACCAAGTTTTGCGGGAGATAATTGTGTTGTCCAGGACTGTATCCAGCTAAAGACGCATTCGTTCCCCGTTCATGTGAAGTCTGCTGTAATTTCTGCGAGTCACATGTTCATAAACCGTACTAGAGCTGCTGAAGCATTTGAGAATATTCGAATTCCGTCGCGAATGTTTAGAACGCTTGAACAGCAGTCTGGTCCGGAAGTGCCTTTCCTTATGGCACCGTTTATGACACATTAATAAACATGTTTCAGGAATGGACATACTTGAACAAAATGCTGCGCAACACATCTCCAACAGGCAGTCGGAGGCTTGGGATTCTCTCTGGGCTTTGCACAGCCGGTTTCACTTAGAAGTGGTTTCTTTGAAGTGGTTTTCAATGCACTAAGACCTGGGTTGACTGTTGCTTCTCCAGTATAAGCGTGTTGTGCCTGCGGTTCAGCAATCTCTGGCATTCAGCAATGATGGTCTGTAGAGTCACTTGTGGGTCTTGTTCAAGCCTACGCAGCAGCCTGATGCGAACCTCTGCATGTCGTGGGGAAGGTAGGCCACGGATTAAAAAGCAGGCACTTGAATTGGTCTGCCGTGATGGTTCTGATGTCAAACTTTTCGCATTAGCGATTGAAGATGCTAGCGTAAGTGATGTAGCCATCAGCGTCCATCATGGTGATCTTCAGGCATTGTTATCACTTGTTGAAGATGGATGACTGCTCTCCAAATGTTTGGCCCAAGCATCTAACAGTCTCATAAAAATTGCAGTCGCGAGCGTAATTGGGCAAAATAAAAATGACACACTCGGAATGCTCTGCTGTTCCAGGTTTCCTTAACAGTAATCGGACTTTGCAATCATCATCATGGTCTCCAAGTTCAACGCGGAACATATCTTCTTAACGGTTGAACCAGGGTACAAAGGGGAGGCCAGCATCAGGGTGGTAAGAGAACTCGAGAATACTGTTGGTGATGGCGCCTACCGAAGCGGACGGATCAACGGTTGTGGCTCCGCGTGTGACCAAAAATACGCTCAAATGAGACGGCCGGACGTTTATCTGTGTAAACAGGGCCTCCAGCTACAACAAACAAAGCGTTATCAACTCTGTAGAAATTAATCACATATCTGATTGCGAAGTTGCACATCGATCTTTGGGTAAAGCTTAACCTCATTAATTATGTATTCATTTGCAATTGCTTTTTCTTGTACATCAGATACGTTTTCTTATTTATTTCCCTCAGCTCGATAAGTATCTCACAACACCAAAAGTAATACCGAGAACATTGGTCTATATATACTGACCAAAGGTCATAATACCATGTCTGCGGCAACTTTGCTTTTTGTTATTTATAAGGCTTGCTTAAAAATGGGGGTCGGAAAATAAAGCAAACCGAATTTCCCTACATATACTTCCAGCATTTGAAAAACTATAAACTTTCCCGGCCATACATACCCAAAGTATTCCATATCCCCGTGGTAGCCGATGGTGAAAGTCAACGGAGTTCTAGTCATTTTATCCGATTGCAGTTATATTCTACGTCTATTCGTCAACATCCATAGAAGGTGATGTATCAAGGCTAGGCAAATCCTCGGTTTTACCCCTCAATACTCTGTTTTTTAATCATCAACGGCCGTTACCTAACTCAAGAGTTTATGTCCACATGTGCCCACGAAGAAAGTTAAACCGAATTCTAGTCTTCCTTGCCCGAACACTGGTATACTCTCGCTTTTACGGACCGCTCGTTGCAGTGTTTGCTACAGCAGCTTCACGCGCATACACGTAAAGCAAATTACGAATACGCACAAGTGCACTAGGCAACGTTGCGCATTTGCAAGCCTCCTGTAGTGCAACAGAAAACATGCTCTTTCAGTATCTTGTAACATTGGATTTTATGGTTGTTTTAACCTTCGAAACGTCCATTTGTTTAACTGACTGCACATCCGTTGTCACAAACCGTTTTGGTGAGTTCCTCGCTGCACGTTTCTCGCTCTGTCTGATTCGCTTCCTATTCTTGTAGCCTGCACAATATACGTTGGGTTCAGCCGCCTCCGACTTCTATACTGTCGTATTTGACACGTCTTACGTGTCATTGCTTACCGACTAGTATCCCAGGCTCCGCCCAACAATTGGTGACCCCCTGTCAGGAACACGCCGCACGCCATTTTGCATTTTCATTCTGGTGAGCTCGTTCCAGTGATTTTGTGATTCATTACTTGTGGTCATATTGCTTTCTCATCTACCACATTTTTATCTGCTTTTTGCAATGGATAATCTAGAGGATAAGCCGTCTCCATGCGCGGTTAACGCCGTTCAGCCTGCCATGGTCAATTCGGTCGCATTGGCCCCTCCCCGTTTTTGGGAGAATGATCCTTTATTATGGTTTTTGCATTTAGAATCCGTATTTTATATTCGTAAGATTTCTTCTGATTTCGCAATGTATAACCAGCTAATATCTTGCCTTCCTCAGAATATATCCTCGCAGGTGAGAGACATCATACTTTGCCCCCCTCTAGTAATGAAATACGAGACACTTAAACAGGCTATTATTCAGCGAATCACGCCTTCTGACAAGGTCCGTCTGCAGCAACTATTTAGTGATCTGCAGCTAGGAGATAGGATGCCCTCAGCCTTGTTGCGCGAAATGCAACAGCTCATCGGCACGTCCAACATGGACGTAGGGATTCTCCGCGAGCTGTGGATGCAACGCCTTCCTGCAAGCACTCAAGCTATCCTTGCAGTAGCAAGTGACTTGCCAATCACGGCAATTGCAGATCTAGCAGACCGCGTCATCGAACGGCACCAACCAGAGACTGAAACCAAAGCACCCAAGCAGCTTTGCGCTGGCGCAACCAAAACGACAGGCGCGACTAGCCCGCCGTCGGCAATAGACGCATTATCATTGCAGATAACGTCGCTTCAGCGCCAGATCAAAGAACTCACCTTAAAACGTAAGCACTGCAACCGCTCTGGATCATCGCACCGTCGCACAAAACCTGATGCCTCAGGTTACTGCTTTTACCACTCGCGTTTCGGTAATAAAGCCCGTAAGTGCGCACAGCCTTGTAGCTACTCCGCTATAGATGATCCGCCACGCCGGGCTGTAATGGCCACGAACGTCGGCAAAGCTCAAAGTCGTCTCATCTACATTAGGGATTATGACTCCGGTACCCAGTTCTTAGTTGACACTGGGGCTGAAGTCAGCGTCATTCCCCCTATGCCAGGTGAGCCTACCGCTTCTCTTTCGACAAGTCTCAGTGCCGCCAATGGCACGCCAATAGCCACCTATGGTCATCGGTCACTTACCCTGGACCTAGGTCTTCGGCGCACGTTCCGCTGGGTATTCACTGTCGCTGCAGTCCCCTTTGCCATCATCGGCATTGACTTTCTCAGGCATTTCGACCTCTTGGTCGATGCGAAACGCCAGATGATAGTCGACACTGCAACAAAACTCAGCGTACGTGGCATCACCGCCGATGTCACATCTATATCCCCGGTCTATGCATTTCCCCAGACCTCGCCAGACTACGCTAATCTCCTTTCTCAGTATCCCAAGCTCGTTCAGCCAATGAACGCAGCTTTGCCCGTGGCAGCTCAAGTCACGCACCACATACGGACGAACGGCCCACCTGTGTCATGCCGTCCACGCCGACTATCGCCTGAGAAACTAAAGGTAGCTAGGGCGGAGTTTGAGCACATGCTTGAACTTGGAATAATCCGCCCTTCCGATAGCCCTTGGTCCTCGCCCCTGCAGATGGTCCCCAAGAAATCTGGTGACTGGCGCCCTTGCGGTGATTACCGCGCACTCAATCGCCTAACCGTCCCAGATAGGTATCCCATCCCACACATGCAGGACCTTACCGCATGCCTCACAGGTAAGACGATCTTCAGCAAGATCGATCTGGTTCGCGCCTATCACCAGATACCTGTGGAAGACAATGACATTCCTAAAACAGCCGTCATCACTCCTTTCGGTTTGTTTGAATTTTTAAGAATGCCATTTGGACTGTGCAACGCCGCACAAACCTTCCAGCGCTTCATCCACGATGTTACTCGTGGCCTAGACTTCGCATATTCCTACCTCGATGATATCTTAGTAGCCAGTTCATCGGAACAAGAGCACCTCGAGCATCTTCGAGCTCTCTTCCAGCGCTTGACCCAACACGGTGTCACAGTCAACCCGACTAAGTGCGAACTCGGCAAATCAACGGTAGAATTCCTAGGTCACCTCGTTTCATCGTCTGGTATCGAAGTCCTTCCTGATAAGATCCAGGCAATCAAGGACTTCCCAGCTCCGACTTCCTTCAAGCACCTCCGTCGATTTTGTGGTTTGGTCAACTACTATCGACGCTTCATTCCGCGCTGCGCTCAGCTCATGCAGCCACTGACTGACCTACTCAGAGGAAATGAACGTAAGTTCGCTTTCCCTGACACAGCACAGGCAGCCTTCGCCGAGCTCAAGGATGCTATCTCCAACATAGCCCTCCTCGCTCATTCCGAATCGACTGCACCTCTTTCTATTACGACTGATGCCTCAGACGTCGCGGTAGGAGCCGTCCTCCAACAACACGTTGGTGGGCAATGGCAACCCCTTGGGTTCTTCTCCAAGCGCCTGCAGCCAGCGGAATCCCGCTACAGCACGTTTGGCAGAGAACTGCTGGCCATTTACCTAGCCATACGTCACTTCCGGCACACACTTGAAGGCCGCGCTTTCACGGTCTACACTGACCACAAGCCCCTTATCTTTGCCTTCAACTCTGCTAGCGACAAATACTCACCACGGGAAACAAGACACCTAGACTTTGTCACGCAGTTCACTGCTGACATACGTCATGTCTCAGGTGTCGACAATCCCGTCGCCGACGCTCTCTCTCACGCGTCAACCTCACTCTGCAGTCTTTGCCTACCGTCGACCTTGCCGCCATGGCATCGGCTCAGGCTCAAGACGAAGATATACAGCGCACTCTGCAGTCCACTTCGCTGCATGTGCAATCTGTTCCTCTCCAAACCACGGAAGGAACCATCTACTGTGACACTTACACAGGTTGTCCTAGACCTCTCGTGCCCGTCTCCTTCAGACGCACAGTCTTTGACGCACTGCACTCACTATCACATCCGGGTATCCGTGCATCTTTGAAACTGGTCACCGAACGTTTCGTTTGGCCATGCGTAAACAAAGATGTTCGTACCTTGGCTCGCGCCTGCCTTCAATGCCAGCGCTCCAAAGTACATCGTCACACCCGCAGTCCACTTGGTTCATTTCCTGCCCCGGACTCTCGGTTCTCGCATGTACACTTAGACCTGGTAGGTCCATTGCCTCCGTCGCGCGGATTCGTATACATTCTAACATGTGTCGACCGCTTCACCAGATGGCCAGAAGCCATTCCCGTAACAGACTGTACAGCTGAGACTGTTATCCGGGCCTTCTTAGATCGGTGGGTATCGCACTACGGATGCCCATCCACCATCACAACTGACCGAGGAACGCCTTTCGAATCTTCACAATTCGATACGTTCTGCAACTTCTTAGGTTGTCGCCGCATTCATACCACAGCGTATCACCCAGCAGCCAACGGGTTAGTTGAACGTTTCCATAGACAGCTTAAAGCCTCGCTCTGCGCCTCCTACGACCCTAGCTGGAGCGAAAACATTTCGCTCGTACTCTTAGGCATTCGCAGCAGCATCAAAGCTGACTTGCAATGTGCACCAGCAGAGCTGGTTTACGGCACGACGCTAAAGTTACCAGGAGAATTCGTTTCACCTCCCGCATCGTCGGGTATGCCTCCGCCTAACTTTGCGTCCTCCCTAGCTCAACGCATGCGTTCACTACGCCCGACCCCGCCCCGTGAACAGATTAGAAATGTGCAAATGCACAGCGGACTCTCTACCTGCACTCACGTCTTCCTCCGCACCGACGCAGTGCGGCGTCCTCTCCAGCCTCCCTACACTGGCCCTTTCAGAGTTCTACAACGGACTCCGAAACATTTTACTATAGACCAGAATGGCCATCGAACAACGGTGTCCATCGACCGACTCAAAGTGGCTTTCTTTGACGAGCCACTTGCAGCCCATCCTGATGCTCTCGCACAAGCACCCGCACCTGTGGTGACTTCCCGAGCACTGGATAACCCGGAATCCTCCGTACCCCTTGACCCGCAACCTATCCCGCCTCAACCCCAGGCAACCGACCGACGCGGTAGACAGGTCAAACGTCCGGTCCGTTTTTCCGATTTTGTAAGCGTTTGCTATTTCCATTAACACGCCTTTTTCTTCTTTAATGGTTATCCTGCGTCTCACCCACAAACGTTTTGCAAAATCGACAAAAAACCCAAAACATTTTGAAAAACATAAAAAGATTATTTGCTTTTATCATACATGCCATGTTCCCTCTCCGGCGTCAAGCCACTTCCCCGACCCTTGCCAACCCCCTCTGAGTTTTACTTTCCAGAAACTCAACCGCCGGAACTGCCCAGGCAACCCTCGAGTGACTCGCCAACTGGCTCAACGCAACCCTGGAGTGACTCACCAGCCGTCCCACAGCCCTCTTCCTCGCCCAAGGAACAGAGAGTCGCCCTCGATCGCAGACACCCGCGAACGGATTGGTCCCCAAACGCCGCCTAGGCATTGCCGACGAGGACGCCTGGATTTCTTCGTGGGACGAGGACGCCCGGATTTCTCCGAGAGACGAGGACGCCTGGATTTCTTCGTGGGACGAGGATCGTGGACTAAAGTGCGGTGGGGGGAGTGACACCTCCCAAGCGCACCGTCGAGTCTGCAGGAAAGGGAAGGTCCTGTCGGCCTTTTTCCTGGACTAGCCAGTTTTTTTTGCAGTCTGACCAGCCCGCCCCGACGGCCCACCGATGATGCACTCTGGTCCACACGATCGTCATAAATAACACTAACAAAAGCCTGGACCCAGCGAAATCTGCTACACACCCCACTTTGGAAGCCCTTCTCAAGCCCCTGCAAACATTCGCATCCACCCTCACCTTCCGTTCCCCCCACTAGCAGCTCCATCGAAGGCTTCCATCCTTCAGCCTTCTAGGGGGAGGCCCTTGTAGTGCAACAGAAAACATGCTCTTTCAGTATCTTGTAACATTGGATTTTATGGTTGTTTTAACCTTCGAAACGTCCATTCGTTTAACTGACTGCACATCCATTGTCACAAACCGTTTTGGTGAGTCCCTTGCTGCACGTTTCTCGCTCTGTCTGATTCGTTTCCTATTCTTGTAGCCTGCACAATACACGTTGGGTTCAGCCGCCTCCGACTTCTATACTGTCGTATTTGACACGTCTTACGTGTCATTGCTTACCGACTAGTATCCCAGGCTCCGCCCAACACTTCTTAGGAATTTTCATGAGAATCATGTATGTGGCGGAATTGCTGAATATTCGTACAAGAATTGATAACCTATCGGATGTTGACCTGACTTATTCTATCGGATTACACTCGCAAATATTCTAGGAAGCAGTTCCAAGGTATTGTGCCCGGTACCTCTTATAGGCTTCAGTCACATTTCACTATCTATAACATTTTGTAATTGATAAAGCAGATAAAATTGTAGCGGTATGCTCTACCCCCATATAATTTAATTTGCGGATTATGCTAATTCTTCATCTACCACTGTCGGTAGATTCCTGCAGCTATCGCGAGAAGTCCTCGATTACGGTAGAATGATTGGCGCTTTATTCCTCTACAAATTAAAATGGAACATTTATTTTTCTACATAAAGTAGACAAGTCGATCGTTCTAGCTCGTAGCGCAACACTTTGCACTTCAATCAACTGATTCCTGAACAGCGGTTGTGATGAAATGCACCTCAAGCCAAATAAAGTTAAAACCTTGCTACACGATTTGAGAATTTATTCTTCAAAAGTTTACGGCGAAGTTATTGCATCATTAATAATAAAAGATGCGAATGTGCACGCCGGTAGTAAATTCAATTTGTAATCGTTAAGTTTGACCGTCAGCTAAATAGAGCCATTCAGGTACATCAGCATACAACAACAAGCACAGATTTAACCGTACAATTACCCATACGATGTATTTTGTCTACAGTTTCCATGCTGTCACCAGGGTTTCTAAGCGTGTCACTAGCATAACTAAACTGTAATCTTGCAGTTGTGTGCTCGATACTGATGAACAGTTGATGGAGTAATTGCTATTAGTTTAAATGTAATTGAGGCGCCAGACAGCCGCAAGCTGCTTCAGCATGACCTTGACCGAGTCTCCATGTGGTCAGCATAAGTCAAACTTTTGGGCGATCCGGTCAAGTCGGTATTCTTGAGCCTGGGCAAGGTTGGCAATTGCCGAGTCAACAGTCTGGAAGGCCAACAGTTACAACATCACCATCCATGAAAAATCGTGGCGTTCTCTCACGTTGCGATTTGAACTCCGCTGAAAACACTAACAGGCTTTAAAAAACGGACTGCGGATGCTCTGGGCGCTAAGACGCAGCTACTGCACTTGGTCCGAAGAGGTAGACACCCGCCTCTTTTCCTCTATCCTTAGACCAATGTTAGAGGACAGCTCATCCGTCTCCTGTCCACTCACCCGGAGCCCAGGTGTAAAGGATTTGGCGGGTACATAATGTGGCCACAAGCCTCATCCCGGTTTACGAGATTGCTATATGAAGACCGATGCAAAGAACTATGGTCGACGAATGTGGGTTGACCTCGTCATGACGCACCGGATATGACATCTTGGTGAGTACACCAGGTTAAGGTCGCTGCTTCACCTGCGCACACAAAGCAGCACATGAGGACACCAATACAATCTTATCGTACTGAATTTGAAGCGCGTCGCTCACTAACTCTGTTTCGAGCGGAGGGTGGTGAATATTTAGAACAACCTGCCTGCAGACATAGTTGAAGCAAAGCTGGTGTCGGAGGTTAAGTAACTCGTGGACTCGCACTTTGCCAACTTGAGACTTCGAGAATAATCACTATCATAATAGGTAGATTTGCTTACAACATATTTATGTAGTTACACAGAGGCATCTCTACTCTCTGCATTTTCTCAGTATTCAGTCTTTGATATGTTTGCTCAGGCCATGAGAACAGTCTCGCCAAATCTAGGTGACTGTATTTGTTATCTGGATAAAAAAGTATTATATTTGCAACGCCTTTGTACAGTATAACCGGGTTAACAACCTGGAACACACAGTAGATATATATCCAACTTATCTAAGTATGAAACGTCTGTGAACATAGTGGCACTTGTTAATTACAAGGATTAAAATTGCCTAATATTAATTTGTGACTGGAAACCAAATATGTGACACGAGAAACCACTCGCTCAGCCGAACAATACTAATCTCGCTTCACTACTGCATTAATGGGAATTCATGTATCTGCTATTGTATATACTATTAAGAACAGTACTACGTTCTGAAAGTGGAATTTCGTGAATGAAACCAACACGAGATATGCCCTAAAGGAATGCTGTACTAAATTCCATTAATTTAACTTACACCACCAAAAATGTGCATCGCCTTTCGTTGAGAATAATTCATCTTCATACAATCTGATAAACCATATTGTCAACATATTTTTGACAGGTTAAGTCTTTGTCAGCACAGAGGAATATTTTGATATTCTATTCCGTTGTGCTTTTACGCACTTGAAAAAATATAAGAAGGTATGTGACACACCGTGCTTAAAAACAGCATTAAGTATACTGATGCATCGTTAAGTTTACTGGTAGTTGCCTACACGCTGTTACTTTTTAAATAAAACGTAGGTAAAATCAGCGTATGTAACCCATAGACTGTCGCTGAGTGCTCGTTTTGAATTCGCCGTTCCAATGTCATGCATAACATATGAAATTCGGCCACTCAAAAAATTCGTAATACTTCAGCACGTTTGAAGTGTTGCATTATGGCAATTAACCACGTCGGCAAAATCGACGTTAAACTGTCCCATTTGGTGGTATTTCTAGTCATTCGCACAGATAAAAATAATATTAGTACAGTAAGGGCGTCACATGCTTAACTCTAAAATCTAGCATCATAATTAATTGTTAGGGGTAACTTTACTTACATATAGATAACACACTTTCAATAAAACCGTAAATTAATTAAGAGCCGGTGACTGGCAGAGTGCCATCCCTGAGCGTCCCTTGCCGAGTAAGTAATGATCGTGTTGTTTCCGCTGCGATAATGATGTTCCCTGTGGAACCATGTAACGCAAGGATCCGCGCTAGCCCTCATCTGAATGGGATGTCATGAAACTGACCCAGGATCTACTTTCAGCTCTCTTCCACCCCAATGAAATCCAATGACCTAGCCACTAAAAGCTTCTATGTGGTCTAACGTCTTCAATACTCCCCTGTAGCACAAGTCCAATTCCTGTGCTGATTAGGGTGCCAAAACGTACGGGCTAAACTGGACAGGAATGTGGCCCGTGAGACGGCAAAGTTTGATTTGGTCCATATTAATTTTCCTGAGCAAAGGCCACCGTTCCGCGGGCCATTCTATAAGCGTTCTATACCTGACTAGCTTTACTCCGCCCACACAATAGCTCTCCACTAGCTAATGCTGCCATTCTGTACAGTTTACGATGCACGAATCAAAATGATCCTTCGTTGGCCAATCAGAAAGTTGAATAATTATCTGCAAATACCACATCGACACGTACCCTTTAAATTTAGGTTTATCTACTTCTTTTGAAGATAAACATTTTCCTAGCGCCTTTACACATAGCGCAGTAAAGGTGCTGCGTGTCTCAATGTGATACATAGAACTAGAAATAGACGAGATAGACGGTTGTGATTGGATCTGTACACAGACCTAGCCCCGCCCAAATTAACGTTGCAAAATCATATAGTTAAACGAGTCTACCACTGAAATAACTAATCAGTTACAAAGAGTTGTTCATACACGTCAACTATATATTTAGCGTTAGTAAGTATGGTAATTGACACCCAGTAGGAATAACGTTTTATTAACGAACGGGACCTTCACCCAGTTTTCGTCCAGTTCCCTATGATTGTTTTTACGATTGTGCTGCCAGGACTGTTACGACTATTTGAAAATGTTTTCGACCAAAAAGTGCATACACAACATATGTTGAGACGCTTCTGGAAAACTTTCCACGAATGACTAGATTCACCCAAGTCATTACACACAGAGCCCAGGGGAACAAAAACGTTCATACTAAACGCGAAAACAGCCAATAGTCAGTTTTGTCACTCGTACCACACGTGACGGTATACTGGGATTAGATACAGGTAATTAAATTAGTAAGGATTTGCCAAAATGTTCCGAACAAACCTGGTTAATGATTGGTTAAGATCCTTCGTTTTCACGTTTCGAGGTTATGTAAGTTTAAGAAAATTTAAACATGCTTTTAATGGGAACTAAATGTAATATTTGTAGGATTTTCAAATGAGGACCCATCATAATGTACTCAGGGTGAAATTATTTGCATTTAGCGAAGGGGAGTGTGTGGTTGCACAATGTCGAGAAATTCCTTGGCAGGCGGAGGTTCCGCAGCACAACTTCTAGTTGGCTGCCAATTTTTGCTCCACCCGTTGTTTACCATGCAGCCCAGCAATATTGAATATTTGTTTTTCTGAAATTGATGCGCATAAAATTTCACGTGCACGATTACGTACATTACTTTAGGTTAAACCGTGTTACTTTTAATGTATTGATAAAAAACTTTTATATGTCGCTTTATAATGTTGAATATAGTACCCTGTATATTTGTTTACTATAAACGGTTTTAATGCTATTGCAAAAGATGTTTCGTGAATTTATCTGAATGCTGTACTAAAGACGCAGCGGAAATTCATGTGTACCCGCCATTGTGCAATCTAACGGCCCCGCAACAAATGTCAACTATCTTGTTTCGAGCGATGGCTACGACCTCAGCGCTATAGCAAAAGCAACCTTCAAAACAAAAGAGCCCCACGGATTTTAACGTTGCATTAGAACATGACTTTACTATAAACAAGTTGCTCATTATTGCAGATAAAAAGCAACCAAACCATAGTACGAAAACAAAGCAAAATCGAAAATTTTTACTATTCTCCATTAGCTATCCACACGTTAGGTCGTTAAACATTATTCCATCAGTTACAAACATTTGTTGTGTATATGACTTTTAAAACACTAGGTGCACCGTGAAGTCGATTAAACTCACATGCAGTCGATCGTAGCCCGCAGTGCACGTGATAACTATCTCTTTCGGTATTGTGCAACATTGGATTTTAGAATTGTAATAACCTTCAAAAAGTTAACTTGGTTTACTGTCGGGACTTCCGTTGGCACAATCTGTTTTCGTAATGAGCTTGCCATACCGTTTCTCGCGTTAGTTGATTTGCTTTCCATGTTTGTAGCCTGCACATTACATGTTGGTTTCAATCGCCTTCAACTTCTATATTGTCCCGATTTGACACGGCTCTTACTGTCATTACTCATCGACTAGTATCCCCGGCAGCAACCAACAATAAGTGATTTCGGTCCAGTAAAAGCCGTCAGCCATTTCGAATTATCATGATCATGAGCTTTTTCCAGTTGCTTTGTGATTCAATACTTGTAATCATTTTGTTTTCTCACCGCACGTGATATTCGCTTTTTACGATAGATCATCTAGAGGATGAGCCATCTTCATATGCGGTTAGCGCTTTTGAGCCTGCCATGACTAATTCTGTTGCTTTGTCATCTCCATCTTTTTAGGCGATTGATCCTTCCTTATGGTTTTTGCACCTAGAATCTGTACTCTACAATCGTAGGATTTCTTCGGATTTCTCCTTGTTTACTCAGCTAAAAATGTATCGTCGCAGACGAGAGACTTCATATTTTGCTCACCTCATGTAATGAAATGCGAGACTTACACAGGCCAGTATTCTGCGAATCACGCCTTCTGAAAAGGTCCGTCTGCAGCAACCATTTGGTGATCTGCAGCTAGGATATGGGATGCCCTCATTCTTGTTGCGTGAAATGCAAAGCTTGGCACGTCCAACCTTGGCCTAGGGTTTCTCCGCAAATTGTGGATGCAACACCTTCCCAAAAGTACGCGGGCTATCCTTGCACCAACAAGTGACCTGCCACGCACAGCAATTGCAGACCTAGCAGACTGCGTCATCGACCGACATGTGCCAGAGGCTACAGCCAAAACACCTAAGTGGCTTTGTGCTGGCGAAACCACACCGACACCCACGATTAGCCAACCGTCGGCAATAGGCGAATTACCAACGCATCTAGTATCACTTAAGTGCCAGAGCGAGGAGCACAGCTTAAACCGTAAGCACCACAGCTGCTCTGGATCATCGCCCCGTCGGACAAAACTTGATGCCCCTGGTTACTGCATTTACCGATCGCGTTTCGGTACTAAAGCCCGTAAGTGGTTAGAGCCTTGTAGCGACTCCGCTACAGTGGACCTGTCACACCGGCCTCTAACGGCCACAAAGGAAATTGGCAGAACTCAATGCCGTCTTATCAACATAAAGGATTATGGTTCCGAGACACAGTTTTTGGTTGACACCGGGGCGGAAGTCAGCGTCATCCCCCTACGCCAGGTGAGCCTATCGCTTTTTGTCGACAAGCTTAAGTACTGCTAATGATACCCCAATAGCCACCTACGGAGAGCGGTCGCTAACCTAGGGCTTCGGCGCAAGTTCCGCTGGGTATTTACAGACGATGCAGTCCCCTTCGCAGTCATCGGTATTGACTTTCTCATTCGCTTCGACCTCTAGGTCCATGCGGAACCTCAGATGATAGTTTACACCGCGACGAAGCTCATTGTACGTGGCATCGCAGCAGAAATCAAATCTATAACTTCAGTCTACGTCTCTCCCCAGATCTCGCCATCACTTTTCCCAGTATTCTATGCTCGTTCAGCCAATGGACGCAGCTTTCCCGTGACATCCCAAGTCATGCATCATATAGGGACGGACGGTACACATATCTCATGCCGTTCTCGATGGCTGTCGCCCGAGAAACGAAAGGTAGTTAAAGCGGAGTTTTAGAACATGCTGGAGCTTGGAATACTCCGCACTTCCGACAACCCTTTCTCCTCTTCCCTGAAGATTGTCCGCAAGAAATCAGTTGACTGGCGCCCTTATGGTGATTACCGCGCACTCAATCGGCTAACTGTCACAGATAGGTGTCCCATTCCCCACACACAGGACCATACCTCATGCCTCACAGGCAAGACGATCTTAAGCAGGATCGAACTTGTTTTTGCCTGTTACCAGATTCCCATAGAAGAAAATGACGTTCCTAACACGGCCGGTATCTGTGCTTTCAGCTTGTTTGAATTTTTGTGAATGCTGCCTGGACTGTGCGCCGCACATACCTTCCAAGGCTTCAGCCACGATGTACCTTGTAGTCTAAACTTCTGTTATTCCTTCCTCGATGATATTTATTAGCTAGTTTATCGAAACAAGAGCGTCTCAACCACCCTCAAAACCTCTTCCAGCGCTTGACTCGGCACGGTTTCACATTGAACCCGGCTGAGTGCGAACTCGGCCAATCAACGGTAGGATTCCTAGGCCACCTCGTTTCATCGTCTGGTATCGAAGTCCTTCGTGGTAAGATCCAGGCAATCAAGGACTTACAAGCATCTACTTCATTCAAGCAACTCCGTTAATTGTTGGATTTGATTAACTACTATCGACGCTTCATTCCGAGCTATGCTCACCTCACGCAACCTCTGACTGACCTACTCAGAGGGATGGACGTATGTACACTTCCCTGGCACACCAACGAAAGCCTTCACCGAGCGCAAGGAGGCCGTCACCAACATAGCCCTCCTCGCTCATTCCGAAGCGACTGCACCCCTTTCTATTGTAACGGATGCCTCAGATGTCGCGGTAGGAGCCGTCCTCCAACAACAAGTTGGTAAGCATTGGCAACCCCTTGGGTTCTTCTCCAAACGCCTGCAGCCAGCTTTACCCTACCAAAGTAGGTTAAGCGGTTAACTGCTCGCTATGTACCTAACCATTCGGCACTTCCGGCACACACTGGAGGACCGGGCTGTTATGGTCTACTTTGAACACAAGCCTCTTATCTTCGCCTTCAACGCTACTTGAGACAAATACTTACCACCGGAAGCAAGACGCCTAGGCTTTGTTACGCAATTCATTGCTGACATACGTCATGTCTCCGATGTCGATAATCCCGTCGCCGCATTCTCTTACGCGTCAACCTCACTCTCTAGTCTTTGCTTACCGTCGATCTTGCTGACATGGCCCCAGCTCAGACTTAAGATAAAGACATACAGCGTACACCAGTCCACTGCCCCGCATGTGCAACCTGTTTTTCTCCAAAGCACGGAAGGAACCATTCTTTGTGACAGTTCCACAGGTTGTGCTAAATACCTCGCGTCCGTCTCCTTCAGAGGCAGTCTTTGACGCACCGCAATCACTATCACCTTCCGGTATCCGTGCATCTATGAAACTGATCACCGATCCTTTCGTTTGGCCATGCGTATACGAAGATGTGCGCATCTGGGCTCGCGCCTGCGATCAATGACCAAGCTCCAAAATACATCGTCACACCCGCAGTCCTCTTGGTTCAGTTCCCGCCCCGGACTAGCGTTTCTCGTACGTAAACTTAGGTCTGGTAGATCATTTGCCTCATTCACGAGGATTCGTCGACCCCTTCACCATTTGGCCAGAAGCCATTCCTGTAACCGACTACACAGCTGAGAAGGTTATCCAGGTTCTCTTGGACCAGTGGGCCTAGCACTACGGATGCCTATGCAATATTACAACTGACCGAGGAACCCCTTTCCAATCTACACAAATCGATACTTTCTGCAAGTTTTTAGGTTGTCGACGCCTTCAGGCCATAGCTTATTACCCAGCAGCCAAATAATTAGTTGAACGCTCCCATAGACAGCTTAAATCCTTGCTCTGCGCCCCTCCGACCCTAGCTGGAGCAAAAGCGTTTTGCTCGTACGCTTAGGTATTCGCTGCAGCATCAAATCTGACGTACAATGTGCACCAGCAGAGCCGGTTTACGACACAACGCCAACGTTGCCAGGTGAATCCGTTTCGCCTCCCGCATCGTCGGGTACGCCTCCGCCTATCTTTGCGTCCACCCTAGCTTAGCGCATGCGTACACTACGCCCGGCCGCCCGGTAAGCAACCTATACGTGTAAATGCGTAGCGGACTCTCTACCTACACTCACGGCTTCCGTCGCACCAACGCGGTGCGGCTTTTCACCGGCCTCGCTACATTGGCTCTTTCATATTCCCGCAACGAACTCCAAATCTTTTCACCTTAGTACAGACTGGTCACCGAACAACGGTATCTGTCGTCGGTCTCAAACTGGCTTATTTGACGAACCACTTGCAACCCACTGGGATGCTATCACAAAGGCATCCTTACCTGAGGCGAGTTCTCAAGCACTAGATGTCGCGATACCTCCTTAGTACTTGCCCCTCAAGCTAGGCAAGCGACCGAATTGGTAGACAAGTCAAACATACGGTCCGTTAAACAGATTTTGTAAACTTTTTATATTTCCACTGCCACTCCTTTTGCGTCTTTGGTGGCAATCGTGTGTTTTAGCCACAAAGTTTTGCGAAATCGCAGGAATACCAAAACATTTAGAAAACGTAAAAGTATATTTGTTTTTATCGTGCATGCCATGTTCTTTCTCCGGCATCAGGCTACTTACCCCGACCCGTGTACACACCTCCTGTGTTCTACCTCCCAGAAACTCAACCGCCGGAACTTCCATGCCGATCCTCGCGTGGCTCGCCAACTGGCTGAACGTTGCCCCCAAGTGACCGCCAACGAACCAGGGACCCTCTTTACTAGAGGCATAGACAGTCGCCCTCGGACGAGAACGGCCGCGAAAACGTTGGTTTCCAAACGCCTGGCTAGTCGAATTTCTTCTTGCGACGAGGACACCCGGCTTTCTACGTAGAACGAGGACCGTGGACTGGAGTGCGGTGGGTGGAGTGACACCTCCCAGGCGCACCGCCGGCTCTGAAGCGGTGTGAATGTCCTGTTGGCCTTTTCTCAGGACTAGCCAGATTTTTGCAGTCTAACCAGCCCGACCCACGGCCCACCGATGATACATTTTGGTCCACACCATCATCATAATTAAATATTAACAAAAGCCTGGACCCAGAAAACTGTGCTACACGCTCATCCTGGGGGCCCTTCTTCAAGCCGATAAAATTATTCGCACCTATACGCATCTCACGTTTTCCCACACCGACAGCTTCATCAAAGAAAGCCATCACTCAGCCTTCTAGGTGTAGGCTCTTGTAGTGACCGTCGAGCACGCTCTAACAGTAGCTTGAAAATTTGTAGTTTACTGTTGTTTTAACCTCTAAAACGTCCACTTACATTCATGAAGCCACTTCCATTGACATGAACTGTTTTGCTTAATAGCTTGCTGCACTGTTTCTTGCTCTGGTTGATTTGCTTTCTAATTTTGTACTATGCGCAATACGCGTTGGCTGCAATCGCCTCCAACTTTTATACTTTCCCGATTTGATACTGCTCTTACGTGTAATTGATTACCGGTTAGTTTCCCAGGCGGCACCGAACAGGCCACAAAACCATTTACATCTGCAAAATAACTCATAAAATACTAAGGGTGAGAAAGTAAATGCCTAAAAGAATGACAAGTTATGCCACTTTGCTCATCTGTAAATAGGTTGCAATTTCCGCTTTTTCTGTACAGCAATTTATAAAGGCTTCTCGAAAAGGCTGTTGATTAAGATGACCAATTGCATTTTGTACGCAGTTGGCTTTATTCCGACGATGTAACTGGCTTCGTAATACTGGATGGTTCTCGACTGGTTACATCCAACTGACCAAAATAGTGCAAGCATAACCTAATATGCTGAGCATTAGAGAAGACTGGTCTAAAGTTTGCCGGTACTCAGAGGTCCTGAAAGTGTATCAAATTAGCGTACTGATTTTATTTGCACTCCTTCGGCAAATGGAGTCTTGCGTATGGGTGATTTTATTGCCTGATTGGTTGCTTGGCGGAATTTTTCGGAGCGGCAGCAAAGTGTTTTTCGCTGACCTCCATGACATTTTTTTACAAGCAGCTTTTATCTACATTTTACAAAGGCCCGCTAGGTTCCTGTAAGGCCAAAACCTCGCCCTCTTAGACCTCCTCGCTGCTACGTCGGTGAAAATTGTGAGAGATCTAGTTTACGGTTCACGTAAGGGTGCCAGTGACCACGTGTGCCTAGTATTCAATTGTGCCCTGAGTCGGGGTCGTGCATGATGTTGCACCCATAGCGCAACCGTCTGGAGAGCGGCTTTTCAAGCCAAGAAATACGGCGGCAATATTTATGTGCATCATATGGAAGACTTCTACTGTCCAGCTCGCTCGGAACAAATATAACTCTTTTCGCTCTGACATAATTCTCCCCACATCGCACCTTCATTTGGGAATAAAGTGTATAAACCGTCATGGATTAATTAGAGACTCGCAGGATTCTCACTATGTGATCCAGATGTAGGAAGTTTTACGTATCCGCCATCTCGGAAGTACGTATACCTCCTACTGAAAGTTGCGTAAGGCTGTGAACAGCATCAGCAGGCAACACGTCTGAGATATGAACTAGAGCTGGCCCGCTCCGCACCAACTAACCAGAAATGGTTTTTTGGTTTCGTCAAACTGCGATGCAATGCAAATTTGTCTATTCCCGTGCTGCCTGGGCCTGACTGCACCAAAGCGTCAAAATACCAGGAGAAGTCCTGCTTGCTTTCAGAACAGTACGTCAAGTGGTTTGTTCGCTAGGTTCCGTTGCCAAACCTTGACCTAGTTGCAAAGATTCCAGTCGACTATTTCTTACGTATGTTTTCATCTCAGAAGCTCAGGTGCAAACGCTGTTATGTGAAAAATGTCCCATCAAAGCTGCCGCCATCGATCCTAAGCTTTTTTACCAGCTGATGTGATGTGCTGTGCGAACCGGTCGCATATCTGGTTGACAGGTTGCTTCGCCACTGCCCTCTACCTACCGATTGGAGAAGCAATCAATTGCGCTGCTTACAAAAAAGCGAAAACCACATGGCTGTTATTTACAGACCCGTTAGCCTCACAAGTGCACTGGTTGTTATCCAAGAAACTGTTGTGCGACGCACTCGAAATGCACATAGTTAGGTTCGTTTAGCTCAACCCATCTCAACGTGCCTTCCGCAAAGTATATTTGTTTGACCAAATTATTGGTTGCCCAAGAATGCTGGACTGCGGCTGTAGACTTGGAACAGGCGGTGGAAGTTTGGTTCATTATTTTTTTCAAAGCTTTGACACAGTTCCACATAGTTGCCTTCGGTTTAAACTATTATCCTACGGCGCATCAGGCCAAGTCTTGAACCCTGTTGTGGCGTTCTTAGAGGGCAGTGAGATGAGCTTTTGAGTGGGCTCTGAGCTCTCTTTTCTGTAAGCGTTATTGATTTAGGTTCCTGAGGGTTCGGTCTTTGACCCTTGGCTGTTCTCAGTGTATGTTAATGGCCTACCTGAGGAGATCACCTTACCACCCCTGCTGTTTGAGTTTGATCTAAATTTTTGGAGTCCAGTGACCTGCTTAGAACAAGACCAGGTTTCTGCAACGTAGGAACTTGGCATACTAACTCCGGTTCACAAAGGCGAAAGCAGGCCTGCGTCCTGAAGCCACCGCCTCGTGTCCCTTTTCCCTGTATCATCCAAGAGCATACTATCCACCATTGCCGATGCGTTGGTGTGTTATCTAGAAAACGGTAAACCTTATTGCTCCTAGCGACACGGCTTTCATCGACAGCGATAAAGCACGACGAATTTATTAATCGCGCGTAGCAGCTGGACAAAGTCAGCTGATGCTGTCGAGAACGTTGATGTTATGTACTTAAATAACTAAATAAATTTTTCTCGAATTTATTGTCGAAGGCCTTCGACCGTTAAGCTCATCGAGCTCCCCTTTCCAAACTCCAATATTACGGGATCGAGGACCCACTCTTTTGCCGGACCGCCAACGTCAGCCTACAACGACAATAATGGTAAGGGTCAGGTGTTCCCTATCCGAACCCACGCTAGTTGAGCCTGGTGTGCCTCAAGGCTCGCTTCCAGGTTCGGGATGTTTATGCTATTTATCAGTAACCTTGCACGGAAACTCGCTTCAAAGTTACTGCTGTCTGCTGACGATACAAGTTATGGCGCCGAATCCAGGCGGATGCCAATCAGAATTTACTTCAGTTTGAGCACGAGCTGGGACATGATGGGTCTGCCCCGAATGGGTTCAACGCGGACAAATACAAGGTACTCTCCATGCGCTACGACCTAGAAACGCAAATACTGCAGTGGCCATTCATCGAACGCGACCTTGGCGTCCTTCTTCAGGCGGACTTGGGTCGTTCCAAGCAATAAGCAAAGGCTACGAAAACTGGTAAACTGCACGACGGCTTCCTACGACGGGCGTGCAGACAAGTAGACACCTTTTTTAGACAGCTGCTGAAAGCGTATTTTCGTTTCTATGTGGAATACGCAATCCGAGCATGGCAGCCATGACTGCAACACGACCTTACTGTACTGGACCAAACTCATAGTCGGGCTTCTAAATACGTCGTTGGAATGCGCTACTTAGCTTACCATTAAAGGCTGAAACGTTTGGGTTATTCAGCTGCGGTAGCGCGGACTACGAGGCGACTTCATTATGGCGTACTTGGTTGTGCACTGAAAATCACGTGTTCTGCTCTATACTAGGAATCAACAGTAATACTGGGCTTTAAGGTTATTCATTGAAAGTAGCCAAACCGTCCAGCTGTCTGGTGTTGCGTAGAAAGCTTTGTACATTCGTGTGTGTCAACCGTGATACCCTCCCCCCGAATCTGCTGATTAATCGTTTACGCTAGCTATATTTATTAGGCGGTTGGATGATGCACTCCGCCACCTTCATGTTGTTACTTGGCGATACTATCAATCGTAATCCGGGAAATACCTTGGATTTAAGTTTCTCGCCTGTTAAAGCGATGGGAACGCTGGTAGCTCAAAGCTGATAAATCAAAACGCTAGGTCCATTCGTTCGAGTAAAACAACTAACTGCTTTTTTAATTAAGCTTTCTCGCTAAACCAGCAGACCATACAACGAGACTTGTAAAACAATGCCACTTATCTTGAATAAAATGATTGTCCATAGTTTATTGAGCGGTCCTAAAGGCCCTTGGCTTTGCAGATAACACTTGATAATTGTTAGTTTGGCCAGCTTTGTGACATCTGCCGATAAACATTAAAAATGCTTGGTATTGAGAGCAGGCTTAGGTACACCTTCTACTTACCTACTTGAAGGAAGTGCGGTACCGCAACTGACCCATCAAATCTATTTAGTTATTTCACTCCTCTACTTATAAATCCAGTAAGAACTAAAATGCGCGTGCTGGCGGAGGTTTCCGGATGTCGTGCATGCTCCGCCGATCGTTTGGGAACATAAGAAGGTGGGTGTACTGTTGTACAGCTGGATTCGTACTGCTACACTGCTGCTATGCTGCGCTTGCGTGACTACGACAGCCTGAGTGCTCAGTCAAGCGCCCACCCAACCGACAGGCAATAGAAGGCCAAGGCTCGGTAAACTGGGAGTCTAGCCCACACGATAGATCAGTTCTATGTATTGGTGGACGAAACCCACTAATTTTGGAAGCGTTTGGCTGTCAGCCAACGTGAGTTAATTCCGTCCCACGGATCTTACATATTTGGCAGAATGCTTCGCCTCCGTTGCTTAGGGCTTGTATTTGCTGGCCAATCAGTTTGCACCCGATTCCCAAATTTGGCAAAACAGTTGAAGGTCGTTCCACGCTTGTTCTGTTGACTTTCGCATGTGGCAAACAGCTCACGTGCTCAGCGGTGTCTGTGCGCGTCCTCCTATCCGAACATTGGCTCCGCCCCCCTCACTATTACCGCCCCTTTGTATTGCTTGCTCCTACCTATTTTCCGCGCTTGGGTTGATTGTAGCTCTTTACCCAGGGGTCTACCGGTAACCATCGCGGTTGCCTTCTTCTTCGACAGGGCCTGCACGTCACCTCGGGTTTCGTCTGTGCGACCGGCTGTGTTCCGCTACTACTACTGGATACCCAGTAGTAGGTTCCACTGTGCTGCCGCTGGTTCTTGATGTTTTTGAATTTTGCCATGCCGCTGTCGTAGATGATTAATATGTTTGTTCCACTTTCCATTCAGACCATCATCACATAAATAACTTCACCACGCTCCGCTAACCTTTCCGCTAACCCATCTTTCCAGGGTCTGGAGGTTATGCGCAAACGCTAAATCGCCCGCCTTGAACGCGCGAAAAATTTTATCCTGCCCCGTCGGTTGTCCGTTGCGGTTTCCAACATTTCTGGGCATCAGGCTATCAAATGGCGTTTTAGCTGTTTGTCCAAATAGTCCAGCAGCAGGGGAGTCACCAGCTGGTGTGTTTGGATTCGGAGTGTTTCGATACATTATCTGAAAGCGCTGACTTGCATCTCGTGACACCCTCGTTTCGTCCGCTTTGAGAAGAGCACGTTTAAATGTATCTAAAACTGTTCAGCTTTCCCATTCGACTGTGGATGTTACGGTGGCGAAACATTTTGCTTGATTCCGTTTTGCATGCAAAAGTCTCGAAACAGCGTTGAGGTGAACTGGGCTCCGCTTTCTGTAACCAGCATCTTCGGGGAACCAGAATACTGGAACAGTTTGTGCAGCTCAATGCTAGTGTGCTGGGCGGTTGGATTTTGCATCAGAATCACTTCGGGTCATTTTGTGTAGGAATCAACAAAAAGAAAAAGGTTTGACCGTTGATTGCGCCCGCATAATCCAAGTGGATTCCCCGCCATGGCCTTTACGACTCGGGTCAAGGGTACCACGAAACTTTCATAGGTGCCATCTCTGCTTATTTACAAGATGCACAACTTTGGCAGAACTGCTCGATTTCTGCATCCATTTGATGACAATACACAAAAGTTCACACCATGCCTTCACTCGGATGGTTCCCGGATGTCCTGAATACGATTGCTGTAGCATACGCTTCCGCAATTCATTTGGTACCACGACTAGGTCTCTAAACGTTAGACAGCTTTCAACGACCGAATGGGATCCGCGTCGACTGAAGAAATTTGGTAACTCCTTCGAAATTCTGACACTAGGCCAACTGGACTGCATAACCCACATCACTTTCAGCAAGCTATCGTCCTGAGTCTTCTCGGCACGAATCGTGTCTGACGTTACTGGCAACTCCCTTACACTGTCAACCCGGATGCGCTGAACTTTCGACTCGAATTTGACAGATGCAACCACGCAGTCCTCGTATTCCTTCAAATGGGAACCGAGGAGGTGAGGTAGTGCGTCAGCTTGGCAGAGTTGTTGTGTAGATCGATATTGTATACTGAAATCGTACGCCAACAGTACGGTTGCCCTACTCTGTAAGCGAGTTGCTGTGAAAACAGGAATACCGTTCTTTGCTCCAAATATCGAGAATGGAGGTTTGTGGTTCGGGATCAGTTTGAAATGTCTACCATATAACATCTTATGAAGTCGTTTCACTGCAAAAAGTCGCCAGCGCTTCCTTCTCAAGCTGGCTGTAATTTTTCGCCGCCAATGTCAGCAACCGTGCTGCGTGCGCAACGGCCTTCTCCTTCTTGAAACACGTGAGCAATGACAGCACATACCCCATAATTGGAGGCGTCCGCATCAACCACAATCGCCAAGTTTGGGTTGCAGTGGGTCAAAATTAAAACAGAACTGAGCGCTGCTTTACCTATATCAACGGATGGTTTGCACACCTTTGTCCATCGCCATTCTCTCCCGTTCAGTAGCAACCCGTTCAGTGGACCTCTTGTCTGGTGAATACTTGGCAGAATGGCACTATAATGACTTATAAGACAGCGAAATGCATTAAGTTCGGCAACATTCTTCAGGGGTAGCTTTTGCTTGACGGCTTCTATAGTAGCGGGATCCGAACGTCGGCCAAGTTTGTCAATGCTGAACCCGAGAAACTTGACACTTGCAGTTTTCTACTCGTAACCGGAAGCCAGCTTCTCCTAAACGAGTTAGTACTTTCTCCAACGTGGACAGCAATGCTTGTGGGTCAGACCCCATAATCAATGCGTCATCTAGTTATACCGAGCCCCCAGGGATTTCGTTCAGCAGCGTATCCATGATTTGTTGAAACGTGGAGGAGCAGTTTCACTCCGAATGGCAATCGATTGTAATGAAAATGTCCCAGACGTGTGTTGGCCGTCAGTAGTGTTCTGCATTTCTCGGCTAGTGGAACTAGTAAGTAAGCATCAGCTAGATCGGGGTTTGCAAAACGTTTTCCACCATTAAGCTTGGTGAAAAATCTTCAGGTATAGGAAAAGGGTACTGGTGGTTCGCCAACATGGAATCCAAGCCGGTTAACAAGTGAGCACAAATACGTACCTTGCCGGTTCCTTCCTTTATCACAACGATGTGTGCTACCCATTTTGAGCAACGTAGTGCTCCATTATGGCTTCCGACTGCAACCGATTTAATTCAGACGCCACCAATGGTTGTATTGCGTACGGCACTGGTGGTTTTGGTCTACAAACTGGTCTGGCATCTGATTTGAGGTTCAGCTCAGCCCTGGCTATCCGGAAGCATCAAACCCGGGTTGGAACAAAAGTTGGTGTCGGCGCTTCAGTTCTGCACTTTGTCTGAAAAGTTAAAAGATCATAATCTGCGCCACTGCAGGTTTCTCGACTTGTAATTTGGGGCATATACTGTTAACTGACTAGTCAAGTGATTTTAGTTCTTCCATCTACTCGAGACCCAGTAAATTCAATCCTGGTTGATCCGGCGCAAAACAGGTTGTACGAATGTGCTGATCACGAAAACTGACCTGACAACGCAACCCTCCGAGAAGCTTCAAAATACCGCCGGATGCGTTTCGTGCTGTGTGGTCCATGTGGACAAGCGACGGTCACCCCAGCATTCACCATGTGTCTCGAAAAACCAAAGTGATGTCTGAAGCAGTATCCAGCTGCAGCTTAACTGCTTTGTCAGCGATCTTCAACCTTGTAAACTTACGCCTACCAACATCGTCAACCTTGAATGTCGCCGGTACAGTTTTGGCCTCGTTGTGACATAGGAAGCGCACGGGGATTCGACGCCGTATTCCGCTCATCGCTGGTTGCTTCGCAAGACAACATGACACTTTGTGTCCTCGTTCACCACAGCAATTGCAAACGTGGTTTTGGAACGGGCGGTTTCGGCCAACTTGTCACTCCCTGCAACACCAACAAGCAGAAGAGGGTTTAGAATGTGGTGAACTCACATGAACCGATTCTTTCTGAGGACTTGGACTGACCCCGCAACTGATGTCCTGGCTACTCTGGATGGATGACTTTTGGATCATCGCGGCATCATGCTTCAAGTTCATCAACCGTTTGCATTCGTTCGTCTGTTCCTGCAGTGTGATTTTGGGAGTTTGTTCAATTCTGCTCAGTACTCTTGTTCGGGCATCAACATCTTTGGTTGTTTGTAAACCACCCACGTAAATAGGGCACCTGTACTGATCAGCTCTCCATTTGTGAAACAGCAACTGATCACGCTCAAGATTTATGCGACTCGAGTAAGTAACCCAGTCTTCGTCGTCTCGCTTGGTCATTGGCAGACACTTGTATAGGGTATTGTATAATAGCGGCTGCTCTCCAAGTACCTGGGACAAGGTAGCAACCGCTTCATCAAACGTCAAATCAGTGCTCCTTTTCGGCAAGACGAAATTAATAAACTTTTCATGCGCGCCAGCACCCAAGTTCCGCAGCATGTGGCGAACTCTCTTGTCGACTGAAGCGCCGGCTAAATCAATGCGAAACAGGTCTTTGTATTTATAGAATCACGCTTCAAAGGTACTACCGGCAACGGCATCGTACCGGAAGTCGCAAATTTGCTGGGTCAAGGTTTCTGCTGAGGACAACGGTTGCTTTTTCCTGTTACCGAGCCCGCTTGTAGTGAAAATTTCTTGGTCAGCGTTTCGAGCAACTTGACCTGTGCTTCCTCAAACTGCGCCTGCTGTTACTGCAACAGAGTCTGTAATTGTTTAAAACTGATTGACATCCTTGGGTGCTTCTGGCTACTCTCGCCATTGTGTAGCGAGAACGACAAGACAGGGGGGTAGACGTTTATTGCACACCGAAAATGGGCACATGAGGGTCTCGCGCTCGCCATCGAATATCGATTAGATTTCCGTCCCACAACGCAACACAGGTACGGGAGTTAGAGACGAGCCAGTCCTTTCGCCTCGGGAGCTCTGACTTGGAAGATCCGCCTTCCTGTTTTCGCCTCGATCTCCGCTTCTCTGCACCCGATTTGGATCGGCCAGGAGTCGTTCGAGAGCTCTCGACTTGCTTGTTCTGGGCTGTGTCAATCGGCTCGGCCTCGGTCCTGTGGGCTGCGCTAGCGGCGTATTTGTCTGATTTATTGCGCTGTCCACATATTTCCGCTCCATAGTTCCGGGCCCAGGCTCGTCGCTAGCCGTCTTTCGCGATCCGCTCTCAGCTAGCTCCGAAGAGCTCCCCAGAGCCATTCTTGGAAGCGGGCCCTCTACAATTGTTGTACAGCTGCAATTGTACTGCTGCACTGCTGTTATGCTGCGCCTGCGTGAATACGACAGCCTGATTGCTCAGTCAAGCGCCCACCCAACCGACAGGCAATAGAAGGTCAAGGCTCGGTAAACTGGGAGTCTAGCCTACAAGATAGGTCAGTTCTATGTATTGGTGGACGAAACCCACTAATTTTGGAAGCGTTTGGCTGTCAGACAACGTGAGTTAATTCCGTCCCACGGATCTTACATATTTGGCAGAATGCTTCGCCTCCGTTGCTTAGGGCTTGTATTTGCTGGCCAATCAGTTTGCACCCGATTCCCAACCTTGGCAAAACAGTTGAAGCTCGTTCCACGCTCGTGCTGTAAACTTTCGCATGCGGCAAACAGCTCACGTGCTCAGCGGTGTCTGTGCGCGACCTCGTATCTGGACATGGGTTCCGCTTAACTATCTATTATGTACCTTATATTTGTCTCAGCCTTTGTAAGACAGTATTTGGAATAGCTTGTGCAGGTCCGTCTGTCATATATGGTCTTCGACAATCTGGCGATTCAACTAGTTTTGGCAACCGGCAGCAAAATGCGTTTATTTCATTAGGTAATCCGCCTGGTGCATGCTCTTGCATGGGTAATATAAATTTGTGGCAAATAGTAAACAACAACAAAGGTATATATTTTTCGTCGACGCAAGATACACTCAAACTGGATGGTATGATACTTGGTGTATGGCAGTTGCAGAGGTTCTTTTTCTAACATTGCAAAGCGATCCCCAAGCCTTTGGCAGGCATGACTAATTACTCGGATAAATATTTCGGGCTTTTGAGTTTCAAAGAACTGATAATGTTGATAAGTGAACAGTACTAGTGAAGTAATCCGGCCAATACGGCGACAGCCTCTTTTGGACTTGCCTTCCCGCGGGTTACCCACTCGATGGATTTCACCCGCACTCCCATGCCTTGTCTGGCCGTGATAGTAGTTGCGCATAATGCACATAAGCCACCGCTTAGGTAGCGCACCTTAAAGGCTATTTTTCTGTGTATATTGTGTGGACAAGCCAGCCACCTAGCCCTTATCTTCAACCGTTATTTTTGAGTTAAGCATTTTCTATCGTTTTGGAAACGATGGCACTGCACCTTGTATGGGTATCATTATTAGCATTGCAATCATAAATCCGTCAACCTCAGCAGATCGGTTCAGTCGTGGTTAACAGAGCAGTAAATAATAAATATTCCTTACCTCAGTGTTCACCGCGACACATATCTTTTATGAAAGAGCTTTGCTGCTATTCTAACTAACGCTCTCCGCTGTCCTGAGGAACCGAAGAACAGCTTATGAAATGATTACCGAAATATGTCGATATCACTCCGCACCGTTCCGCTGCCCCTTATTGTTAAACAGTTGCAACCTCGATGTGAAGACATTGTTTATGAACGGATTGAACGCAAACTTTACTAGAGGATTCAATTGAAAATGTGATCGCATATACCTAAAGCTCAGCGCCCCTCACAATCTAGGCATAAACTATACATTTATTTTTTACTTATGACTACTTCTACACCCTACTGTAATGTTAAATCTTATTTCTTCTGTCCCAGTTGGGACATTCCAGGAACAAAGTACAATTTTAAGTGAACGCAAGCATATTAGGATGAGCATTAAGTTGTTTCGATAACTCTAGCTTATCGATGCTATTAGCAGTCACTCGTTTTACACTTCCCCTGTAAAATTTGGTTGGGCTTGATTATATATATATATATATATATATATATATATATATATATATATATATATATATTGACTACAATACTATCAAAGAAAAACGATTTTGTAGACTTCAGCATCCTGCCACCCCTGTATACTATGGATGTAAGTCCGTTTTTAGTCTAACGTATGCCACGGTACCCTCCCACAACCTGCTAGTCCTTATCACGTGCGATAAGCAAGCATAGAATAAACAAGCTACTGGAGTGTGAACTTCATTCAATCCAGTATGAGGTATAGTTTAATGAGCCTTAGCTAACTGACAATACGCAGTTCTTATATGCAATGACGAAGAAAAAACCTTACCCACCACATTTATTCCAATTTAACAATGTCTTTAAATCTGTTATCATTAACATACATTCTCCCTTACCTAACTGAAAACTACTTTCAGCACAAATATTTATGAGATCCCGCGATATTGCTTTTATCATAGAAAGTTGGTGCATGTCAGAAATTAATGACGTTAAGCTTAGAATCTTTGGCTATAAAGTATTCCGCATAGATCGCGCACACAAACGTGGTGGTGGCTTTGTCATATACCTTCGAAATAACTTGACTACAACTCTCGCAGTTCAGCCTGTGCTAAATAACTTGGAAGACACACTAGGGATAATGTTTTCATCTACTGATCATCTAGTGGGTTGTGTCTATCGGCCGCCTTGAACCACTCAATGTGAAACTCAAAAGCTAACCGACACGATCAATGCCGCTTCAAGTACTGCATACAAATCCAAATTATGTGTGGAGATTTCGACCTACCACATGTTAACTGGATGCGGCCTACACTTAGAAACACTGCGTTGATTGAGGAAATCATCTCATTTATGCGTTTCATGGCTGGCCCCAGCATGTTAGAGAGCCAACCAGAAGTGCCCCTACCTTCGACATTTTAGGCACGATGGAAAGCTCTTACGCTTATATGCTCATTGATAATCCACTACCTGGCTGTGCTCATAAAACAATGACTTTCATAAGATTATTGATTCATCAAAACGAATAAGTAAATTGCTAAAACCCGTTAGCAACCTCCACTGGTTGGACTGGAACTCATGTATAAACTTATCAGAGTCATGAATTGGAAACATCATTCCTAACTCATAACCCTACTGTGGCTAAACATGAGTTTACTAAAAATGTTGCCCTTAGTTTAGTTCTACTGGCATCTACTGTACGAATCAATACCCATAAACATATAATTGAACGCAAGCTTCTTTACAAAGGCAAAACCAAACAAAAGAAAAGTACATCGCTTGGTAGCTTGGCAACATTGCTACAACTACAACGTCTAAAGCAAAAGGCCGAAATCAAAGACGAAAGCAGGATGCTTAGAAATTCTAAGAAAGTACGTACACTGACGCAACTACTCAAGAGGAGAAACCATAAACACCATCAAGAAATTGAAACGTTGGCTCTAGACGATGGATTCATAACACGCGACATGTCCTGGCCATGCAATGCTATCAACTCTAAAATGGCCTCCTGTATTGTCCCTAGCGGTCAACCATTTCATCCTACACTTCTCAACCGAACGACTGGACTATATTGCAACAGCCCTATGACGTTAAGAAAGTTGCATTTGGCCATCCCATCCATAAAAACATTATATCGTCCGGGCCCAGGTGGCTTCTCTCCAGCGGTTATAAAACTCGGAGTAAAAACCTCGCTCTACGGTCAATAAACATCTTTACAGTTACCAGCACTACCGACTGTTTCCTAACTCAGTGGAAGCAATCCATTACAATGTCTCCGCGAAAGTGTGGTCGGAGAAATGGTGTCAAACTACAGCCCAATAAATCACACCTTTGCTGCTACAAAAGCCATAAAGAGCATAGTCAAGAAGAACAACTCAATATCTTACAAGACTAAATCAGATGAACCCCTCACAGCATGGTTTTCTTTCAAAACGCTCCTGCGTTACCTGCCAGCTACAATTCCTCGATCACGTCGCAACCATGATTGACAGCTGAATGGCAATCCTTTTAACATGGCTGGACATGCAACAGGCGTTCGACCGCGTGCCGCGCAAGCCACTTCTGTCTGCTCTAGAGTAATATGGAATGGGAAATCCTCTGCCTAACTGGTTCGACTCATCTAAACGGTCGAACCCAGGTAGTTACAACCGGTCAGCTCTGTGCTACACCGAAACAAATAACCAGCGGTGTCTTTCAGAGAAGTGTGCTCAGACAATTACTTTTCCTGATCTACGTAAACAATATATGCGACCCGATCAAACATGGACATCCAGATCTGTTTGCTGATGCCGTCAAACTGGTCTACTCATTTGATCCAGACCAACTACGAATGTGCCTGAGAAGCAACTGTGAAGACCTATCTGCACAAAATATATCTATTGAACGTTTAGTAAGGAAGGTCTCCTCAGGGAGATCCTAAATACTTAAGGACAGATGCCGAAAACGTGCTCCTAACGTCTGATTCAGTTCAGGCTTAGGAATTAGGTACTCCAACTCTTTCAATTACTCCGAACATGTGCTTTATCAGCTTGCAAAAGTAAGGCAGTTATGCGGATGTATCACCAGAACATTCTCCGTACATGAAGCACGACTTGGATCGTGGAGGACAAAGTACGGCTAGCGCTGGATTACTGTACGGTAGTCCAAAGGCAATTGAGAAGGCAAAACAGAACTGCTCTGGGAAATGTCCAACGAGCAGTTACCAAGCTGGTTAGTGGATGTTGCCCCAAGCTGAGTTAATACGACCGCTGTCGAAAACTCCAACTGGATCCTATTTGGCTGAGACGCTTGAAGAACAACATCGTTCTCTTCTATAACATTATAAACAAAGGAATTTATGCAGACGGCACCGCAATTGAACTACGGAAGACTGCATTTTACCCACACGTAAAGGCGGCTACTTAAAAAGCACGAGCTATCAAGTCATAAACCTCCATCGAATATCTTTTTAGTGAGCAGCACTGAGCAGTGCAACAAACTACCCCTACAGCTACGAATGAATGCAAGCTATGTCACAATTTGAAATGCCCTACCGTCGTTCCTCACTACATCCAATGTGTTGAAGTGCTATGCCCCACAGCAACTCTAGAAACATTGACCGAAGCTGGTATAAAAAGCATACGATTGGCTATTCACTTCAACTAGCTCATGCTTGGCTTTGCTATTTCTCTTCAATAGAACATTTTCGTTTCGCAATCTGTTTGCATTACTTTTTCAATTGGACGGATATCTCTTCGGACCTGGCTCTAATCTACCCTCGGCTGACTAGTCCCCTGTTTCTAACTGCTGCTGGACAACCGAGACGTT
>OX104060.1:30267715-30572488 GCA_944474145.2 Dicrocoelium dendriticum | reverse complement strand
CTTGAGACCTATGGGCATTTGGAGCCTGAGAGGCCGGACTAGTCCAAAAAGTTTAAGAATGAGTGCCACAGTAGGAAAGATAATCAAACAAGGCCTAGGTAGTTGCGCTGACGCTAGTGGTACCTATACCGTCGTTGAACCGATGCGATATGGACCCAAAGAGAGGCCAAACAAGAGAGGGCGACGATACTTGTGAGCTGAGAAGTATGGTAGTAGAGCCGAGAGTCAAAATTAACCAAGGACCGGAACTTTCGATTTCGGTGGGGGGACCAAGCGTACAGATAATGAATCGGACGGAGACGAGAATCATGAGGCCTTTACTTATACCATTGAGAACCTTAATCGATGGCAGGCGATCCTCATTAAGTTAAAGTCGAGTCGCGTTGCAAAAGGATTTGTTTCTTACTACGTCTTTTTGTACGGTGCTGCTTTTTACTGGGAGTTGTCTTCGCGTAAGAGAATAGTTTCTATTTTGTGCCATACTAAGATTAAGTATTGGTAACAGTGGTATTTTGTCAAAGTGGTTACCATCTTACGAGCGGAAGGATTTTGGTGGTTACTGTTGTTCGTCGCAATCAGCCGACTATTCAAATATGTCGAACAGCTATCCAGAAAAACACCAGAAGGCCGTTTCGCCCTATTGGGGCTCATCAGTGGTGCGCATCCTTCGGTCTTTGCGGAGAGTCGAACCCATGACTGCGAGTGGCTCTTGCCTACTAGCCCGCAGCTTATACAACTGCGCCATGGAGGACGGTATCCGACTATCACGAATTGTTAGCTAAATGCGATATAGCCCGACCCATCCTCCACTGCCATGCAGACACTTGCCATGCAGATGACAGCGGTCGGCTTTCCGGCGAAACGGCCGTCCGGTGCTTTTCCGGATAGCTGGTCGAGATATCTGAATTGTCGGCTGATTGCGACGAACAACAGGTTACCATCTGTTCGACAGCTGCGCACCTGAAGGGCTCACTTCGCTTATTTACGGTGACTACCCGCGTGAAACGTACTCTGCATATGTTACCACATTTTCTACTCCTATAGGTTGAACAGGCATAACTTGCAATTCTCTATCGTTGAAAGTGACCTGCGTTCACAGTTAGGGTTGACGGGTTATTCTGAGCAAACGGAGGTGACACCACAAGCTGAGCACCATTATGCAGAACAAGCAGGTCATGAAAGGCAACGAAAACTGAAGTGCGATATAACTGATCTTGGGTAGACGCAAAGTCGTTTTTCCAAGCGCGTCATTGAAACGGGTAATATATCAAATGAGAACGCTGGAGACACGGGCATCGCTGATTACCTGACAACCTGTTGCTGAGTAAAAGCTTTTAGCTAGCTAGCTTATGTGCGTCGCTCTTTACTGTAGTTTAGGAATGGCACCTAACTGAGAGCTTTCATTGAAATTGGCAGATGAGTATAACCGCTTGGAGTGTTTCAGAAATAAATAAATAAATAAATAAATAAATTGTGTATTCTCGACTAAGCGAGGCACGCCTGCGCAGGCATGATCATGTTAAGAGTACAAAATGTGATCAGTTAATGTACAATGGAACAATGGGATTGTTGCATATGTTTATATATGAATGTATGTAGGTTTGCATGTAGGCGTGTTTAGCTTTGTTTATGGGATTGGTAAATGTTTCCTGTCATTTTGCTTGAATGTGTTTGAAGGTGTCGCCAGTGCTTGCTATCTGTGGACTTGAAGAAATTGTTCGGATATGCAGTGGGTGACTTTAGTTAGTGGCGAGTCACAACCGCCACATCACAGTGTTGTTAAACGGACATATGTGGCTTTTTATAGGGAGAACGCTTGCCAGGCGAAAACCCACCACGTCCTGGAACACTGCCGCCGAACTATTTGCTGAAAGGGGGTAAACCCGAACCACCCAGCTGGCACTACGAGGAGGTTGTTCGGCTAGCCAGCTTTTCCGTTCATGTGTGTCGCTCCTAAGGCAACGTATTACATGCGGTCTGTTTCGCACAAGCAGTTTACTTTCCCCTGCGGTTGGATGCCGCACTCAGGCACATATATGTCAGCAACTGCACTAGGGGCCATGGGGCAACGCGATGAAATATCCCGCGTGAGCAAGCTTCGTCGAACAGCGTAACACGGCATTCAGCGAGTTTAACATAGGACGCCTTTTTAAAGCACGTCAGCTAACCACGGTGGTGTTGCTAATGTGCAGCGCGCACGGCCTTACTCTGCTTCGAATCTGTACCTCCAACAAACGCAAACGTTTCAACTTGCGCTCATTGAGCTTACCGAATACCGAAACGCACCGTGCTCTGCACGCTGTCACCGCCATTCCGTTCTTCTTAGCTCAAATTCTATGTCAGATTTTCCTAGAAAAAGATACGTTTGAGCGACTTCATTTTTATATTCTCAACGGCCGGTTCATTCGGACTGAGACTTGTGGGTGCTTAGCGTCATAAGAACAGTTCAGTGAGGACGCGTGTAGAAACACTGCGCAACTAAAGTTTACGTAGAAATGAAACCGCTTGAAGTGTCTTTTATTAACTGTTATGATTACGCGGAAGTGCTCATGTTAAGTATGCCCCTAGCGTGCGCGTAGCTTCCATGGAGCAAATCATGCCTAAATATGTATGGCAATTGCGACTAGGCACCGGCAAATCGTACGCAATCGGCGCCATTTTAAAGCGCTTCCTGGTAACTCAGGCCGTTCACTTCTCTGATATCCTACTGGTTGTGTTGGAATTGGTTACCCATGGAGCAGGGCGTTTTGGGTTGTTCGCACTGTGTTGGATGATATTTTATGTCCTCCTGAAGGATTATGAAAGATATGTGGATGGGGGCTATTTTATTATGACAGTTTGAAAGCGTTATGAATGTAAGTAACAGGAAGGTTATTGCCACCACTAGTTGCAGAGATGCTGAATGCGCATTTTGACCAACACGTCGAATAAGCAACACACGTTTGACGGCCTTGGCTGGATCCCTACCTTACTTCACTGTAGCAACCTTAACGTTGGGCTTCTAATTATGTCATTGGACTGCTCCACCTTCCACAAGAGCAGAGGCTGAAAATTTCGGGAGTATTCAGCGGGCTATTTCGTCGACTCGTTTGCGAATTGATTATGGCGTATTTGCTTTCTCGCAATCAAAATCATGTGTACCGCTAGTTACTGCAACTTGGCAGTAACACCAAAGTTAGCGGACAGTCTTTAAATAACAGAACAGCGCAGTCGCCCGGCGTGCCAAAGAAATTTTCTCCATTCGTGCATGTCAACCGTAGGACGCCCTCACGAACTTGGTCGTTGCTGCACCCACGATAGCCATATATGTAATTCGGCTAGATGATGCAACCAGCCACTTGCGCTTTGTTAAGTTAGGCGCTTCACCATGCTATACTCTAAAAACAGCATATATTTTTGCCTAGTGAAACTTGGAAGCACTTGGAGTGCAGGTCTATTGCTTTACTAACCGTAAGTCTTAGGGTTTGCTAATAGCAGTCCTAACTGCATACGTTTCCTTAACGTTTTCTGATAACCCACACGATTAGCCAACGGGGCTTGTAAAGCAGCGTTTCGTCACCTGTATCAACGCGTTGTTCATTGTTCAGACGCCCAGGATGATTCCATGATCTCTATATGTTAATAAAATCTGTGTTCTACGGACAGTCCTTATAACACTTTTCCTGTACACACCTCTTAGCTTAGTTATTCCATGGATTCCTCGAAGCCGCTAAAGCCAAAACATTAACTGCATTGAAGTCTTGGCAACAACGCGCAAAAGTATAGTTGCAAATTTCATGAAAGCAAAGCAGTTGTAACGTTTTTATCCCTAGTTACAGAGTTATTCTTCCTCCGCATGCCATGGCCACTTTTAATACTATTTCTGCCAATTAATTCTATTAGTTAGCCTACTTTTTACCAAGTCCGATGTCTTATTCCAATTTACTTTTAACTACTTTGCCATTAATCGGCAAAGTTTAGGTGCTGCATGTCAGAGTGTAGGCCACGTAAGACTTGTATCATGCCAAACCGCAAGTCCTGCGTTATTTACGCGTCTGCCGCAGTGAGCTGCTTTCGCAATGCCACATCAGTCATCGCGTTGACAAACTTTCCTCCTCCCAACCCTTACTATGTACGTTGATCATTACTACCTTGCTTTCCCTTATTTATCTTTCTACACAGACAAAGTAACCTCCTGGACATCAATACCGTAGTCGTGTCTTATGGTCTATTACAACCATGAAGCTCCTAAAATTATGAGGCGTCTGCAGCTTCTTTTAGCAAAATATAGCACATTTTATCTTTAAGCACGGGCTCACCTTTTTCTCCAACCCACCGATATTACATTTCTTTATTCCTTCTAATGTTTTTCCTACTATGAGAATATTATAACTCAGTATCTTTGAGCTCAAGTATTGCCTGACCCGTCTCTTGCCAACTGGTATCTACAGAACATTGACTAATATGTTTTAGAAGAACGCTTTCGCACAGAAACTCATTTGCATCCCTACTGTCAAGCTTTTCTTTGTTCCTGCTTCCATCTCCAATATTTAGTTTTATCCTTCATCCTACAAGATTTCCTTTCTTATCATAAACAAATTAATCGTTTATTGTCATTTATTCAACAGTTTGCTCTGCAGACTTGTACCGTGCACGTCAGTAACAAAGGTAAGTGTAATTGGTCTATTTCTATTAGGCAGATCCTAGAACATTGCCGTAACTGGGTTATAGGATCTTACTCGCAATGACACTGCTTTGCAGCTACTACACAGCCTAAATGCCTCTACCGTTTGTTTGTCGGCGCCATCTGCTCTATTTCTATTTCGTTGCCAATCCTCTACGTCCTCTCTGCCATGGACTTATAAGCTTTGTGGATTAGTTGACCTATTCTGCGACACCATTGCTCCTTACTCCCGTGAGTTGGACTTAATCGCATTAGGATCTGCTGCCCTCTCATGCACATTGGCGCTATGCCACTTGCCTTGTTGTCTCCGCATCACACCCTTTGACATATATGGCGCCCTTAGTTGCACCCCTTATTTACCCTCAGCTGATAATTGCTTGCATTGCAGTCCATGTTAGTTGATTCGTTGTACTCCATCAACGGCTGCATCATAACCAACCGTGGTCAATGCTTCTCATGGCGGACACTAACAAGGACGCTTATCTGCTTCGCTGCCTCTAGTTTTACATATCCCCAGACACCTTAGCTCCCCACTGCTAAAGGAAGGACGCCGTGCAAGGCGCTTCTGCTCGTTCCATTCGTTAACCCGAAGCTAGTATTACCGTCGACCGCGTCAACATCTTTGATACAGCTAATGCATTTAGCCTTACATGCTTAGTCTGTTTTGTTGGAACAACCACAACGTCAGATCCGTACTTATGTGCATATACTGATACTGTAGTTTCTCATTCCCGCGGAAGCTACACTACTCTCTGCTGTGTGTTCATACTGCTGTTTGAATTTAAAGCCCTTCAGTTCCGAGAGGTTGACTTAATCACAAAAGTAGCCGTTGCCTCAATATATTCTTTGCCTGCCGCGCATGCATTGAAGTCTTACCTCTCAAAGAACATGTTCTCCGTTGCAGTAATATTTCTAAAGCAAACAACATATTGCTAATTTCATAACGTACACACGAAACGAAGGTAGCATGTAACAGTAACAGACTACATAAATGGTTTATGTTTTATTTTTAATGAGACAAATTAACGCAGGCAGTAAGAAAATTTACAGGTGGTTATGTTTCGCAACAGACACTTTGCTATGTATTTGTTCGACAGTGGCCAAAATTGTTACAGGCTGCGAAAATTGTAGAAATAAGCATGTGGAATAAAGTCGTCAATGGAGGACAATATTTTGGGTTCACGTGTGCGTAGTGCAAACAAGTAAGTGAGTATAAGTGTAGCGAAAACGTTATATGTAGGCAGAGGTTACTTCATGCTTTTACTTGTCAAGGAAAGATGGATATATGACTCTAGTCGACTTGCCAGTAGATAGCTGTGGGTTTGACTTTATTCATTGACGAATCACATACGCCACATCGCAGTGCTGTTAAATGGACGTATTTTGCTGTATATAGGGAGAATGCTCGCCAGGCAAAATCAACCACGTCCTAGAATGCTGCCGTAAATGTTTTTGAACACAAATATACAACTAGCAATGCAGCTTGCTGACTGATCGCACACTCGGTTATTCGCAGTAATTTGGCGTTCAATTTTCTCATTTGGGTAATCCGATAGCTTTGTCAGGTCTGCCATGATCGCTGTAGCCGATCGAGCATGAGAAAATAAAGAGGGGTTGTCTTGTTGAGTGTCAAGGCGAGCTAAAAGGTCAACGTTTCTGGGTCTGAATTTTTCAGCTTCTGTAGATATTTTGGGGATGTGAAGACATTCTGTCCAGCCATCCGCACTGGACAACGGCCGTAGTGGTGCGTGCAGTTGAATCCTTTTGGTGTACATCCATGATCCATATAGGTCCTTGCCGGTTATTATATCCGTCTCGGGCGAAGTCCATGTTCCCCAGTCCATCCCGGCTCCCTAAGACTTTCCGGACATCAAAAAAGGGAAGGTGAACGACACCCGAAAGACCACAAAGAACAGGAATAGCAGGTAGCATTGGTAATGTTTTATGCCATAACATTGAGATTTTGACACAAACTGATGCACAATGTGCAACAATGCTTATGTTAACAGGGTTTTTCGAACGCGCTAAAAAACCAATAGGCGTATGGGTAGGTTGCTACCATTTACATAGAGAACAAGAGCGTTGTACTAAAAGCAATCCACGTAGTAGTAGTAGTAGTTTACTAAATAAATAAATAAATATTTTATTCTCGACTATGCGTGGCACGCCCATGAAGGCATGATCAGATATGTACAACCGTACAGACATTTTATGGCAACTGTAACAGTGACAGTAGAATATTGTTCGTATGTCTATGATGGAAATTGTAAAATGGTGAAAATGTACATGATGCAGCTATTGCGCGAAAGGCAAGTAAAGGGCATTCGAGGATTGGCGGCGCTTAAATTTTGGATGAACGGTAGGTAGCCAGCCTTATTCGATAGGGAAAGCAGGATAAGTAATTAAACATCTAAATAGCTTGCGTGGAGAAAGATTTAATGCTCAGTTAGTTGGAAAACAGGAAATAGATAGGAAGCAAGAAGGAAATAAAAGTAAACGGGGTGACTAGACATATGAAGAAGACGCGAGGATGCTAAGAGAATAGTGCTAAAGCCGACCGTGCTGGGTAAGGCTAGTGAGAGAGCTGGACTCCTACTTGAACAAATGTCGATAACGTTGCTGCGAGACGGATACAAAGCAGCTAAAAAGGGGTGGATACTGAGCAGTCGTATGCTGACTAGGTGAGAGAAGCTTGATCGATAAAAGAGCTAAAAAAGGTCATTTGAAGGAGAGCGAAAGTGAGGAACGAAATCGTACATTAAGCTTTCTGAGGACATCACAACATCGAAGATATAGTCGCAGGGTCGCATTGAGACGCAAACCCTTCTAAGATGCTAAGAAAATGCTAATAAGGTATGTTGAGCGAGGAAAAGTCAGTAAGAGATCTAGGACTACAACCTAAGCAAGTGTCGCAGACGTAGCAGCGAGTACGGGAGAACTAAGCGCCTAAGGCTAAGGGGCGATCTTTTGCTGCTTAATTGCAGTAGGGTTTATGGCAAGAAGGATAAATAAACAAGCGTATTCTATTACGTTTCGAGGCATGCCAAACTGTGCATGGTCAAAATTGGACAAGCGACGTCATTGCGCCAAGTTCAGGAAAGATTATACTCAGGAACGTAAAAATGTGAAGCCACCTTCTAAGCAACAGCATAGTTAGCGCTGTGTTGATACTGAAAGATAGAACATGCTTAACAAAAGTACGTAAACGTGTGTGTGTACGTATGTGAATTGACGGTGTGTGAGGTAGAGGACTTGCCAAAGGTAATGACTTTATTGAGTGACAAGTCACATCCGCCACGCCGCAGGGTTGGTCCGCGGACGCCTGGGAATTGCTCGTCAAGAATAAACCCATCACGTCCTGGAACACTGTCATGAATCGTAAGTTAAGTCAAATGGCACTGGCATGGCGGCATTCGTAACCATATTTTGCAGCTATTCGCAGTCACGCTGCGTTTAATATCCTTTGTTGACTGATAACTCGCCAGTAAGGATCCACGGTGGATGGTTGAACGCAGGAATACTGTCAAATGTGTTCTAATTTTATAGAAATGGAGCGGAAACATTGTGCAAGTTAGGAAGAATTTCAAAGTATTGGTGTGTTTTGCATGCTAGCTGGTCCAAGTCAAGGCAGTTGACCCACGGGCCAGGTAGGTTGCAGGCAGGTCCACCGTAGAAGATCTTTTCTGTTAATCCTTCCATCCTTTAGATGTTTGGGAAGAGAAGAGGGAAGGCCAAGCAACGCGGCCAGGAGACCTGAAAAACATGGTGCAAATGCATGATTAAAAATGCTGCAAGCTGTGACTGGTGGCCATAATGATGGTGATGATCAAGCAAATTTTTGGTAGCGAAAATATTCATTTGAGCTTAGCACTAATACGACATAAGTATTAGCTAAAATTGAAGAACGTTAACCAGACTGAAAGGTAACTATGTTATTTAGATTGGTTGCATTCGAAAACCAGAAGTTACAGTGAAAATATGGCATGGTTTAGACATAGTTCAGAGGGGGTCTTATCGATGAGCACATTCTAAACATCAGGTACGTATGTGTATAAAGATAGAAAGCTGAGCCTAACTAAAGCCGGCTAAGATGAAGTGGATAGGAACACCAGGCAAGTAGTTAGAGGTCGGACGCACGAGAGATGGCGCTAGTGGATAGGGTTTCAGAGGCCGCAAAGGCCAGTTGAGTTAATCCTTCTAGTTACTTGAAAATACCTATGTTGTCACAGAATAAGTCAACAAACCAGCAAAGGTATGTGATCCAAACAGTCTACAAGCATGCAGTTGGAGAGATAAGGGTGACTCCTAGCAAGCTGCAGAGAGCGTACGCCAAATCGCTGTAGCTAAACAGAGGTATTGAAGGTTAGTCCCCTCCGACCCTTATATAGGCATACGCGGTTATTAATTTTGCCTCGCTCTCATTGGTGAATACTTGTGTTCAGCGGTTGTGCTGGAGTCATTGTCATTGGCTGCGAAAACGGTGTTGCAACGTGGTGGGCTTATCGCACTTGGATTAGTGCAACTGATCTGCAACCAAGTTGCCCAGCTCGGAGAACTCCACAACAACTGAGCAAGCCTCACGAGCTACCAATATTCCAAATCATTACGAAACATTTTCCTTTCCCTGACCAACTCGCATCTTCATCTTCTGCTTTCTCTTTTCTCTTTTCCTTCATGTGTTGGTATTATCCTCTTATTTCAAGTGAACTTCCTCATTCCGTTCCTTCGATTTCCATTCTTATCCTTTGCTTACTTCACGTGACTGCGACAGCAGGGACTGCTAGGGCAGGAAATTGGGACACTGATTGGTTGACTAGGGTGTGCTACGGGTGTTCCGTTTTAAGTCCATCAGAAACTCCGAGCACTTAATCAATTGCTGACTCACTGATCCACCCAAGAGTTAGCACTCACGGGATTCTTCTACCGTTCCAGTGCCTCCAGGACTTAACTTGAATTTGAAAAGAGGAAAGTTTTCCTCAGGAGGTCGGATCCAAACGCTTGGACCCCTCCTTGCTCACCGAAGTTCTTGGGCGAAAGCTCATGTTATTTTGAACCAACAGCTGACGATATTTTCCCGGATTTTGAAGGTGACCAAACTCTACGTTCCGTAAGATTTCAGGTGCCACCAACTGTGCTCCCCCAGATATATTTGGTCTACCCTGTGGATCCTCCGATTTCATTAACCTGTTGTGGTATCGCTGTATTAACTCAATTGTTTACCATTAGTTCATTTGATGAAGCTGACAATGCAGAATGTTGGACCGATTACGCGTCACCTTCCAGCTTGATTTGGTCACGAAGTTTGCTGCGTATGCCCGATGTGTTAGACGTTGGAAGCAGTGCCTTGGCTCACGAGCTAAGGGTTTCACGAGTTACGACCAAAGCAATTCGGAACGACATGATGGTGCTGATCACAACCGTACTGCAGCAATTTCTGTAGGCCTTTTACGCTGTCCAATTTCAGCGTCCAAATATTCGACTCCTCTGCAGTGTCCGCGGTCGCCCACCTTAGGGCGATTATAATAAATTTCGGTTGTCTGTGCTCCTCTTCCCTTGCTTCCATTCACGCCAAGATCGAGCTATGGATAGTGTTCCTTAAGATTTTGGAGGTCTCCCGTTCCCATGAAAGTACTTGTATTTGTCGGAAGCATTATTTTCAGATTTTGCTCATTCATCTGTCCCTTGGCCTGGACTGCAAAAGCGCACTTGATGCTTATGGTTATTTTTCTGAGATCGTCCTTGAGAATTTGATTTGCATGCATTCTACGGTTTGTTCCTGTTTCATCCGGCTCATTTGTCTTAGAAACTACGTGCTGACTTCTGTTGCGGTTGTCTTGATGGCTTATGGGCGTTACTTGTGCGGTACGCTGAAAAGGTATAACATGTGCGTATTTTGTAATCATTACTTTTGGTCTGTTCAGCATCTTACATATAACAGTCTTCACACATAGCAGTCTTCATTGGGAACAGTAAATGCTGTTTTGAAATATTATGTACTGTGCATTTATAGCCAGCTCTTCCCCGTTTTAGTGTTTTTTCCATCGCTTTTGACTTACTTTGCGTCAGTGAGCGCAATGTAATTCCATTTGTAACTATTTTTTTAACATATAGATATACTCCACGCTGAGGCTTATGTTGCATTTTTGATGCTTTTCACCGCAGTTGGGCTAAACCAAGTAACACTTAAACTAGGTCTTTTTAGGCTGGATAAATTTCATTCCACCTTATTTTATTGCTTCTGCCTGCCTGAATAAGCATCTATTACCTGGCCACGTTGGTTACGCTAATTGCGCTTATCTTCGGTAATTTTGTTGCGTTTGCGGTATCTTTAAAAAACTTGTGGACATCTCTTACTTATCGCGGATTCTTTGCTAACCAACTTACTTCATATGGTAATTAAACGAAGGGTTATGCCACTGTATCTGTATGCATTATTGGATTTATTTTATTTCATCTTGTCGTTTCAAGTGCTAGGCTGTTGCTAGATATCTCCGGTGTGGCTGCGCTTGATGTGCACGTTGACAATGTGTCTACCTGTATATTACCCACTACCTCGTCCATACTGTCCTCAGGAGATAGTTGGTAATTGCTGGAGGAGAAGGGGTGTACTGTCCTTGTGGTCGTGCTAGGCTCGAATAGTGGTTCCATGCAGTCAGTGTGGAGCGGACTACGGTCCAGCCACCACCTTGTGTGCGGTTGATTCCCAAATGCAGCGTGCTTGTGTTTGCGTGTGTAGGAGTGTGGGCCGGCTCCGTTAATGAAACCTGGCTTCTATCCATATGCCTCCCGGTCTTATTCCTTCGGGTTTACACTGGATATGGGGTATGTTTTTGGAGCTGTGGGTGGTGCAGCGCATGCCACCCATGGTCCCGCTGTAGGCACAGGCGTCCTGTGGCTGGCCACAGTGACAGGCACATCCGAAACCGGATGCCGCCAAACATATATATATTTATATTTATAATCACCGTTGTTTTCACACAGCGTGGAGGAGTTGCAGCACCTGACTAGTGCTCTGGCTTCGACAGCGGCCAAATTCGGGCTCATCATCACCACGAGCAAAACTGCTTGTCTCTTTCAGCCTTCACCGGAGGTGAAATCTTCAATGTTTCCGCGAATCACCCCTGGTGCTGAATTATCAGAAACCACCTCCCGCTTTTACAACCTTGGGAGCGTGATGTCGACTGATCAGCAGCTATACAGTGAGCTGCGTATCCGCGTGTCGAAGGCAGCGGCGGCATTCGGGAAGCTAGAGTACCGGGTGTGGAACAACAATCAGCTTACCATTGGCGGGAAGCTGATGGTGTACAAATCCACGGTGCTGTCCGTTCTTCTGTACGGCAGTGAAACGTGGAATATGTACCCGGTGGGACGTGCGATATATCGAGCGGTTCCATCAACAGTGTCTGCGACGGATTTTGCGGATCGGCTGGGGCGAGAGAGTTGCAGACACGGAAGTGTTGCCCCGAAGTGGGATGTACGCAGTGGACTGCACACTTATATTGAGACACCTGAGGTGGACCGGTCACGTGAGCCGTATGGATTTGACGCGAATACCAAACGAACTCTTATATGGTAAGCTGAGTATGGGGAAGCGGCACGTGAGGATACCAAATTTACATTACCAGGACATGATTAAAGTGAGCCACACACGTTCTAATCTTGATTGCAGATCATGGGAATCGAAGGCGGTTGATCGGGCGCATGGCGCGATCTGATCACGAAGGCAGTTGCCGAAGTGCAGGAGAAAGCCCTTATGCATGCAGAGAAGAAGCGGCAGGTGATGAAGCGGCAAACACCGATGGGTTGTTCTCCGTCGACTTCAAGCGCATGGTGCCGTAGAACATGCGGTCGCGAGTGCCTTAGTCAGGCAGGCTTAGTTTGTCACGAGCGAGGCCACTCGACACCACTGCCGAGGCGGCGACGGGTGATGCAGAGAACGTGGGTAGAACCGGCGGGGTGTTTGTAGGTACGCTACATTCAATTTACTAACCGCGTGCTTGCATGCTAAGTCTCTTTATTTAAGGTGGTGGGATTTCAGTCTTGTCCTAGTGCCTTTCATTCTCATATAAATATCTAGTGAGGCATGAGCGAGGCCACCCGGGACCAATACAGAAGCGACGACGGGTCCTGTAGAGAACGTAAACAGAACCGGTGCAGCGTTTGAATGTACGCTACCTTCGAGTTACTAACAGCGTGCTTGCATGCTAAGTCTCTTTACTGCAGGTGGTGGGTTTTCAATTTTGCCTTAATGCTTTTCTTTCTCATATAAACTTCTACCTGTACTCTATTCCATTTACTTGCACACCTCGCTTAAGCCAATTGTGTCTGGTTTCCGTAACATGTTTGTGTTCGTGGCATTTCCGTAAAGTATAATTTCTGACCTCGTGAACATATCTAGCATTCGTTTGTAACCAACGTATTTTATACGCTCATTAACTTAAGGTTTATGTCAGCGTATCCTTATGCATTTATCGAGTTATTTTTTTTGTATCTCCCTCTCTCAAGTGATTGGCTGTTGGTTGATATCCCCGGTGTGGCTGCGCTTGATGTGCACGTTGACAAGGTGTCTACCTGTATATTACCCACTACCTCGTTTATACTGGCTCCAGCAGACAGTTGGTAGTTGCTGGAGGAGACGGGGTGCACAGTCCTTGTGGTCGTGCTAGGCTCGAAGATCGTTTCCATGCACTCAGTGTGGAGCGGACTACGGTCCAGCCACCGCCTTGTGCACGCTTGATTTCCAAATACAGCGTGCTGGTGTTGGCGTGTGAAGGAGTGTGGGCCGGCTACGTTGATGAAACCTGGCTCTTATCCACATGCCTCCTGGTCTTATTCCTTCGGGTTTACACTGGATATGGGGTATGTTTTTGGAGCTGTGGGTGATGCAGCGCAAGCCAACCATTTTCCCTCTGTATGCGCAGGCGTCCTTGTCTGGCTACAGTGACAGGCATATCCGCAACCGAATGCCGCGAACAATAATCAACTGATGTGCAATCTGCAGTGGTCTTGCGAATCACTTTCGGTGCAGAATATTGGAAACCACGTCCTGGTTCTTTGACCTGTAGAGTGTGATGTCTACTGACCATACACGGGCAATAATTCACAGATAGTCATTGTCGAAGGTCGAAAACTTAACATGTCATGCGATCGGATAGGACAGGATTCGGATCCTTACAAAATATCAAGCGAGTACTCTGTCTTTAAGAAAAAGTGATGTCGCGACAACCCCACAGCTGTCTCAAATCGGCATTGGCCCAGCGGGCTATAGCGATACGGAGGGACACTTTTTCTCATTCTTTCATTATGTATATTCTTCCCAAGATAAACAAGACTATACACCTGCTTAAACCGATTGTTTGCAATGGTGAGCTGAGGGAGAGCAATCTACAAAGCCTGTGCCAACGCTGCACTTTGAGGAGGCAAAGCACATGCCATACTTAGACGCTTCGATCACAAGGCGCTCAAGGGTCCCTTGCATGCAATGGGGTCGTCGCCGAACAAGGCGATATCATTAGCGTAATCTGAGTCGGCTGCACGGTTATCTGGAAGGTGCCAAATTTCATAAATCTGAAAGCCCTCTAGTGCTTCCGACAGAAATCTTCGATTGCGAAGTTGAAAGAAACTTGGGACATAGGGCAGCCTTGTCGCACACCACTGATGACAGGGAACTCCCGAGAGCCTGTCGTAGGCTCTTAATCTGCGCGAAGTATGAAAGTATATCGACGGACGAATGGCGACGTACGTTTCCGGGGTCCGTTTTTTATTAGGTAATGCCATAAGGCAGGTCGGTCTGTTGAGTCGAATACAGCTCGAATATTCAGGAAGACAACGATGCTGGATCTACGGTACACGTGGCGATGCTCAAGGAGCTAACGAAACGTAAATATGCGATGCACACAACCACTGCCGGAGCGAAAACCAGCCTGTTCCTCCCGATAGCGCGCCTCACGAGTTGGCAGTAGCCTACGCAACACGATGGATACTAGCAGCTTGGAGGCAACTGATATCAGGCTGTTTCCTCGGTGGTTGGTACATGAAGTCTGGGAGCTTTTTTAAACACATGGACAATAAGTGACTCCCCCATAAAGTACGGACCTTTAGTTCTCTCAAGATCTTTATTAATAGGGACATCAGCGGAGTGACAATTTCCACACCACCATGTTTGAGCAGTTCCGAAGGGAGCTCATCTGAACCAGCATCCTGGAAGCGCTTCAAATGTCCAAGCTGGAGTGGAACTTCAGCTTCATTGAATGGTCCGAGTGACACGGTCCATGTCTTACTGCTGCGTGACCTGAGTGCAAAAGTGAACGACGGGGAAGAACTGAACAGAGATTCGAAATGCTCAGCCCACCTGTCCATGCGCCTTTGCAACTTCGTGATTTGTGACCCATCCGCCTCACAGCTAACCACGCTGACATCAAACCTTCAATGACCGGTGGACCGAATTAACTGAAACAACTTGCGAGTGTTTCAAGAGAGGACGACGGCTTCATCCCTAGGGCGCACTGTGATTACTTCGCGATCATTGCAAACGTTCCGTTTGACTTGATGGCTGATAACTCGGCAAAGCTCCTTCTGATCGGAGTTATGTGGGAGAGTTTGGCGGTGATCGAACAGCGTCAGGAAGCGCTCGGAGATCCAACTGTTTGAGGAGCGATGAATGAATCCGCAGACTGGTTGACCAGAGGATAACGTCGTATTCTGCAAGAAGTTCCAATACAGTTCGACATCCGCTGGAGGAGCACAAGCTAGACTGTTTGCTGGTGATGATTGGTTCATGTTAGTTGACGATCGGCTGCTATCCTTTTTGTATCAAGCTTACAATGCCTTCGATTGGGAGGACCTCCAAAGCGCGTGCAAATGTTCGAACAAAGCAATGTGCAGCCAGAATCAAGGTGAGTAGACCAAACTTATCCGCAGTCCTGTATGTTACTTTGCAACCTGAAACTGATTGCAATGTGGTCTATTTGAGACCAGGCCGGCATTAGTGATGGATGACGCCAGATGACAAAACCTCTCTTCGAATGTCTGCACTTGGTACTTGTGAGAAACAGACCATTGTGTTCACACAATGAATGAAACCTAGCTCCGTTATCGGGGCGATTCTAGTGCAGTGCGTATTGGCCGCCTAAGTGATATTCACCTGGCAGCAGGCAATCGACGCGTGCATCTAAGTCCCCGGCGGGGACAGGGCCAGCTGATTTGGCGGCTTTGCGTAAAAGTTGATTGATTCACAGCTACAGTCGGTTGGCGCATATGTAGAGACCACGAACAGGTTGCGCCATTCAGCGCAGTGCCTGTTAACTCTGCATGAACCTTTAAGCCGAACTGCGCATAGTCGACTGTTGACTGGGAACCACTCCAGTCCTACGGCCTCGGTTTTGCTGCTTATGGCCACACCAACGCCTGCCAAAACAGCTGTAGCTGCTTCTACGTTACTGGAAAGAGGTTGGTGTTTTGTGGCTCCCTGGCTCGTAGGGGATGTCATCTTGAACCTAGTGTTCAGGTCTTGCAATCTGGTTTCGGAAGGCAGCATATATTAGTAGCCAGTGAGTCCAAAGTGCGTGCGAAAACAGCCTGTTTGCCAATCTACATGAGAGTTCGAACATTGAACTCTGCCAGCCGAAATGAGAGTCGGGGTCGAAGGATAGTTTCAGATAGGACTCCGTGGGTGGCATCGAAACCTTGTAGGGCCTAACTTGAGGGTAACACTGATTAATAACGGATACATGGTTTGCGTGTGATGGAGGCTGGTGAGAGGAGCGAGAGGAACAAAAGCATGCGACGAACTAGTAGTGTGATCTATGGTTTTCGCAGCAGGCACTACCCTATTTGGTTGCCCAAGCCGAAGAAGGGCGTTGTCTTAGGGGCTTCACCCCGAGCATTCAGCTTAATACCCTACCTGCAATTCAGCGTGTCGAATTCAGGGCATCGCGCCTATTAGGAGCCGGTGACCGATTCTCGGTTCACACGCGTTTCGTTTTATAAGTAACCAAACAGGGCCCAATCCTCCCCCAATTTCAGCAGCGGACTGCTGGTATACACTACTCCACTGGAGTGAAACAAGGAGCAGTGACGTTATTTAGTGGCGAGTCACATCCGCCACGTCGCAGTGTTGTTAGACAGAAATATGGGACTTTTCATTGGGAGAACGCTTGGCAGGCGAAACCCACCAAGTCCTCGAACACTGCCGCCGAACCATTTACTGGAATGGAATTAACCCGAACCAGCTAGCTGGCACCACCAGGGAATTGTTCGGTTGTCCAGCTAGCTAGATGTTGGAAACACCTTAACTATTGTGCCACAATACAAGAGAAAGGAAATAACGTCGCAACCCATGCACGCTAGCTGAGCCACCAGTAAAAGATGCATCTCTTGCTGGAGTGCTAGCATCCGGCTATTGTGCAGCAAAAACAAGTATATTATGCGTCAGAAATAAGACCGTGGCTAAGAGAAAGAGGGATGGACAAAGAAACTCAAAACATAAATGCTAATTGGGTCGGTTCTCAGCCATACCGAAAGTCTATCCTGCCTAAGGTATTCATCGTCTTTCGGACCACAACCAAGAGCCGAGAAGCTACAACTGAGGTCAACATCGAACTAAGAGCTTTTATTCCTCCTGACAGTTTTCGGTTTGCCTCCTCGTTAGCCCAATTCAATAAGGCCTGCTTTCGCTCCGGCATTGCAGGCCTTAGTTACCCTGGAGAATTCCAGGATTGCAGAGAGGTGGACTGCGTGCGCCTCAAGGGATTCTACCGGAAGTGTGTGGTTCACAGGGAATTTGCTATCTCACGCAAATCTCTATGGACCAACGGTGGAACGCCTATGTCTAAACGCAATCCTTGGACGTCTGATACCTCGCTGGGGCACTCAGCGTTTTTCCTTCAACATATCAGCATGTCTGACGAGTTTCGCACGTTCACACCCGTGGCGCGAACGCTCTACGTAACCTGCTATTTTCAATTTCGTGATCGCCGCATTGACAATACGACCTTGGCCATAGCGAATTGGGTATAGGAGACGATCGTTTCTGATCTGAAACCTTTTCCAAATTTGGAATTAGCTAAAGCCTTTGGGTGAGTACACCCTGGGCGGCAGTTTCTTGCTGCATTACCAAACCGGTAATGGAAGTAGCAATAGGAGCGCGATGCTCTTCTGCTAGAGTTGCTGTGAGGCCTGCTTGTGGAAGAGTATCGTTGGTGTGGCATTCGAGCGCGGCTAAGGAGAGCAATGCTGCGTTCCAATTTTGATAGCCTCTCGCTAATGCAGTCTGGTATGGCAGTCCCTGAAGTGCTTGTAGTGGACGCCGCAGCCACATAGTTCACAGCGTTTTTAACGAAATCTTCGTGTGCTTTGTCGGCCGCTTCCGCCAGCTTATTCAGTGGAATATCCTCAGCCAATACAACTAGTATCGCCGTCCCGTTAGCTGGAAGACACTTAAGCCAGAGTTGGCGAAGAATGGAATCATCCAAGGTTGCAGAACTGACAAGGGATCGCATATGTCGCAGGAGCTGAGACGGTGTACGATCACAAAGCTCGACGCAAGAGAGTAGCAGTTGGAGGCGTGACTCGTCGGACGAGGTAGTGCATTTTAAGATAGCTGCCTTAGGCTTATCTTAAGGTGAGTCAGTCGACATAGGGTCGAGGATATCAATGACTTCTGAAGCCATGTGTGTGGGTAAATGGTCAGTAACATGTGAAAACATTATAGACTGCGAAGTAATCTTACGGAAACGAGAGATAGATTCAACTTAAATAAACCAAACACGCGGGTTCGACACATCGAAGGATGACAAAGAAAATGCAACGGAAATTTCTGATAACTGTTCTCAATACAGTTGATCATATATAATGAAGAAAAAATTAAGTGTTCTAAAATAATACGGGGTCACTACTTATGTAGCGGACCGTCACCTAATGAGTTCGAGTGCGGGGGCATAAGACAATCTTAGGCAAACATACGAAATAGCAGAAAAATCAATACAATTGCATTATAGTTCCTTCTTCCGTCGATGTCAGCCCGATGCCGACTGGGGTATCGAAGTTATAAATCCGACTGGTGGATAGATCTGGCAGCGGCACAAGCAGAGGCTGCAGCAAAACGAAACCAGCACGACGCGAGCGCGTAGAAATTGTTGTATTCAAAATTTGTGAAATTAAACAAATGGTACAAAAACATCGGTAAAGGTACTGATAAAAATAAAGCTAAAATACCGTGTAATCACAACCACTACAGCATAATAATAAACACACACATGCGTCAAAAGGCCCAAAAAATTCATTTATCAGCATACATCTTTGTGTACCACAATCACACTGCCAAAAGATCATTGATCGCTAATGGCGGATCCGACTCTCCGACCGAAGACATTGGCCGCAAAGCCATTTCTCGCCTTTACAAAAATAGTCCTCTTCCTGTTATTAAAGGTGAATTCGTGAAGCATACACCATTCGTTTTTACAGTGCCAACAGCTGGCTATAAGCACGGTTTGGACCCTGCTAGCACATGACGCCTTCTTTTCAATCGTCGAAGTCCTTCAAAAGTTCTTCAAAGTCTTTCAGTAAATGAATGGTTGCTACCTTAATTTCAAGTTCAGGTTCAAGTGGAACCGGAACAGTAGTATAAATTCCCGTGAATGTTCCTTCCGTGACGCGTCGTTGATCCAGGGTATTATTCGTCCGCGATAACTAGAATCCAGAAGAGTCAGATCAGCGCGCGCGAATCACACCACGGTCAACCAATTAATACCCACGCGACCTGCACTGGTAATCGCCTCCGCACCGGTCACGTGAAATAAGAAAGAGAAGTACGGAAGTAAAAAAAGCGACAAGAAAAAACGTAACAGACTTAGTGATTCAATAACACGAATAGGCCAGGACGTGAAGGGGAATATTAAGAATTGAAGGCCAAGAGCTTCGAGTCGGTGTTCGAACTCTTTCACTGTTGGTGCCAATACCACGTTCTCGGGCAGTGCATTCCAGGAATCAACCACTCGGCGTGATAAACGAAAGTCCGCCCGGACTTCATCCGATCGAGTTTTGTGTAGCTTCAGCTAGTGACCACGGAGCGATGGAAGCCGAGCCGGTTGGAAAAGACCGGATAAATCGGGTCCGATTTTACCGGTAAGTATGCGATGGGACAAGACTAGGTCATCTCGATGTTGACGATAGTGCATCGAGAACATTCCCAGCGCAAGTAGTCTTTCTGGGTAAGAATGGTTCCGCAGTCCTTGGACCAGTTTGGTTCCAACTCTCAACACTCTCCACTGACATCCTGTCCCTGATTAAGCAAGGTGGACAAGCCTGAGAGCAGTATTCCAAGTGTGGCCTGACAAACGCTGAGAATAATCTAACAAAAATGGCGCCTGTGATGGTCCCGAATGCCCTGCGGGTCATCCACAACCTTCTGAAACCCTTGCATGTAGATTTCCTCCAGTTCACACTGGATTTAAGTTCTGAAGCCAACGTGACTCCCAGGTCTGCCAATTGGGTAACATGGTATAGTTCATCACCGCCAAGCAAATAACGCGTTTGGGGGTTAGTTGCCCCTATTCGTAAGATGGAACACTTCGCATAATTTATGGGCAACTGCCACAGAGCAGCCCAGTCCCAAAGTTTATCGAGGGCCCGTTGCAGAGTCTGAGGTCCATTGAAGTCAGACACTATGTGCCAAAACTTAAGGTCATCTGCAAACATGAGAGATGGTACCTCTAGCGATGAGTGCATATATATCAAGTTCAAGTTCAAGTTCAGGCGGGGACTGGAACGATAGGATTATCACGTGAGTGTTCCTACCTCGGCGGGTCATTGAACCAGGAGTTGGCGAAATTTGAAATACTGATGGACCTAAAACAAAGACCGCATCACACCCTGTCCAACCAATTAATGTCCATGTATCCTGCCCTAGCAGTCCCTGCTGGGTCGGTTACGTGAAGAACGAAAAAGTAAACTCAGAAGGCAAAAGAGAAAGTTGAAAGAGCTAAGCAAGTGGAATATTAAGATATTTGAGTTATTAAAAAAGGACTGAAAAGTGAAGGTGCGTCAGCTAGGAAAAAGGAAACGTTTGCTGCTGCCACCGAAGGGAATCGATCTGTCGCGCAAAACTCCTAAAAGTAGGTTCCCTAACCACGTGATCTGGAAGCGAATTCCAGCGATCTATAACTCGGTGCGATAGACGAGTTTCCGTCCTAATCCTATCAGACCGTGGTTTATGCAGTTTCAGTGGGTGACCGCGAAGATTAGGTAACGTAGCGGAACTAAATAGCCCTGATAAGTCCTGGCCAATTTTACCCGTCAAGATACGATAAGTGAGAATCAGGTCCCCTCTTATCCTTCGGTAGTGCATTGAGTACATCCCCGAACTGAGCAAGCTTTCAGGATACGTCTGTCCCCGTAGACCCTGCACTAACCGAATGCCCACTGGTAACACCCTCTCCAAGTCCATTTTGTCTCGGTTAAGACATGGTGGACAAGCCTGAATACAATATTCCAGGTGGGGTCGGACGAATGCCGAAAATAGCTTCACAAACAAATTGGCCGTTAAGATTCCTAAAGAGCGGCGGATAAACCACATCATACGAAACCGTCGACAGGCAGCCTTCTTCCATTTGTCACCAGAATGAAGTGCTGATGCGTGTACGACTCCTAAATCAACCTGCTGAGTGACAACAGGGAGTTAACCACCGCCGACAACATATCGGGTGGGAGGATTTGCAGCTGCGATTTGGAGATCAGCGCATTTGGCCCTATTTATGGGCATCAGCCATATGGTAGACCATTCCCAGAGCCTATCCAAGGCACGCTGAATTGCCTCAGGACCCCCAGGATATCCACAAAATTCCAGAGCTTAAGATCGTCAGCAAACATTAATGATGACACCCCTAGCTCTCCCGGTAAGTCATTTACATAGATCGCGAACAACAGTGGCCCCAATACCGAGCCCTGCGAGACGCCACCAAGGACAGCTTGCTTGAGCGAAAGGCTACGCCCCACCCGTACGCACTGTTCCCTCCCCTCAAGGAAGGGAGACATAAATTGAAGGGCGCGACCAGATATCTCGTAAGATCTCAATGTTAGTGAGAACGGAAGATGTGGAACAGTGTCAAAAGCTTTCGAAAAATCTACGAATAGCACGTCTACAGCGTGGCCACTGTTTACCGCTTCGGCCCAGCTTTCACGAGCTACAAGTAGATTAGACTGACATGAAAATCCTTTGCGGAATCCATGTTGCGCAACACTGAGAAGGTTGAACCTATTCAGGTGGTTCTCCACTGAATCCCTTATCAGCTTTTCAAGCAACTTGACTACTATGATTGTCAAACTGACAGGTGGGTATTTCACGGGTAGAGAGCTGTAACCACCCGTAAAAATCGGACAGATGTTTGCCTCCTTCCATTCCGAAGGTAGGTAGGTTAAATGATAAATAAATATAACATTGTTTAGCTGTTTTATTATGTGAAAAAATGGTAGAAGAGTTCTTAGAAAGGATCATCTTCCTGTAGTGACCTGGAGATTCCCCTGTTTGGCTGCCGCATGCTGCGTAAAATATTACAAAGTCACAAAATTATATTTTATCGATGTACATAGCAAATTAGTCGCTCGCCTGTTTGAACGTTGCTCGCGTTTGTTTGAGTCAACATGGCATCCGCCTTCGAACGGCGCGACGCTCCTCGGCTCCGCGGCCATCTTTGCTCTCCGCGCACGCGACCACAACTTTCCCTAGCTAGCTATCTTCCGGTGCCTTATTTTTAGCACTAGATAGCCTTTCGCCAACTTAATAAATTTTTCCTAGTGTTACCTTTGGTGTTCTCCACTCATCGGAGGTTGGCCTTATTTTCGCGTATGGGTTTTAAAGCGTACCGATCCCGCTTCGCGCTTTATTGGTGACCCCGCATTTCGGTCATTATCCGGTGAGTTTTCGCTAACCTTTCTTTTCAGATTTGGCCAAATTTTTTTGCTAACCCGTCTGATTTTCACTTTTCATTTTCCGATTTAATCTTGCTGGCTCGCTATTTTGCTCGCTATGGAAACTGATCGTGTAGATTCTGACGTTCAGATCGGCACAGTTGCGCTTCCTATCGCACCTTTTCGCGAGGCTAATCCTAAGTCATGGTTTGGTCAGCTAGAATCGCAATTTTCTTTGCGTGGTATTAGGTCTGAAAAGACCAAATTCCATCTTGTCGTTTCCGCGCTTCCGCTAAATGTCATCGATGACATTGATGACATTCTAGATCTTCCTGACGACCAAAAGACTTACGATGCAGTCAAGACAGCTGTGCTGAGAAGAACAGGCTTATCCGATCGACAACGAGTTACGAAACTCCTGAACGAAACCGATCTTGGCCATCTTAGGCCGTCTCAGCTGCTTCGAAAAATGCAGAGCCTAGCTAGACCCACTTCGATAGATTATTCTTTTCTTCGGGAAATGTGGTTGCAACGACTTCCGCGCGAGATGCTACACATCCGCTGCGCTAGTGAGGATGCACCTTTATCCAAACTGGCCGATACAGCCGACCGAATTTGGGAGTCGTACGGCCAGGTTTCGCAGGTCCACACGAAACCGGACGACGATATCGCTACGCTTAAATCCCAGATGGCAACACTGACCCGACAATTCGCAGACTTTTCGGCCTCCAGACATAACCGCTGTAAATGCTCTAGGAGCCGTTCGCGTTCACGTTCGAAGTCTCCTTCGCGATCACCGAATAGAAACGGTTACTGCTGGTACCACGAACGCTTCGGCCAGCAAGCTAAATCATGTCGCCCGCCCTGTTCCTTCAAACGACAGCAGCAGGGAAACGGGCGGACCAGCACGTAGGGGCGACGGACGTAGCCGGTCAACGCAGTCGCCTTTCTTCGTCACCGATTGTAGAACCGGAGTTCGCTATCTCGTCGATACTGGCGCAGAAGTCAGCGTTCTGCCGCGTGATCCAAATGACCCGACCGAAAAGGTGACTAGCTCATTGCGCGCAGCTAACGGGACCATTATCGGCGTATATGGTCAACGCTCGCGCACGCTAAATCTCAGGCTCCGAGCGCTTTAGAATGGATATTCCTCGTTGCGGATGTTCAAACGCCTATCCTTTGTCTCGATTTCTTACGTCATTACGACCTACTCGTCGACGTTAAGCGACACCGTCTAGTCGACCGTCTTACGAATCTCGCAGTCATTGGGACTTTGACCGACACCGCGTCAATCAGTCCCGTGTACGCGACTCAACTTAGTTCACCCGTCGGGCAAACGCTGCTCGATAGTTTTCCGCAGACCTTCCGTCCTGCCGTCCCGTTGCCTTCCGCAACCGACGCCGCGACACATCATATCGTTACGAAAGGTCCGCCTGTGTTCGCAAAAGCCAGGCGCATGACCCCCGACAAGCTCAAAATTGCTCGCTCCGAATTCGAGCACATGCTAGACTTAGGCATTATTCGCCTGTCTAAGAGCCGGTGGGCGTCGCCTCTACACATGGTGCCTAAAAAGTCAGGAGACTGGCGTCCATGTGGCGACTATCGCGCTCTTAATAACGCTACCGTCCCCGATCGCTATCCAATTCCGCACATTCAGGACATCACGGCTAGCCTACGTGGCGCCCGTGTGTTCTCGAAGATCGATCTGGTCCGCGCTTACCACCAGATCCCTGTAGCCTAGGATGATATTCCGAAAACCGCAGTCATCACGCCTTTCGGACTTTTCGAATTCTTGCGAATGCCGTTCGGTCTTTGTAACGCAGCTCAAACTTTTCAACGCTTCATAGACTCTGTCACCAGAGGTCTCGACTTCGTTTATCCTTATATAGACGACATCTTAGTAGCTAGTTCTTCCGAAGAACAGCACGCGGAGCACCTCAAGATGCTTTTCGAGAGGTTAGCCTCTAATAGCATTACTGTCAACGCTGACAAATGCATCTTTCAGCAACCATCCATCGATTTTCTTGGTCATCGAATTGACCAGCATGGCATACGGCCGAACAACCTCCTCGTGGTGCCAGCTGGGTGGTTCGGGTTTGACCCGTTCCAGCAAATAGTTCGGCGGCAGTGTTCCAGGACGTGGTGGGTTTTCGCCTGGCAAGCGTTCTCCCTATAAAAAGCCACAAATGTCTGCTTAACAACACTGTGACGTGGCGGTCGTGACTCGCCACAAAATAAAGTCACTGCCCCGTGGGTATCCGAATAATCCTTTCCAACGCACGGACATCCATCTTCTACTCGAGCATTGCCGACGATATGAGAGTCAAAGTTAGAGCAGCACAGTTACAAACAGGAACCTCACAGTGACACACCCACACACACAGTTACATAGTTACATACCCCCTACATAAACATACACTGGTACGGCAAACATAATGTATTCTTGCACATTCTAGACCACGCATTGTTGTCATAATGATCATGCCTGTAAAGGCGTGCCTCGCCTTGTCGAGAATAAAAAATTTATTTATTTATTTATTTATTTATTTATTTAGGACTTCCCGTTCCGACTACTTTGGCTGCCATCCGCCGTTTTAGTGGGATGATTAACTACCACCGTCGATTTCTGCCACGTTGTGCCGACTTGCTCAGTCCATTGACCGACTTACTTCGTGGCCGCAAGAAGGGCAATGTCGAATTGACGCCCGCTGCGACCGAAGCCTTCAAGGCCTGCAAAGAGGCCTTGGCTGAAGCCGTTATGCTTCACCATTTCGACCCGAAGGCTCCACTCAGCATTGCAGTCGATGCATTGGACACCGCCATTGGCGCCGTCCTGCAGCAATTCACTGAGGGATGCTGGAAGCCACTCGCTTTCTACTCCCGACGCTTACAGCCGGCAGAAGCCAAGTACAGCACGTTCAGCCGCGAACTGCTGGCAGTTTATTCTACCGTTCGACATTTCAGGCACGTCTTAGAAGGTAATTCGTTCGTTATCTTCACCGATCATAAGCCGCTTATTTACGCCTTTCGAAATCAATCAGCTCGACACTCAACACGTGAGGTTCGTCAGCTGGATTTCGTGGCTCAATTTTCTACTGACCTCCGACACATTTCAGGTCAGAATAACGTCGTTGCTGACGCCCTTTCGCGCGTCTCCGCAATCCACACCGCTGGCCAGGCAATCGACTTATCTGCCATGGCTACTGCGCAACTAAACGACACTGACTGTCAGAACGTGAAACAAGATTCTTCGCTACGAATCACACCGCATCCACTGCCGTCATCTGATGGCACAATCTTGTGCGATACTTCTACTGGACGACCTCGACCCGTCGTTCCAGAAAACTTTCGACGTCTAGTTTTTGATACACTTCACAACATCGCTCATCCAGGCATCCGAGCCACGATCAAACTCATATCCTAGAGATACGTTTGGCCCGGAATGCAACGCGATCTTAAGCGCTGGGCACGCGGTTGTTTAACGTGTCAGCAGGCCAAGATACAGCGGCACGTGTCCGCTCCGCTTGGTCGTTTTCCGCAAGTCTCAGCTCGCTTCGCCCATGTCCATCTCGACATAGTTGGACCCTTGGCACCATCCAGAGGAATGGTCTACATTTTGACCATGATCGACCGATACACCCGTTGGCCCGAGGCAGTACCTATACCCGACGTATCCGCGGACACCGTAACGCGCGCTTTCGTTGAGCGCTGGGTCGCTTCACAGGGCTGTAAAGCCACAGTGACTACCGACCGCGGTCCGCAGTTCGAATCCTCGACATTCAACCATCTTCTCAAAGTCCTCGGATGTCAACGCATCCGGACTACCGCCTATCACCCGCAATCCAACGGCATGGTGGAACGTTTCCACCGACAGCTGAAGGCCTCACTTAGTGCCGCTAATGCACTAAGCTGGACCGAAGCACTGCCCATGATACTACTTGGTATCCGATCAGCTCTTAAAGCTGATTTGCACACGTCCAGCGCCGAATTGGTATATGGACAACCTCTTCGACTACCTGGGGACTTCTTTTCTGAAAACCCTAGAACACCTCGCTACGACGCGAATTACGCTCGGCAGTTAGCCACGAGCATGCGCCATAACAAAGCAACCGACGTGCGAGAACAACGACGTAAATCGTTCGTTCCACAAGATCTACTGCATTGCGCTTACGTTTTCCTTCGAGTCGATGGTCTACGCAGACCACTCGAACGACCCTACGAAGGTCCTACGAAGGTCTTCAACGTAAGGACCGCGTATTCGTTATCGACCGCCACGGTAAACGTGAAACCGTCTCTATCGACCGTCTCAAGGTTGCCCATGTGGAACCTGAGATCGACGATGACTCCCGTCCACCTTCGGACGAGTCAACGCAGCCCATGATTGACGATACGCCTACTTCCGATGCTACGAAGCATTCTCCGACCAACCCTTGCGACTCCGTTCCTTCCGATACTATCGAGCCGAAAGCGTCCTCATCCGACAAAACTGCTGGATCGACAACGCCTCCGACCGAACGTCTGAAATCGACTAGGTCAGGTAGGCGGGTTCATTGGCCAGCGCGATTAAAAGATTAGTCTTCTTTTCATTCTTCCTTTCCCGCTTCCCTTTTGCTTGGGGCCTAATCCGCCCAACAAAAACGTTTTGAAAACCCAAAAAATTTGCAAAGCGTTTTGAAAACCCCAAAAACCGCAAAGACGTTTTGAAAACCCAAAAAAGGAGAAAATGGTTTTGAAAACACAAAATGGTTCTCGCTTTATTCGCTTATCGCACTCGGTAAGTGCTATCGCCTTTTGTTAGCTCTGTCGCTCGCACTTGTTTGACACTCCGCGTTTCCGCTTCTTTTTCATATCCCCGACACTCGGACGTTCAACGACAATCGAACGTTACGTTTGCGGACACTACGTGCTCAAACATCGTGTGCTTTGACACTACGCACTCGAACGCTGCGAACGTTTCCCACATTTTGTGTTTTTGGCACCTGTAGGGAGGACACGGGTGGGAGCCCCCCTAGCGTCCGATCGCATTGGTTCTCCCCCAGCAGCTGCATCAGGTTTCACCGCCTGGTCTCACAGAAGGCTGGCCGGCGACGGACAGTCCTCACGTAGATCGAAGGGTCACCTACGGTTCCCTTCTAAGAGGGGGGCTGTGTAGTGCCCTGGAGATTCCCCTGTTTGGCTGCCGCATGCTGCGTAAAATATTACAAAATCACAAAATTATATTTTATCGATGTACATAGCAAATAAGCCGCTCGCCTGTTTGGACGTTGCTCGCGTTTGTTTGAGTCAGATAGCATCCGCCTTCGAACGGCGCGACGCTCCTCGGCTCCGCGGCCATCTTTGCTCTCCGCGCACGCGACCACAACTTTCCCTAGCTAGCTATCTTCCGGTGCCTTATTTTTAGCACTAGATAGCCTTTCGCCCACTTAATAAATTTTTCCTAGCGTTACCTTTGGTGTTCTCCACTCATCGGAGGTTGGCCTTGTTTTCGCGTATTGGTTTTAAAGCGTACCGATCCCGCTTCGCGCTTTAGTCCCACTTTTTGAATTTTGTCACGCTCTTAAATTTTTAGGTTTCTCCGGCACTGCTCGGTTTGGTTACCAATTCTGCTTCGCTGTGCTGCGCTTCTTTTTTCGTTATGCATTTTCGAAAGGTGAGAAAAAAGTTTGAATTGGTAAGTATCCGTTTTGACGTGGGTTAGATATAGGAAGCACCATAAGTGTTTTTATTATAATATTGCAAACATAATTTGTTCAGCTTAGTTTTATTTCCCAAGCTTGGGCGTTGGTTTGCCCTATCTGCTATCGCGCTAACGCACAGTTTGCGCATTGTTATCTTCACTTGCGCAATCACTCGTGCTCTACGTAGATAGTTTTTTTGTGGGCTTTTCTCTTTTGTAGGTCGCATTCGCTTAGTAATACCGGTAGCAACATTGCAGGACGTTTCAGATTCAGATGGACTGGATCGATAGGAAAATCCCTTGAGTGTTCTTTCTTGAGCAAATCGTTGAGCCAAGAAATGATAGGGTGCTAGTTCTTGATAGAACTAAAACGAACACCCGAAACACACCCTGATGGACCAATTACTGCCTACGTTTCCTGCACTAGCAGTCCCCCGCTGTGTAGGTTCAAGTTCAAGTTCAAGTGGGACCGGAACAGTAGGATAAATTCCCGTGAATATTCCTTCCGTGACGCGTCGTTGATCCAGGGTATTATTCGTCCGCGATAACTAGAATCCAGAAGAGTCAGATCAGCGCGCGCGAATCACACCACGGTCAACCAATTAATACCCACGCGACCTGCACTGGCAATCGCCTCCGCACCGGTCACGTGAAATAAGAAAGAGAAGTACGGAAGTAATAACAGCCTCAAGCAAAAAACCTAAGAGATTTAATAATTCAATAAGACGAATAAGCTGGGACGTGAAGGGGAATGTTAAGAATTGAAGGCCAAGAGCTTCGAGTCGGTGTTCGAACTCTTTCACTGTTGATGCCAATACCACGTTCTCGGGCAGTGCATTCCAGGAATCAACCACTCGGCGTGATAAACGAAAGTCCGCCCGGACTCCATCCGATCGAGGTTTGTGTAGCTTCAGCGGGTGACCACGGAGCGATGGAAGCCGAGCCGGTTGGAAAAGACCGGATAAATCGGGTCCGATTTTACCGGTAAGTATGCGATGGGACAAGACTAGGTCATCTCGATGTTGACGATAGTGCATCGAGAACATTCCCAGCGCAAGTAGTCTTTCTGGGTAAGAATGGTTCCGCAGTCCTTGGACCAGTTTGGTTCCAACTCTTAACACTCTCCACTGACATCCTGTCCCTGATTAAGCAAGGTGGACAAGCCTGAGAGCAGTATTCCAAGTGTGGCCTGACAAACGCTGAGAATAATCTAACAAAAATGGCGCCTGTGATGGTCCCGAATGCCCTGCGGGCCATCCACAACATTCTGAAACCCTTGCACGTAGCTTTCCTCCAGTTCTCACTGGATTTAAGTTCTGAAGATAATGTGACCCCCAGGTCTACCAATTGGTTACGTGAGTTAAGAAAGACGTAGAAAGTAAATGGAAGATAAAGGGGAATGAAAGTGAATAAAATGAAGGATAACACCAAAGAGTGAAGAGAATGACAGAATAAGAACTAAAAGTTTGAAGATGGATATGGTCAGGAGAAGGGAAAGGTTTCGTGTTGCCACCCAAGCGCGTCTAACTGACGCTCGAAACCCTTAATCGTAGGTTTACTGACTACTTTCTGGAAGCGAGTTCCAGCGCTCGATAACTCTACGCGATAACCGAGTTTCCACCCTGATCCCGTCAGAACGCGACTTGTGTAGATTCATGGGATACCGCGAAGACAAGGGGCTAAATAGCCAGCTCAAGTCCGGTCCAACCTTCCCTGTTAAAATGCGGAAAGTAAGGATTAGGTATCCACGAACCCGTCGGTAGTGCATTGAATACATACCCAAGCTATGTAGACTCTCGGGGTACGATTGCACCCGTAACCCCTTAACCAATTTGGTACCTACTCTCAAAACCCTCTCGAGCTCAATTTTGTCCTGAACAAGGCAGGGCGGGCAAGCCTGGACGCAGTATTCCAGATGGGGCTTTACGAAAGCTGGGAACAGCTTCACAAATATGTCGGCAGTTAGGACCCCGAAAGAACGGCGTATTAACCACAACATTCTGAAAGCCCTACTAGCGGCCTTCTTCCAGTTGTCACCAGAATGCAAAGCCGAGGAATGAACGACACCTAGGTCTACCTGGTTGGAGACAAGGGGGAGTTCGACCCCACCGATTACGTAGCTCGAAGGCGGGAAAGTTGCTCCTATACGAAGGACGGAACACTTAGCCTGATTTATGGGCAGTAGCTACAAAGTAGGCCAGTCCCAGAGTCTGTCCAGTGCATGCTGTATGGCCTCAGAACCCCCAGGAACATTTACAACATTCCATAGCTTAAGGTCATCAGCAAACAATAGGGATGATACCCCAAGCTCTCCAGGGAGATCGTATACGCAGATAGAGAACAGCATCGGTCCAAGGACCGAGCCCTGTGGGACACCGCTAAGGACCGCTTGCCTAAAGGAGACTGCGACCCACACGTACACACTGCTCTCTTCCCTGCAAGAACGCAGATACCCAGTGAAGGGCGCGGCCAGATACGCCGTAGGAGCTCAGCTTTTGTGATAGCCTCAAGTGAGGTACCTTATCAAATGCTTTCGAGAAGTCTACGAAAAGCACATCCACTACGTGGCCATTGTTCATTGCCTCGGCCCAAGCTTCACGAGCAACCAACAAATTCGTCAGACATGAAAACCCCTTCCGGAATCCATATTGTGCACTACTGAGTATATTAAATCTATTCAGGTGACATTCCAACGAATCTCTCACCAACTTTTCAAGCAGTTTGACCACGACGCTAGTCAGACTGACTGGCCTATAATTGGCTGACAGACTTCTGTCGCCATTTTTGAAGATAGGACAGATGACAGCCTCCTTCCATTCGTAAGGTAATGTACAGCTATCAAGTGACTTCTGAAACACCATCGTCAGCGGTCCACTTAGTTCCCCGCCAACTCATGCAGAAGCTTCGGGAGAATTGAATCAAGTCCATCTGCTTTGGAAGGGTTCAGTTCTTGCAGCAGTTGAAGAACTTGCGTTTCCACCACAGTAAGCTCAGCTAAGTAAGAACCCTCAGGTACTCTGGGGACAAGTTCAAGGCTAGTCAACGCGGCCTCACGTACAAAAGCCCCTGCATACTGTTCCCCAAGTACACGAGTCTTATCTGAGTCCGCATACGCACGAGTTCCATCTGCCCGCATCATATTTGGGATTACCGAAGTTGAACCACAGCGTCTCTTAACATAAGCGAAAAACTTCGGATTTTCCGGAGCTCCATCAGCCAGTTCCTTTTCGTACACCAGCCGAGCTTTCCTTAAGTGTTGTTTACACGTATTTCTAACCTCGCGGTATCTATCATAGGTGCTAGTTGCTGGAGCAGCACGGTAGGTCCTCCAGCAACTAGAACGCTTCTGGAGCAGGTATTTTTACTTACTCAGTTTTACTTTACTCACTTGCTTTGCTCTACTTGTGTTTATTTCCATGGATTTTCTGACCATTTATTTTAATGCCTATGATTATTTCTCATTTCATTGGACTGCTTTTTAAAGTCCTCTTATTTACTTCGGTTTCCTCCTCCTTGGCGGTAAATCGAAATTTTTGAGCGTGCTGTCTTTTTGAGGTTTTACTTTCAAAGGACAGTTCCGGAACAGTGTTTACAAGTGTCGTGCAAAAAATTGACTTTTGTCAAATTTCGCTTGATCCAAAGAATTTTGGATCATCGTTTTCCCCGGATTACGTCGTACCCGTTTTCGGGTACTTACCAACGTCGTCCATCTTTTTCGGGTTCAGCCTCTGGCTATTTTTCCGGTATTTTTGTGTTTTGTAATCCGTTTTGCACCTTGTTTAACCCATAACTGTTTCTGTTGACTGCCCTGCAGGTAACAGCTTGTCGGTTTTACGTTTTGATACTTGTTTCACACTCTTTGAAAGCGTCATGTCGGATTCACTGAATACCAACGCTAATGTATCTTCGGCTGCATTGATCAGCGAATCTAATGCTGTATGTGGCAGCGGGAGCTGCTCAAAGCCCGTGACGGACGAGTCTGGTGGCATGCAGTGCTATGTATGCAACTGCTGGTACCATGAGACCTGCACCGATTTGAGCCCTGATCAGTACGCAATGCTTTCGACTAGCGATAGCATGCTGTTCAATTGTCTTCTATGCCGTCGCCGTCGATCTACGCCTCTTGAGGTCACTGAGGAGACATCGAGCAACGTCGGGCTGGGTAACCAGCAGTTGTGGTCCTTCCTCATATCTCTTGATCGGAAAGTGGAGTTACTGATGAGGAATATGGGAGTCTCTATTGATGTCGGCTCATTGAAGGAAGACACGCAACTAACCTCAATTGCTGTCGATGGAAATCCGACTGAGGTGATGTCTACCGTGTCGTGTGTTCCAGCGGTCCAGAATGCCTCTAAAGGGGCCTCTGATGTCGTACTGGAAGCCGTCCAAAGCGTGACCGAACTTATTGCCCCTGGGCCCAATAAAAGCAAGAGGAAGAGGGCTAAGAAAGTCCGTAAGGCTGCCTCAAAGCCTGAAGGTACTGAAAGCATTAAGGTATTGGAGGTGGAACACAAAACTCCAACTCCAATCACCCCAGTTCCATTGGCGAAGCAACGCGCGGTGTCGACTTCGGCCACACCCGCAAAGTCTGAAAAGACTAGACCGGTGAGGGAGTTGGAGGCAGAGGATAAAGCCTCAACCTCAATTACTCCAGCTCACTTGGCGAAGAAACGCGCCGTGTCATCTGCCAAACCGGTCGAAACTGAGGTCGCGTCGAAGACGCGTGGAGTGAATACGCCTCGTCGAGGTGATTCTTTTACTGATAGTAGCGTTATCTTTCGTAACGTTGCTGAATCCGCGGCAGCTCTTCCAAAGGAGCGCATGCTGGATGACCTCCAGTGGTTCAAGCTCTGCGTCAACAAGATGCTTCCACCTGGTTTCCCCGGTGTCACTATCAGGAAATTAACCAGATTGGGGAACGTCCCTGTAGACACGCCAAATCCGCGACCCCGACTACTTCGTGTAGTCCTCTCAACCCCGGAGGAACGCAAAGCGTTAATGCGCTTTGCATTCAAACTCAAGGGTAGTAATGTCAGCGTTCAGCCGGACCTCCCACTGGCAGATCGACTGAAGTTAAAGGAAGCCATCAAAAGCCTCAAAAGCAGGCGGGCGGCTGGTGAGCAAGGCCTTCGTCTTGTGGGTTTTCAGGTGGTCAGCCGGAAGTCAAATTCTGCCCTACCAGAACCTCTCCTGGTAGCGTACGACCCAGGGCTGGTCGTGCCGAGTTCCTTCGGGTAGTGCTTAGTAATGTGCGTAGCCTAAGGAACAAGGTACACGAGGTGGGTCTACTTGTAGACAAATCTCGTCCCGACATACTTGCTATCACCGAAACGTGGCTGTCCCCGGATATCACAGACGGTGAAGTATGTTTTCCTGGCTACGCACTGCTTAGATGCGATCGCTCCGTTGGCCGCCAAGGTGGGGGCGTCGCTCTTTATGTGAGTTGTAAACTCGATGTGTTGAGGACTTGTGTGTTCCAGTCGCCGGATCAAACTGTTGAAGCCCTCTCGACTATTGTGTGCACTTCCTCTGCTCAGTTTACAGTTGTAGTGGTATATCGAAGTCCTGGAAGTATCTCCAGGGAGGTTATTGAATTTATTCGTACTCAGGCTGCCAATAGGTGTCTAATACTGGGTGACTTCAACCTCCCTGAAGTCTGCTGGGCTGATCTATCTTGCAGTTCGGCAGTGAGTACTTTCGGTTCGGATCTCCTTGAGCTAACATTGCAACTGCCTTTGCATCAGTTCGTGGACCTCCCGACTAGATATATGCGCAACCAAATTCCGTCTACCTTGGATCTCATTTTTGCGAAGTCACACGATTTCGTAAGTGATATTACCTACGACTGTCCTCTAGGAGCCAGTGACCATGTCTGCATATCCTTTCGATGTGCTCTAAGTGTCATCAAGCTACCGCTGAGGCATGTCCAAATATTTGGCGGGCAGACTTTAACGCAATGCGAGACAAAGCTTCAGTTTTGCGTTGTGCGATCACCGTGGCTGACACCGTTGAGACAGCCTGGGAGAAATTTAAGGCATACCTCACCGAGACCTCTGCTCCCCACATCCCACTCACTAAGAGAAGGGTGACACGGGCGCAGCCTCCATGGATAGATCATACAGGTAAATACCTGCTTAGGAAGCGCTCTAAATGCTGTCGAACTTACCAATCGGCTTTATCAACCAGCACCTACGAAAGCTATCGAGCGGTTCCGTCGCAACGAGACTGGACCTTAACGTGGTGCGACGGTTTGCCTACCTCATTGACCCATTGAGCTATACTGGGTGATGCCTCCAAGCATCTTGAGAGCTACTCCTACCAGGTTGGTCAATGGTGAGAAGTTAGACAAACTCAGTCTCCTTGTCCTCCAGGTTGGGGGTTTGAAATGAGGTGGCGTCCATTTCTGTAAAACTAAATCACTGCCACCCCGCTGCCTTGCGGACAGGCTTTTGAGCCAAAGGCTTTGGATGAGGACCCTAATCGTTCTCCTGTCTAGGTCTGGGCGCCCTGGCAGTATCCCAGCCCACATACAACCATGACATTTTCTTCAAACATAAACTTCATCCTGCATCGGCCGTCGCGCAGATTATCAAGGGTCGCCTTATCTGCTGCATACAGCAGGGCGGATAAGCGAAAATATGCTACTGCTGGCGCCTCCCTTCTTTCTTTTCCACCTTTTTCTCTTACTCCCATCCCGGCCCCTATTACTAACCTTCCTTCTATAATTCCCAGCTTAATTGACAGCAACCGAAGTGCTACTGGAGTAGTACCGTCTGCAGCCACCATCCCACAGCATCTATCGGACGCCTATCGGCAAAAGTTCCTTATAAGGCCACGCCGTCCCGTTTCCATGGCGACATTCAACGTCCGCACTCTAATACAAACAGGTCAGCAGGCTGCACTCGCACGCACCTTGGACACACTGGGTGTTGATGTGTGTTGTGTGTCCGAAACTAGGATTAATGACCCTAACGGGGTTATTGAATTGACTGCACCCGGCTTATCCTCTCGTTATTGCTTGCACGCATCCGGAGACGCTGATGCGGCACTCACGGGTCAAGCTGGTGTAGGTATCATTCTCAGCTCCAAGGCTGAGTCATCGTTGGTTGATTGGATTCCGGTGAACAGCCGTTTATGTGCAGCCCGTTTGACGACATCAGCTAAGGTGGATTCGCGAAGTAAAACAAAACGCTGTTTGTTTGTGATTTCTGCTTATGCTCCCACCGACTGCAGTTCTAATGCAGTCAAGGACACTTTCTATCACGAACTGAACACGCTGCTATGCAGTGCTACTAGTTCAGATATTATAGTACTTGCAGGGGATATGAACGCACAAGTAGGGCGTCTGAGCTCTTCAGAAGCTCAGCTGGGTGGTAAGTATGGACTTAACTCTGAACGGACTGACAACGGCGAGCGTCTGCTGCAACTGTGTGCGGAGCACCAGTTGTTTCTTACTAGCACTGCTTTTAGACACAGTGGGCGCCGAAGTGCCACTCGGCGTCCACCTGTAGCTGGCCAGCGATGGACCCAAATTGACCACATAGCCATAAGTTACAGATGGCGCGGTTCCATTCTGGATTGCCGCTCGTATTGGAGTACCTGTGTCGATTCTGATCATGCCTTGGTGCGCTGTCGTTTCTCCATGAACTTTACCGGAAGGCGCACAAAGCGTCTCCCCCGATTGGCAACGGAGAAATTGTCCCAGCCCTCTGTCAGGCAAGCCTATCAAGAAGCACTGCATAGCGAACTCTCGCTGTCTTGTCCTAATGACACTGAACTTCAGTGGAATAGGATCTCGGCCACTATGCACGACGCAGGAGCATCTGTTTGTGGCACTGTCAGTCGTCACCGCACTAGTCACTGGATATCCGAGAGGTCGGTGAACCTTTTGGAAGCTAGAAGGCATCTCCCGGCTGGTTCTGAACACAATGTGACCAGACGGGCTATTAGGCGTGAACTAAAGCGGAGCCTACGTGCTAACAAGGAAGCCTGGTGGACCAGTCGGGCTCAAGAAATGGAGGAGGCAGGAGCAGTAGGCAATTACCGGAAGCTCTTCCAGCTAATACGCACCACTGGTCCGAGAAACCAGGCGTCAGTGAGACAATCAGGGACAGCGCGGGTGCGCTGATACACAATAAGGAGCGCCGTATGGCTTGTTGGGCTGAACACTTTGAAGATCAGTTCAGCTGGCCCCCTGCTCCCGGACCTCTTCCTACTCAGGTGATGCAGGACGAGCCATGGACGGTTAGTTTAGAGCCTCCGTCGGAGGCCGAGGTCCGAAACGCGATCACAGCCCTCAATCGTTTTCGTGCCGCTGGCCCAGATTCCCTCCCACCTGCACTATTTAAGGATGGAGGTGAGGTCCTCTGAAAAGCACTGACCTCCCTATTCGAACGTATCTGGAACGAAGAGAGTGTGCCGGCTAATTGGAGCGAATCGATTATAGTGGCAATATACAAAAAGGGCAGTCGCACAGACTGCGCGAACCACAGAGGTATTAGCCTAACGCCAGTTGTGACAAATACTGGCGTCGATTCTCGTTCGTCGCCTCACTGCAGAACGGGAATCTCGGATTAGGGAAGAGCAGGCCGGTTTTCGCCCAGGACGTGGCTGTATAGACCATATATTTACTTTGCGGCAGGTGCTGGAGCAGCGCCACGCATACCGCAGACCGACAATAGCTGTGTTCCTCGATTCCAAGAGTGCGTTCGATTCAGTCGATCGATCGCTTCTGTTCGAATTACTTGCGCGGAAAGGTGTTCCCACGAAATATGTGAACATTCTTCGTGCTCTATACTCGAACACTAGAGGCCGCGTCAGGGTCTATGGTGCCCTATCGGATAGCTTTTCGACCACAAGTGGCGTTCGACAGGGTTGCCCGATTTCCCCGTTTTTGTTCAATTTCGTCGTGGATTCTACCATGGAGTGTTCCCTTGCGGAATCTCACTATGTAGGCGTTGACGTGCTGCCTGGTGAACGGTTAGTTGATCTTGATTATGCGGACGATATCGTCTTGCTTTTCGACAATGTTGAGGCGGCACAATCAACCCTGAATAGCCTGTGTAGAGTGGTCCCATTATTTGGTATGCACTTCGCACCTTCAAAGTGCGAAGTGTTGCTGCAGGACCACCAGCCACTTGATGACCCCTTGACGCTTGCTAACGAGGAACTCGATGTGGTTGCTCAATTCACTTATCTTGGCAGCTGCATCAGCAATGATGGGCGCATAGAAGCTGACGTGAGCTCACGCATTGCAAAGGCCAGAGCTGCCTTCTTGAACCTGCGTCATCTTTGGCTACAGAAGGGAGTTTCCCTCCGTCTGAAAGGCCGTGTATGCAAGGCCACAGTGAGGGCCGTTCTGCTCTATGGTAGTGAAACTTGACGCCTTCGGTCTGAAGATCTGAGGCGCCTTCAAGTCTTTGATCATCGTTGTTTGCGAAGCATTGCTGGTGTCGGATGGCACCAGCGTGTCCGCAACGATGATGTGCGTAGGCGAGTACTAGGTGGTGATGATCATGCTAGCTCCCTAGAACAACAGATAGCACTGAATAAGTTGCGTTGGCTCGGGCACGTGCTACGCATGCCTGGTCACCGCTTACCTAGGAGGGCCTTGTTCAGTCTACCAGGTGTAGGATGGCGCAAGGCTCGAGGTGGACAGAAGTTGACTTGGCAGCGGGAAATGAAGTCACTGACGACCAAACTGGGTACCGTTGGTCCGTCTCGCCTTCCGGGTTGGAGTCCACGTGACTCGCTTTGTGCTTGGCTCGAGACTTTACAGGACATGGCTCGCAACCGACACCATTGGCGCGTCTGCTGCCGTCTCCTAATCGGATTGTCTGTTTGAAGTGTGTTTGGTGCTGAGTTATCTGCGGGGTAATGGTTGATTATGACGCGTGGCAGTGAAAGCCGCAAGGAAGCTGTCTCGCCGATGCCGCCTTATCTTTGCACGATAGCCAGCTGTTTGTGACGGAATGTTATCTACACAAGGTGTAGGCGCCTTGACCCTGAATGTTTGTTTAGGGCATTAAAGTTTTCAGGTAAGTTCCCCTTCTCTCCCTCTTATTATTCTTTATTTCCTAGGTCCTCATGGTTGTATGGCAGCGAAGCATCAGTTCAAATGGCTGATGTACTGCTGTTGATGATGATGATGATGGGCATACCGACTATGATAATGCCTGTATACTTAGCGAACAGTATACTCTTGTCTTTTCTCATGAGGCCTCTCTACCTCAAGTTGAGCTGGTCACTAAAGTTCCGGAGGATCCTTGCCTAACTGAAATAAGCATAACAGAGACACAAGTCTTCGGGCTATTGCAAGGGCTAAATCCTTCCAAAGCTTCTGGCCCTGACTCAATTCATCCGAAGCTGATGCATGAATTGGCCGCTGAGCTAAGTGGCCCTCTGACATGCATGTTCACAATATCACTCGACAGCTGTGCCTTACCTTCGGAATGGAAGAAGGCAATCATCTGTCCGATTTTTAAGGGCGGGGACAGAGTTCTGCCCGCGAACTACCGGCCTGTCAGCTTAACAAGTGTATTAGTTAAGTTGTTCGAAAAATTGGTCAGGGATTCGGTGGAGAATCACCTGATTAAGTTTAACCTCCTCAGTGAGGCCCAGCACGGATTCCTTAAGGGATTTTCATGTCTGACAAATTTGCTTGTAGCTCGTGAAAGCTGGGCTGAGGCAGTAGACAACGGTCACGCCATCGACGTGCTTTTTGTTGACTTCTCGAAAGCCTTTGATACTGTCCCACATCAACGACTCTCATTGAAGTTGAGATCGTATGGGATATCTGGAGCCGCCCTTAAATGGGTTTCTGCTTTCCTAGAGGGCAGAGAACAGTGTGTACGCGTGGGGCGTAGCCTTTCGCTTAGACAAGCTGTTCTTAGTGGCGTTCCGCAGGGCTCGGTTCTAGGGCCGTTGCTTTTCGCAATTTGTCAATGACCTACCCGAGGAGCTTGGAGTACCGTCGCTATTGTTTGCTGATGACCTCAAGCTCTGGAATATTGTGGATATCCCTGGTGGCCCTGAGGCACTTCAGAGTGCTTTGGATAGGCTCTGGGATTGGTCAACCTTATGGTTGATGCCCATAAATCAGGCGAAATGTTCTGTCTTCCTCATTGACGGTGCTTGTCCCCCCACGCGCTATGTAGTTGGTGGAAGTGAACTCCCTGTTGTCATTCAGCAGGTTGATCTAGGTATCACCCATACCTCATTGCTTCACTCTGGGGAAAATTGGAGGAAGGCTGCTTGTAGAGGGTTCCGTATGATGTGGTTTATTCGCCGCTCGTTCGGTGTCCTAACGGTCAATATCTTTGTGAAGCTGTTCTCAGCTTTTGTGCGACCTCACTTAGAGTACTGTATTCAGGCTTGTCCACCTTGTCTTGTAAGGGACAAAATGGAACTGGAGAGGGTTTTGCGAGTGGGTACAAGGTTAGTGCAAGGATTACGTGGGCAAACGTATCCCGAACGTTTGCTTAGCTTGGGTATGTACTCAATGCACTACCGCAGAATTAGGGGAGACTTGTTTCTCACTTACCGTATCTTAACGGGTAAGATCGGTCCAGACTTGTCCTGGCTATTTAGTCCCGCCAAGCTGCCTAGTCTCCGAGGTCACCCGTTGAAGCTGCACAAACAGCGTTCTGACCGGGTAAGGACGGAAACTCGCTTGTCGCGTCGAGTTATTGAACGTTGGAACTCGCTTCCGGAGCACGTGGTTAGGGAGTCTACGGTAGAGGGTTTCGAGCGTCAGATGCTCTTGGGTGGCAGTACCAAACCTTCCCCTTCTCCTAACCGACTTGTATCTTCAACTTTCCCTTCGTTATTTTTTAATTTTCTCACCTTGGTATTATCATTATTTAGCTGACATTCCTCCTCTTTTTTTCCTAGCTTACCCTTCACTCTTTTACCTCACATAAACCGGCCTGGCAGGGACTGCTGGGCAGGAAAATGTGGGCAGTAATTGGTTGGACAGGGTGTGATGCGGTCTTTGTTTTAGGCTTTTCAACATTTCAAGCAGACTTGTCAATTCCCGATTCAACGATACGCAAAAGAAGCAACATTCACGGGATTATCCTATCGTTCCGGTCCCAACTGAACTTGAACTTACCTGCTGACGGGATTTTTTCTCAAAGGGTCGCACTTATCCTGTTACACGAGTTCCTTAGTACCTCTTTATGCATTGTGATCGCGGCGCGTCTATCAGATTCACATGTATTCACTTCATCTAAGGAGCGACAGTGCATTCTCATACGGAGGTCCCATTACGATAGTGTTTTGGGCAAGGGTAGGTGATGCGGTACAAAGCAACATTGGAACGGGGTACAAGATCGTAACTGTATTCGGCCGATGGGCATATGAAGGGCTGTTAACAGAGTGAATGCGTCTATGTGCATCGGAATGGCAAACCACAGGGCGCTGAATGGCAAAGATCTGCGTAGGCGAGCATTGGACATACAATGTAAGACCATATGAACAACATGGAATGGCCTATGCCAACACGGACGCAGGTAACATGGTCATTATGTTACACACGTTGAAAGATTTTTAATGGCAATCCGTACACCCAGCTACCTTTACATCAGACAGCACGGATGTCGCGAAGTGAGGGTTCATGTACAGACAATATTTATTAATTAAACCTTTCGTTACCTTTACATTTTTCTCGTAATCAGCGTTTGTGTAAACGGACAGGGATTACGTGCATAAGTCATCTATTTCAGCGTTATGGCCCCATTAACATGTCGCGTCGTTTCGTTGAGTAGGTCCACCGGATCCACGGTTACAACCATAAGCAGGTCGTGTCTGCTTGGGGACTGTCGCCTGGTGTTGCTACCAAACCTTCCCCCTACGGAATACCTGAACGCTGTGAAGGAAAACCGGCCAGCGAAAGAGAACTATACGTTCGCCCACGTGCTTATACTTCAGCGAACCAGTAAGGTCTATGCTGTCATAAGTCTTCAGTGGATTTCAATCAGACTGGTGCAATAGCCAAATCCGTCGACTTTTCGAAGTTACACGAAGCCACGGATTAAATACTTGACATGGGCACACCACCACGTAGACTCATGTGAGTTGCCACATCTATATAACATTTCATCACAGCCGCCTACCACGTCGTTTGCTTTCGGACGACGATAACTTTAAGCCCCAGGAAGCGCATAGTCCCCATGAACGTTCCCTAAGCCTCTCCACCTATCTTTTCTTTAACGGAGTGGACCCGCTCGATGGGTAAAAGCCCACGTCAGTCGTCTTTCTAGCAATACAACATAGGTGGATACAAACAAGCTTATAAGGTATGGGGTACATTTTTCTTAATCTGCAACTTCAGCGTTCAACACTGCATCTCACTGTGGTGAAGATTCGAGAGCACAGATTGGGAAACGATTGCCCCTGGTGCTTACACTTTGTAGCCCAAGTGTCCTAGTCCTAGAATCTACCTCTGACTTCTCATTCTTCACCGCTCCTACAAACCATTGGAATGGAATTCGCCGTAAGTATGTACTTGAGGTCTTACCATTTTCCTGCAGGCGGTATGGACCAGCCGAAGAATAAACTGGAGTCCATAGATGGTAACTTCCTACATTTCTGAAAAGGAGTATTTGTTTGCAGGTAATGTTCAGAAAATTATGGAGACACTGGAGTATGTGAAGAGTTGCATGAGATCGATGGCTGCGACCATTGCCGGGCAACCAGGGCAGCAGGCAACGCAGCTTCCTTTGCCAATTACATCGGTGCAGGAACTACAGTCGTTCAGTATACTAATGCAAGAAGCAGGACGCGCGCAAGAATTGATAGGATACTTTGATAACTCACACGTGCATGCAGCACACTTATCTGGAAGTTGTGCATGGAGACACGTTGTCATAGGCTGTACACCTCATGATGCAGCATCTTATAACGCGGTCATCGATGGCGGAGATCAATTACTCCGGTTCTCGCAACAAACACGGATTCCGGAAAACGAAGCTATTCACCGAAATGCAAGGTAAGCGACCTCTTGCCCTTTCATCCCTGTCATAGCTGCTCTAATAAAAGTATTCTTTGGAAGCAATATAGCACCGGATGACCTACCACAATATATCAGGAAATACTTGAAATCGATTCGTGGCAACGCACGGCGCGACTCTGCCAAAGCTTACGCAAGCAGCCAGCAGGAATGAAATGGTGGATTACTTATAAACATTTCTTAACTAAGCTTTTCTAATTAGTGAGCTTTGACTGCCCAACCGACAGCATAGAAAAAGAGTAACCGTTTTAAACGAAACCCGGACCTCAGTTGTCATTATTGATGTGTTCCCATGTAATGTATCCACTATTATGCGTCGGTAAACGGACTACCTATTGTGGAAAAATCGTAATCCTTTCCCACTATCATTGCGCTCATTAAGACGGAAATACGAAGGCATCACTATCAGTAGTGGGACTGGACCATGTGCGCCGTGTTAAACATGGTCGCTTCCAGTCAGTAGCAGCAGGTAGTGCGCCATGATATTTAATGGTGTTACCACGTGATACCATGCCTCCTTCTGTCATTCAGTTTGTTACTCCGCATGCGAAAAATGTCATATAGGCGGTTAGCTATGACTCGCACGTTTACATTGCATTAGTAAGCGGTAGTGATACCTGCGTTACATATGGTTATCAACGGGAAGCGCAGGTAGGGCTTTGAGATCCTCCTCCCAGCGGTGTACGAGCGTGGGTGGGTAGCCAATACGTGGGGCGTACAGGGTTAGCGGCTAGGTGCGGTGTACAGGGGTACCGCCTCGGTGCGTGCGTAGCGTCGTGGTGCGTGCACGGCCGTTGGTCCACGCCGCCCAAGGTCAACCATCAATGACAATTCATGCTCCGCTGGGGTGTCTGTCATCCACTGTTTAACCTAGATTTCTGATTGAACACCGTGAAAAGTCCTTCACTGTGTACTTAATGCAGCTGCAGTGGAAGGGCAAATTTCCCCTCCAAATTTATCGCCAGAGTCCTTAGCCATGGATTCAGGTTTATAGCCGACGGTTAAGAACTTTACCACCTATTCTCGCCTTCGAAGTCCTTTTTGTGCTAGCAGGAGTTTCATTTGATTCCTTCCTTGAATTAAAGGTGGAGCTACTCGTTTTGACAGAGTTAACGGGCATTTTTAGTGGTCTTTCATGTAGTGTACCGGAAAACTGCCTTTCATAATTTGCAACATTGCTCTGTCAAAACGAGCAGCTCCACCTTTAATTTAATTAAGATATAGGAATCAAATGAAACTCGCAAACCTCTGCGCTTATAGCTCATCTGTTAGCACTGTAAAAATGAATGGTGTATCCCCCCAACCACGTGATAAAATGCTCAAGAAACAAGCGCCTGAGTTTTAAACACCACCTGGTGTTGCAATTCCCTCAGTGAGACAAGAGGTGCCGTCGTTTTCGGTCCCACCGATTCCTGTCAAACAACCATGTGGCGTGGATGGTAGAGCATGTGGAGTAAATACATCTCGTCGAGGCGATTCTTACACAGATGGCAGTATGATTTTCAGAAACGTCACTGTATCCACTGCCGCTCTTCCCACCGAGCGCATGCTTGATGATCTTGGTTGGCTTAAAGTTTGCGTGACCAGGCTTTTACCACTAGGTTTTCTTGGCGTTGCTGTCAAGAAGCTCATCAGATTGGTTAATGTTCCGGTTGGTCAACCAAATCCTCGACCCCGTCTGCTTAGAGTGGTCCTCTCCGCCCCAGAAGAGCGCAGAGCCTTACTGTGATTTGTCTTCAAACTCTAAGGTACCAACGTTAGTGTGCAACCAGACCTTCCGTTAACGGCTAGGTCTCCGATTGGTGGGTTTTCAGGTGGTCGGCCGGCGGTCTTTTTCAGCCCTGCCAGTACCTATTCTACTTGCGCACGACCCAGGGCTGGTCGTGCCGAAGCCCTCCAAGTAGTACTTAGTGACGTGCGTAGCCTGAGGAACAAGATGTGCGAGGTGGGTCTGCTCGTAGACAAATCTCGTCCAGATATACTTGCTTTCACTGAAACGTGGCTGTCTGAGGAAATCACAGATGGCGAAGTATATCTGCTTGGCTACGCACTGTTCCGCGTTGACCGCTCCATTGGCCGGCAAGGGGGTGGCGTTGCGTTTTATCTGAGTTATCACATCGACGTATTGAGGACCAGCATTTTTCAGTCTCTCGACAAATCTGTTGACGCTATCGAAATCTTGATTTGCGCTTCCTCGGTTCAGGTTACGGTCGTGTTCAGTTCAGTTCAGAAGGGACTGGAACGATAGGAGGATCCCGTGAGTGTTCCATCCCGAGAGGATCGTTGAGCCAGGAATTGAAGCGCTCAGTTATCGATGGATCTAAAACGGAACACCCGTATCGCACCCTGGCCAACCAGTTACTGCCCACGTTTCCTGCCCTAGCAGTCCTTGCTGTGGCAGTCACGTGAAGTAAGCAAAGAATAGGAAGAGAAATCGAAGGTACAGAATAAAGAAGTGCACTTGAAATAAGAAAAGAATACCGGTGTGTGAAGGAAATCAGAGAAAAGAAAATCGAAGTACGAAGATGTGTTACTCAGGAAAATGGAAAGGTTTCGTGTTGCCACCCAAGAGCGTCAAGTTGCCGCTATAACCCCTTAACCGTAGATTCCTTGATAACACTTTCCGGGAGCATGTTCCAGCGCTCGATGACTGTGTGACAGCCGGATTTCCGCCCTAATCCGATCGGACTGCGGTTTGTCCAGCTTCAAGGAATGACCGTGTAGAACAGACAATCTAGCGGGACTAAATAACCAAGATAAATCTGGACCAACCTTCCCAGTTAAGGTACGGTAGGTTAGGATTAGGTTTCCTCTAAGCCTTCGGTAGTGCATTGAATGCATTCCCAAACTAAGTAGACTCTCGGGGTACGTCCGTCCCCGTAATCCCTCGACTAACCTAGTACCCACTCGTAAAACCCACTCTAGCTCCATTTTGTCCCAGACGAGGCAGGGCGGACAAGTCTGGACGCAGTATTCCAGATGAGGCCGAACGAAAGCGGAGAACAGTCTCGTAAAGATGCCACCCATCAAGACTCCGAAAAAACGTCGAATTAACCACAACATGCGGTAACCTCTGCTTGTGGCCTTCTTCCAGTTGTCGCCGGAGTGTAAAGCCGAAGGGTGTACGACGCCTAGGTCAATCTGGCTAGATACACGGAGGAGTTCGACCCCACCGACCACGTACATCGTAGGAGGACAACCTCCTCCAATTCGAAGAACGGAGCACTTTGCTTGATTTATGGGCAGTAACCATAAAGTAGACCAGTCCCAAAGCTTACCCACTGCTCACTGAATATCTTCGGAACCCCCAAGAACATCGACAATGTTCCACAGCTTCACGTCATCAGCAAATAGCGGCGATGGTACCTCAAGCTCCGCTGGTAGGTCATTCACATAGATAGAGAACAGCAGCGGTCTACGGACCGAGCCCTGTGGTACGCCACTGAGGACAGAGTGCCTAAACGATAGGCCCCGGCCTACCCGTACACACTTTTCTCTACCCTCCAAGAAGGCAGTCACCCAATGAAGGGCGCGGCCAGGTACCCCGTAGGACAGCTTTTGCGCGAGCCTCAAATGTGGTACCCTGTCATATGCCTTCGAAAAGTCGACGAAACGCATGTCCAGTGTGTGGCCGTTATCCACTGCAACCGCCCAACTTTCGCGAGCCACCAGTAGATTCGTCAGACACGAAAATCCCTTCCGGAATCCGTGTTGCACGTTGCTAAGTAGATTAAATCTACTCAGATGACTCTCCAATGAACGTCTCACCAGTTTCTCGATGAGTTTGACTACTACACTCGTCAGACTAACTGGCCTGTAATTTGCAGGCAGACCCCTGTCCCCATTTTTGTAGATGGGACATGACAGCTTCCTTCCATTCGGAAGGCAATGCACAGCTGTCAAGCGATTTCTGAAACACATTAGCGAGCGCTCCGCTTAGTTCCGCAGCCAACTCGTGTAACAGTTTCGGGTGAATTAAATCAGACCCAGAGGCCTCAGAAGGGTTCAGCCCTTCTAACAGCCTACGAACTTCCGTCTCCGCTGCAATAAATGCAGATAGTTCTGAACCCTCCGGGGTCCTGCAAACCAGCTCCACGCCTGTCAAAGAGGTTTCCCCTACAAACGCTGTCGCATATTGCCCACTGAGTACGCAGGCCTTGTCATAGTCCGTATGCGCATGAGTACCGTCATTACGCATCAATACTGGAATTGACATGTTCGAACCGCAGCGCCTTTTGACATAAGCGAATAATCTTTTTGGATTCTCTGAAGCTTCGTCCGCTAACCCTTTCTCGAAATTGAGCCGAGCATTCCTTAGGTGTTGCTTACACTTAGTTCTAGCCTTACGGTACCTGTCATAAGTATCGATGGACGGAGCATCTCGGTAAGTCCGCCAACATCTAGACCTCTTTGTGAGCAGATGCCTGCCAATGGGATCTATCCAGGGCGGCTGTGCTCGTGTTTCCTTTCTCCTCGTGACTGGGATGAAGGGAGCAGAGACCTCTGTGAGCACCTCCAATGGAATCATTGAATTTATACGCCTTCACGCTGCGAACAAGTGTCTGGTGCTGGGAGACTTCAACCTCCCAGAGGTTTGTTGGGATGATCTATCTTGCAGTTCGGCTCTGGGGTGGTTCGGTACAGAACTGCTTTACTTAACGCTGCAGGTACCACTACACCAGTTCGTGGACCTCCCCACTAGGTACATGAGAAAGCAGCAGCCGTCCATCTTAGATCTTGTTTTTGCTAAGTCACTTGACTTTCTAAATGACATTAATTACGACCCGCCTCTTAGCACTAGCGATCACGTTTGCTTGTCTTTCCACTGTACCCTAATCAGACCTTGCCAAGCTACTACCAGTTGGTATCCGAACATTTGGGCCGCGGACTTCCAAGCGATGCGGGATAAGGCTAGGTCCTCGCCTTGTGTGATATCTGAGACCTACACTGTTCACACAGCCTGGAAAAAATATAAGGCCCACCTCGTCGACATTTCTGCACCTCACATCCCACTGGTAAAAGGAAGGGAATCGAGAGCGCAGCCTCCGTGGATAGATTCCGTCTGGAAGGGCCTGCTAAAGAAGCGATCTAGATGCTGGCGAGCGTATCAAACAGCTCCGTCGAACAGCACGTTTGGCAAGTATCGGTTGGTTCGAAATGAGTGCAAGCTACATCTTAGGCTGGTCCGGCTTCAGTGTGAAAAGGGCTTAGCTCATACTGCCTCACAAAATCCCAAGAAATTCTTCGCTTACGTTAAACGACGCTGTGTTGCAAACTCACCCATACCACCATTGCATCGAGGAGGTGGGACCCATGCCTATAGCGACTATGACAAGGCATGCGTGTTTGGTGAGCAGTACTCAAGCGTCTTTGCCTGCGAAACAAATACGCCATGCAAAGAATTAGCTTCAAGAATCTCAGAGAACTGTTGTCTAGATGAAATTCCTGTAACAGTCCCAAGTTCTCCGGTTGCTAATAGAGGTAAACCCAACTAAGGCTTCCGGGCCAGATTCTGTTCATCCAAAATTGTTGCACGAATTGACAGTGGAACTCAGTGGATCTCTGACTTGTGTGTTTCAGAAGTCACTCAACAGCTGTCTTGTGTCTTGCCTACCGAATGGAAGGAGGCTGTTGTCTGCCCGATTTTCAAGTGCGGTGACAAAGACCTACCGGCTAATTACAGGCCTGTCAGCTTGACTAACGTGGTCGTTAAGTCACTTGCAAAATTAGCACGAGATATAGTGGAGAACCATTTAAATATGTTTAACCTGCTTAGCGTCGAGCAACATGGTTTTCGCAAAGGGTTTTTGTGTCAAACGAACTTGCTGGTAGCTCGTGAGAGCTGGGCTGAAGCCGTAGACAGTGGACATGCGGTGGATGTGGTGTTCATTGACTTCGCCAAGGCCTTTGACACTGTCCCCCATTCTCGACTCACTGAAGTTGTGGTCGTATGGAATATCTGGTCTCTCTCTCCAGTGGGTGTCAGCTTTTCTGTATGGATGATAACAGTGTATTTGTGTGGGCGGAAGTCTTTCGTCTCGACAAGCTGTATTTAGCGGCGTTCCGCGAGGCTCTGTCCTAGTTCCTCTGCTTTTCTCAGTCTACGTGAATAACTTGCCGTGGGAGCTTAAGGTACCATCGCTCTTATTTGCTGATAACCTAAAGCTCTGGAATATTGTTGATATCCCCGGAGGTCCTGTGGCTCTTCAACGGGCTCTGGATAGACTCTGGGAATGGTCTGTCTTGTGGTGTAGGCGCCTTGACCCTGAATGTTTGCTTAGGGCATTAAGGTTTCCAGGTAAGTCCCCCTTCTCTCCTTCTTCGTATTCTTTATTTCCTAGGCCCTCATGGTTGTATGGCAGCGAAGCATCAGTTCAAATGGCTGATGTACTGCTGTTGGTGATGATGATGATTGTCTTGTGGTTGCTGCCCATAAACCGGGCAAAGTGTTCAGTGCTACGTATCGGAGCGTCTGCTTTCTTCCACAAGTTGTGTGCTCGATGGGAGTGAACTTCCTCACGTGACTCATCAGGTTGATCTAGGTGTCGTCCACTGTTCCACACTACACTCTGGAGACAGCTGTTAGAAGGCGGGTAGTAAAGGCTTCCGGATGTTGTGGTTTATCCGTCGTTTTTTCAGGACCCTAACCGCTGATGTGTTTGTGAAGCTCTTCTCAGCGTTTGTGCGACCCCACCTAGAATATTGCGTCCAGGCCTGTCCACCATGCATTGTCCGGGACAAAATGGCACTAGAAAGGGTGTTGCGTGTCGGTACTAGGTTGGTCAAGGGGTTACGAGGACAAACGTACCCCGAACGCTTACTTAGTTTGGGGATGCAGTCAATGCACTATCGAAGGATTAGAGGGAACCTAATCCTAACCTATCGTGTTTTGACTGGGAAGGTTGGCTCTGATTTGTCCTGGCTATTTAGTCCTGCTAGATTATCTGGTCTCCGTGGGCATTGTATGAAGCTGGACAAACCGCGGTCCGATCGAGTTAGAGCGGAGACACGGTTATCGCGTCGAGTCATCGAGCGCTGGAACCTGCTTCCAGAAAATGTTATCAAGGAAGCTACGGCTAACTGGTTTGAGCGTCAACTAGGCGCTCTTGGGTGGTAACACGAAACCATTCCTTTTTCCTGACTAATTCCCATTTTCATACTTCGATTCTATTTTCTTTACTTTTCCTCGCCGTTGGTATTATTCTCCTCTTTCAACTGATTTCCCTTACTCTCTTACCTTAGATTTTTCTTCCTCTCTTACTTACTTCACGTAACTGACATAACAGGGACAGCTAATGTAAGGAACATGGGCATTAAATTGGTGGACTAGGGTGTATTTTCGGGTGTTTTCATTTTAGAACTATGAAGAAGTCGGAGCACCTATCAACTCCTGGATCGATGACCCGCTCAAGAACAAACACTTACGGGATTCATCCTATCGTTCCAGTCCCACTTGAACTCCGCGAGTTCACCTGTCATGAAGTGTCTGTTAGCAAAACGTAAAGCGACTACCCATCTATGCCTCCGAAACCCCTTAGCTCCTAGTGTCCACAAATGTGTCAGGTAAATGTTCAGCAAGTATTACTGACCTTGTATACTCACTGACAAACAGATTTGCGTTATCCTCAGTTCTCATTTTCACTTTTCAGTTCTTTCTTTTAATGACTCAAATATCTTGGTATTCTACTTGCTTAGCTCTTTCTACTTTCTCTTTTTGCCTTCCGAGTTTACTTTTTTCTCTTTCTTACTTCACGTAACCGGCCCAGCAGGGACTGCTAGGGCAGGATACATGGACATTAATTGCTTGGGCAGGGTGTGCTGCAGTCGTTGTTTTAGGTCCATCAGTATTTCAAAGTCTGCCAACTCCTGCTTCAACGACGCGCTGAAGAAGGAACACTCACGCGATAATCCTACCGTTCCAGTCCTGTCGTTTTTCGAAGGCATTTGACAAGATACCCCATATGAGGCTCGCGCAAAAGCTGACCTACGGGGTATCTGGTCGCGCCCTACATTGGATGACTGCCTTCTTGGAGGGTAGAGAAAAGTGTGTACGAGTAGGCCGGGGCCTATCGTTTAGGCACTCTGTCCTCAGTGGCGTACCACAGGGCTCGGTCCGTAGACCGCTGCTGTTCTCTATCTATGTGAATGACCTACCAGCGGAACTTGAGGTACCATCGATGCTACTTGCTGATGACGTGAAGCTGTGGAACATTGTCGATGTTCTTGGGGGTTTCGGAGCTATTCAACGAGCATTGGGTAAGCTTTGGGACTGGTCTACTTTATGGTTACTGCCTATAAAGCAGGCAAAGTGCTCCGTTCTTCGAATTGGAGGAGGTTGTCCTCCTATGAAGTATTTTGTTGGTGTATCTAGCCAGATTGACCTAGGCGTCGTACACTCTTCGGCTTTACACTCCGGCGACAACTGGAAGAAGGCCGCAAACAGAGGTTTCCGCATGATTTGACTATTACGACATTCTTTCGGAGTCTTGACGGGTGGCATCTTTACGAGACTGTTCTCGGCTTTGGTTCGGCCTCATCTGGAATACTGCGTCCAGGCTTGTCCGCCCTGCCTCGTCCGGGACACAATGGAGCTAGAGTGGGTTTTACGAGTGGGTACTAGGTTAGTCGAGGGATTACGGGGACGGACGTACCCCGAGAGTCTACTTAGTTTGGGAATGCATTCAATGCACTACCGAAGGCTTAGAGGAGACCAAATCCTAACATACCGTATCTTAACTGGGAAGGTTGGTCCAGAAATCCGTGAGAATATTTGTAGCTCGGGTTGCGGATTTATCTTGGCTACTCAGTCCCACTAGATTGTCTGTTCTCCGCGGTTATTCCTTGAACTTGCACGAACCGCGGTCCGATCGGATTTGGGCGGAAATCCGGCTGTCACACTGAGTCATCGAGCTCTGGAATATGCGTCCGGAAAGTATTATCATTGTTAAGGGGTTTGAGCAGCAACTTGACGCTCTTGGGTGGCAACACGAAACCTTTCCATTTTCCTGAGTAACACATCTTCGTACTTCGATTTTCTTTTCTCTGATTTCCTTCACACACCGGTATTATTTTCTTATTTCAAGTGCACTTCCTTATTCTGTACCTTCGACTTCTCTTCCTATTCTTTGCTTACTTCACGTGACTGCCACAGCAAGGACTGCTAGGGCAGGAAACGTGGGCAGTAACTGGTTGGCCAGGGTGCGATACGGGTGTTCCGTTTTAGATCCATCGATAACTGAGCACTTCAATTCCTGGCTCAACGATCTTCTCGAGATGGAACACTCACGGGATTCTCCTAAGTTGCAGTCCCACCCCAACTTGAACTTAAATGAACACAATGTAAAATTTTTGCGGTTGGATTCTGTCGCGGACAGCCTGAGATCTGTTTCCTATTTAATGGATCCACCATCAAACGCAGAGCACAGGCATATAAATTCTGTAGCCTCTGAGGTAACTGTAAGATGCAAGCGTACCAAAACCACTATTGCCCTCATCGTACCTAGGACATGAAGCTTGCAACTATCAGGAATGCAGTTGCAGACCTACAGCATACCGATAAACGATATTACTTGCAGTAGACTAAGGAGAAAATCTCTGCATCATCCATGCCGTAGGCTTTTCTTATTCCGTAGCGAACACTGCTAGCATGTTAATTACCCATCAAAAACTGTGAGGTCTATTCCGAGATTAGACTAAGTAATCATTTTTGATGACAGAACCGCCCTCCAACGTGAATTTCATCATGTTAGATCTACTAATAACTCACCAAAGCGCACGAAAAAATTCCACTTATTCCTCACTGAAATTGTTGAGAGGGGTAGCAATGAGGCTGGACCTTACGCATCGCAATGAGGTTGGACCTTACTGTGGTCCGATAGTTCGCGTGCCTCAGGGATCCATTGAGCTATGCTGGGTGGTGCTTTTTTACACCTTCAGAGCCACTCACACTCGATTGGTCAGTAATTAGAGGCCAGACAAACTCAGCCTCGTGGTCCTCCAGGTTGGGGGTTGGAGTGAGGGTGGCACCTTACTCCATAAAACGGGCTCTCTGTAGTCCAGTGCCAGAACCCCGTTGCCTTGCAGTAAGGTTTTCGAACCAATGGCTTTGGTTGAGAATCCTAATCGTACTCCTGTCTAGACCTGGGTAATCTGACAGTATTCTGCCCACGCAATACAATGAACCTTTCCAACAATCTCTTGATGCTCTGGCTGTCGCGGAGGATAATCAACGGCGCCCTATCTGCTGCATCGAGCAGGGTGCATAGGGTTATAGATGCTATTGCTCAGGCCTTCCTGTCTTCTTATTCCCTTCTTGCACTTTTTTTAAGCCTTATCATCCCTCCAACTTTACTTTTATCCCCCGTTTTCAATCTCCCGATTCTTGGCCCTCCCCCACCTTGCTTCAGTAGTCGCTTGTCTTCTGGTTTCAACTCACACACAGTCGCTGGGCGTCGCTCCAATCCAGTCAGGTCAAGTCAGGTCAGGTCAAACGGACGATAGAGGCCTTCGCCTAACGAGCGTCCAGTTTCTTGTGCCGGTAAGTGAAGCGGCCCCCGGCACTTCGACGTTGGATTGACTTCTTGCTTCTGCAAAGGAATGAAGCAAGAAGAGCAATCTTTGCACTTTCATGTGTCAGCATCAAAATACACTACATATTCCAGTACAATTACAATATCTCTGGAAAAAGGACAGACCAACACTCATCTAAGCCCCTTTTGAAGGCTTCTACAGACTCACATTCCACTAAATCAGAAGGAAGTTTATTCCAGATGTTAACTACTCGGTTCGTAAAAAATTTTGCCCTGATGTCCAAACGAGCTCTATGTTGTTTGAGCTTCAGGCGATGCCCGCGCAGGTGGTCTGACATAGCTAACTCAAACAGATGGGTGGGACTAATACCACTAAGTCCCTTAATGATCTTAAACGTCTATCAAATCCCCTCTCAACCTACGCCGTTCCAAGGAAAATAATCCCAAGCTACTTAGACGATCTTCGTACGACTTCCCTCGTTGACCTTCGATCATCCTGGTCGCAAGTTTCTGAATCTTTTCTATACACATGGCGTCACTACGGAGGTACGGTGCCCAGGCCTGAACACAATACTCCAGATGTGGCCTAACCACTGCTTTATATAACGGCAAGAATACTTCTGCTTTAGTGTTACTCAGCGCCCTCCTAAGACGAAATAACTCTTGTCGCGCTTTATTGGCAGCATGGCGACACTGTGCCGAAGGCTTAAAATTGTTCACTATGATGACACCTAGATCGCGGGCTTCATCAGTACACTGCAATGATAGAGATCCCGCAGGAGACTGAACTGCAATTCCGCTACCACTATTGGTCAATAGTTGACATTTATTGGCATTCAGAGGTAGATCCCATTGGCTCGACCAATTCACCACAGTGATTATGTCCTTAGCCAATGTCGCTCGGTTTCCCCTACTGACTAGCTTTAAGTCATCTGCGAAGATATAGCAGGGATCCTCAAGAAGAGGAGCCAGGTCATTTATAAACATAAGAAACAACAATGGACCCAGTACCGAACCTTGGGGAACACCGCTGTAGGCATGGCCCACACTAGAACTCGCTTCCCAACCCTGACTCTGAATGTCCTTCCACGTAAGAATTCAGAGAGCCACAGTAATAGTTGAGGATGCAATCCAAACCATGTCAGCTTCTCAATTAAAAATCGATGATTCACTGAGTCAAAGGCTTTACTGAAGTCCAAATAGCACACCTCTACCGACATCCCACTATCAAGACATCGGGTAATCTCATCTAAAAAGCACAATAAATTGGTAAGACACGACTTCTTTTTAAGAAAGCCATGCTGTTCCGCTCTAATTAGATTGTGCTCAGTCAAGTGCTCACAGATCCTATTTCTTATAAGCTTTTCCAAGCACTTCAGCATGATGCTGGTCAAACTAACAGGTCTATAGTTAAGAGGCACCGACTTAGAACCCCCCTTGTGGATGGCAACAATGGTCGCCTCCTTCCAATCACGTGGCAGCTTGCCTTCTTGAAGAGACTGGCTGAATAACTCCGCGACAGGATACTGAAGGATATCAACCAGCGGCTTAACTATGGCGGGATGTACACTGTCAGGACCAGCTGATTTATAAGGGTTCAAACTGGTCAACACTGTGAGGACCTCTGGCACATTGAGAATAATTTCCCGCATTGTATAGCTATTGAACAGTGCGGCTGTGATGGCAAGGCTGACCCGCTATCCTTCCGGTGCAGATTTTGGTAGACACGTAGTGGCGCTTCTACTGTATCGACGTTGTCTACAGCCTTGCTGCCGTTCTCCATGGTTAGACAGCCGACCACTTCTCTTAGAGAAGCCTTAGACTGGACATAATTGTAGTAACACTTGGGATTTGTTCCCGCAAATTTGGTCAATCTAAGCTCAAATGAGTACTTCGTCTGCCGCTGCAACTTAACAGCCATGTTTCGACAAGTCCATGTTCAACTAAGCGGACAACGTCAGTTCATCCGTTTCTCTTTGGAGTCCTCTCGTCTCGCTGAGACTGGCATGTCTCAACGTGCGCACTTTGCTACAGATTGGCCAACAGGCAGCACTTGCCCGCACACTTGTTATAACGCTGTGCCCCCAATCGACCGGTTGATTCACGCCTGCTGGTAAATCTGCACCCTTACGCCTACTCTGTTTGACGCCTTGGCAAACCCGACAGGAAGGCAGACGGAAGAAGGCTCAGCAAACCAGAGTTGTATTAGGACAGAGATCGTTCATTTTTATATGTCAGTCTCACCAATCCTCCAAACATCGCCTGACGGATTTGCTGTAAGCCCACGCCCCATACTTGATTGTCCGCACCGTCTGGCCATTTCGCCGTCTTGCTCGGGTACCCCAGTCTTCATCCGCCTACCTGGGGCATGGCAACGCACGTGATATCTGATGCGCGATTTCCTTAGCTTTCGGCCGGCCCTGCTAACACGCTCACAGGGTCTGTCCCAAGCACGATTTGAAGCGAACACGCGCGCATTGGCACTCAGCTTTCTCGCCCAGCTGTCGACACTAGAGACCCTATCGATCGATATTTGCTGTTTATCAGAAACAAGATTCAAGCTGGCGCGATCCCCCACGTGCAACACTGGCGGCACATTCTCATTACGCCTGTCTGGCGGTGATGCAGCTTCAAATGCCGGTCAAGCTTGCGTCGGCATTGTTCTGAGTCCCCGAACTGAAGCTGTCCTGATCGATTGGATCCCAGTCAACAATCGGATGTGTGCCGTTAGATTAGCTGGTTCGTTCCATGCTACGAAGTCGCGCGAGGACAAACGGTGTCTGTTTGTCATTGCGGCCTACGCCCCACCGGGTTATAGTGATCATGTTTGTTTGCACTTCAGTTGTACTCTATCTAGATGCTACCAGAGTACTTTTGAGTCTCGCCCGAGCATATGACACACAGGATAGTTAGCGTTAGCCTCTAGCGGTCACAGGTTCGACCCCCAGTAGGAGACCGGTGGATGCATACCACTGACGAGCCCCAATTGGGCGAAACGCCCGTCTGGTGCTTTTCCGGGTTCGTAGCTTACCTATGCGGCTTGGAATCCAATTGCGATGCACCAAATCGAATCATACCCAAACCCGTCTACACATTATTAATCAAAGATCTAAGCCCTACCAGTGTTCAAAATTGCTATGTGGATTCATGGCGCTGACAAGGAAAGACCTGACCTTGACGGCCAACCACTGTCCTCTGCACGGGCAATAACCTGCACGACAGTAGAGGATGGGTCGGGCTATATCGCACTTAGGTTTCAATTCGTAATGGTCGGCTGTCGTCGCTCATGGCTCAGTGGCATAAGCTGCTGTCTAGTTGGCGTTAGCCTCGAGCGGTCATGGATTCAATCCCCAGTAGGGGACCGATGGATTCGCACCACTGACGAGCCCCAATAGAGCGAAACGCACGTCTGGTGCTTTTTCGGATTAGTAGCTTACCTATGTGGCTTGGAATCTAATTACGATGAACCAAATCGAAACACAGACTATCGGTCACTGAGAGCCAAGGTTTCGGGTTTCCGTTGCGAGATCTCGGTGGACGATACTGTCCAGGTTGCCTGGGATAAATGTAACTCCTACCTCACAGAGGTCTCTGCTCCCTTCATACCTGTCACAAAGAGAAAGGAGGCACGAGCACAGTCCTTTGGATAGATTTCACTGGCAGACATCTGCTCACATAGAGGTCTAAATGTTGTCGGACTTAGCGGGATGCTCCATCTACCGATACTTATGACAGGTACTGTAAGGCTAGTAATAGATGTTAGCAACACCTAAGGAATGCTGGGCTCAATTTCAAGGAAGAGTTAACAGAGAAAGCTTCTGAGAATCCAAAAAGGTTCTTCGCATATGTCAAAAGGCGCTACGGTTCGAACTCATCAATTTCAATATTGATGCGTGATGACGGTACTCATGCTGATGTGGACTATGACAAGGTCTGCGTACTTAGTGGGCAATACGCAGCAGCTTTTGTACGAGGAATCTCGTTGACATGCGTTCAGCTGGTTTACAGGATCCCAGAGGATTCAAGTCTAGCTGAATTTACTGTAGCGGAGACGGAAGACTGTAGGTTGGTACAAGAGCTGAACCATTCTAAGGCATCTGGGCATGATTTAATTCATCCGAAACTGTTAATTGAGTTAGCTGCGGAACTAAGTGGACCGCTCGTTATCGCGTTTCAGAAATCGCCTGACAGCTGTGCATTACTTTTTGAATAAAATGAAACAGTCATCTATCCCATCTTCAAAAATGAGGACTGGAGTCTGCTTGCAAATTACAGGCCAGTTAGTCTGTCGAGTGTAGTAGTCAAATTCCTCGGGAAACTGGTGAGAGATTCATTGGAGCTTCATCTGAGTAGATTTGATCTACTTAGCAATGTGCAACACGGATTCCGGAAGGGATTTTCGTGTCTGACGAATCTATTGGGGGCTCGCAAATTTGGGCATATGCGTTGGAAAACGGCCGTGCACTGGACGTGGTTTTCGTCGATTTTTCCTAGGCATTTGACACGGTACCCCATTTGAGGCTTGCGCAGAAGCTGAGTTCTTACGATATATCTGGTCGCGCCCTTCTTGGAGGGTAGAGAACAGTGTGTACGGGTAGGCCGTGACCTATCATTTAAGCAGCCTGTCCTCAGTGGCGTACCGCGGGGCTCGGTTCTTGAATGCTGCTGTTCTCTATCAATGGGAATGACCTACCAGCAGAGCTTGAGGTATCATCACTGCCATTTGCTAGTGACCTAAAGCTGTGGAATATGTTCAATGTTCCTTGGAGTTCCGAAGCTGTTCAGCATGCCTTTGATAAGCTTTGGGACTGGTCTATTTTATAGCTACTGCCCATAAACCACGCAAAGTGCTATGTTATTCGAATTTAAGAGGTTGTACGCCTACGAAGTACTTGGTCGGTTGGGTCGTACTCCCCCGTGTATGTAGCCAGGTTGATCTAGGCGTTGTACACTCCGGCGACAACTGGAAGAAGACCGCAAGCAGAGGTTTCCGTTTTCTTCGGTTAATACGCCGTTCTATCAGAATCTTGACGGGTGATGTCTTTTGTGAGACTGTTCTTAGCTTTTGTTCTGCCTTATCTGGAATACAGCCTCTAGGCTTGTTCGCCTTGTCTCGTTCTGGACAAACTGGAGCTAGAGAGGGTTTTATGGGTGGGTACTAGGTTAGTTGATGGGCTAGGGGGACGGCAATGCATTCAATTCACTATCGATGGCTTAGAGGAGACCTAATCCTAACATACCGTATCTTAATTGGCATGCTTGATCCAGATTTCTCTTGGCTATTCAGTCCTGATCGATTGTCTGTTCTCCGCAGTCATACAATGAAGCTGGACAGACCGCGGTCCGATCAGCTTATGGCGAAAATTCGGCTGTCACGCAGAGTCATCGGGCGCTAGAACATGTTTCCTGGAAATTGTCATCAGAGTATCTACGGCTAAAGGGTTTGAGCAGCAACTTGCCGCTCTTGGGTGGCAACACGAATCATTTCTCTTTCCCTGACTAACTCGCACCTTCATCTTCTGTTTTCTCTACTTTCCTTCATGCGTTGGTATTATCCTCTTATTTCAAATGAACTTCCTTATTCTGTACCTTCGATTTCCATTCCTATCCTTTGCTTACTTCACGTGACTGCGACAGCAGGGACTGCTATTGCATGAAAGTGGGACACTGATTGGTTGACCAGGGTGTGGTACGGGTGTTCCGTTTTATGTCCATCAGAAACTCCGAGCACTTCATCAATTGCTGACTCACTGATCCACTCAAGAGTTAGCACTCACGGGATTCTCCTATCGTTCCAGTGCCACCTGGATTTGAACTTGAATTTGAAGAGAGGGTTTTCCTCAGGATGTCGGATCCAAACGCTTGGACCCCTCCTTGCTCACCGAAGTTCTTGGGTGAAAGCTCATGCCATTTTGAATCAACAGCTGACGATATTTTCCCGGATTTTGAAGGTGACCAAACTCTACATTCCGTAAGATTTCAGATGCTACCAACTGTGCTCCCCCAGATATATTTGGTCTACCCTGTGGATCCTCCGATTTCATTAACCTGTTGTGGTATCGCTGTATTAACTCAATTGTTTACCATTAGTTCATTTGATGAAGCTGACAATGCAGAATGTTGGACCGATTACGCGTCACCTTCCAGCTTGATTTGGTCACGAAGTTTGCTGCGTATGCCCGATGTGTTAGACGTTGGGAGCAGTGCCTTGGCTCACGAGCTAAGGGTTTCACGAGTTACGACCAAAGCAATTCGGAACGACATGATGGTGCTGATCACAACCGTACTGCAGCAATTTCGGTAGGCCTTTTACGCTGTCCAATTTCAGAGTCCAAATATCCGACTCCTCTGCAGTGTCCGCGGTCGCCCACCTTAGGGCGATTATAATAAATTTCGGTTGTCTGTGCTCCTCTTCCCTTGCTTCCATTCACGCCAAGATCGAGCTATGGATAGTGTTCCTTAAGATTCTGGAGGTCTCCCGTTCTCATGAAAGTACTTGTATTTGACGGAAGCATTATTTTCAGAGTTTTCGCTCATTAATCTGTCCCTTGGCCTGGACTGCAAAAGCGCACTTGATGCTTATGGTTATTTTTCTGAGATCGTCCTTGAGAATTTGATTTGCATGCATTCTACGGTTTGTTCCTGTTTCATCCGGCTCATTTGTCTTAGAAACTACGTGCTGACTTCTGTTGTGGTTGTCTTGATGGCTTATGGGTGTTACTTGTGCGGTACGTTGAAAATGTATGCCATGTGCGTATTTTTAATCATTACTTTTGGTCTGTTTAGCACTTCACTTATAGTTTTACGGGGCCATAGCAGTCTTCATTAGGAACAATAAACGCTGTTTTGAAATATTATGTACTGTGCATTTATAGTCGGCTCTTCCCCGTTTTGCTGTTTTTCCATCGCTTTTTACTTTCTTTGCGCTCACTGGATCATGTAACTCATTTTGTTAACGTTATATATATATATATATATATATATACATATATATATATATATATATACATATATATATATATATATGTATATATATACCCCATGCTGAGGCTTATGTTGCATTCTTGATGCTTCCTCACTACGGTTGGGCTAAACCAAGTCACACTTAAACTAGGTCTTTTTAAGCTGGATAAATTGCATTCCACTTTATTTTATTTGTTCTGCCTGCCTGAATAATGTTCTATTAACTGGCCACGTTGCTTACGCTAATTGCGCTTATCTTCGGTAATTTTGTTGCGTTTGTAGCATTTTTAAGTAACTTGTGGACATTTCTTACTTATCGCGGATTCGTTGCTAACCAACTTACTTCATATGGTAATTTAGGGAGGAGTTATGCCACCGTATCTGTATGCATTATTGGATTTATTTTATTTCAGCTTGTCGTTTCGACCGAATTGACAGTTGCTAGATATCCCCGGTGTGGCTACGCTTGATGTGCCTGTTGACAAGGTGCCTACCTGTCTATTACCCACTACCTCGTTCATACTGGCTCCGGGAGACAGTTGGTCGTTGCTGGAGGGGACGGGGTGCACGGTCCTTGTGGCCGTGCTAGGCTCAAAGAGTGGTTCCATGCACTCAGTGTGGAGCGGACTACGGTCCAGCCACCGCCTTGTGTGCGGTTGATTCCCCAAATACAGCGTGCTTGTGTTTGCCTGTGAAGGAGTGTGGGCCGGCTCCGTTAATGAAACGTGGCTCCCATCCACATATCTCCCGGTCTTATTCCTTCGTGTTTACACTGGAAATGGGGTGTGTGCATAGAGCTGTGGGTGGTGCAGCGTAAGCTTCCCATGATAGCTCTGTAGGCGCAGGCGTCCTGTGGCTGACCACAGTGACAGGCAAATCCGAAACCGGATGCCGCCAACCATATATATATATATATATATATATATATATATATATATATATATATATATATATATATATATATGCATCAGACTATGGTTAGACAAGGAGCCATCAAAAGCCGTAGAGATCAAACGAAGGTACATTGGCCTTACAATGAAAACTGAACACAACACAGAAATCCATGCTTTCGTCCGAGGGCACGATACTACCCTTTTACCCAAATCGAGGTGGGGTTCAGATTTTGGGGACATCACCCCGAGCCTTTGGCTAAATAGTCTACGCGCAAGGCTGTGCGTCGAATTTAGAGAGTCGCGCTCCTTGGGAGCCGGTGACTGATTGCTCAGTTTTATGCCCTTCGTTTGGTCTTTTGCGTTACGTGGTCCCAATCCACTACACAATTTCAGTTTAGCGTTGCTGGAATACAGTGCTTCACCGGAGTGAAGTAAGGAGCAGTTATTCTATCTATTTGTTAGCCACGTCTGCCACACCACAGTGTTATTAAGCAGACATGGCTTTTTATAGAGAGAACGCTTGCCTAGCAAAAATCCACCACGTCCTAAACTACTGCCGCCGAACTATTCGCAGGAAGGGGCAATTTCAGAGGCGCCCAGCTGGCACCACGGGGAGGTTGTTCGGCATACATAGGTCGTCCAGCCTATTCCATGTTCACACTTAGCCTTGCAATGCTGCTTTACTATTTGCAAGGTTCCCCTAGTTCCCTGTTGATGAATGTTGCTACCTTATGCTTCTTGTCCTTGCTGGTTTCAAGCAGCCAGCACCAACCAATATAGTAACCTGAAAACAACTCTCCCTGCCTGTTTTTTCTCAATACGTCTAGTTACTGTTTGTAATTATCATGACCCCCTACAAAAGTTTGGTTTTTGTGTATTTGAGTCATAGCTAACCCCTCACTCGTGTGGTCATTTTGTGAGTATAAGTGGTGTTTCCCTGTCCTCCACCGAGTAGTCCATTGATTCATTCATTATACACGCTAGGTACAGGTGAAAAACACAGCTGTGGTGCCGCAATACAAAAGAACAGAAAAAAGTGAAACAGTGACACGCCGGCTGAGTCACCAGTAACTGATAGACATCGTTCCGGAGAGCTAACAGCCGGCTAATTTGCCACAGAAAGTCATATTATGCCTAATAATTGAGATCTTGGTTAGAGGGAGTGGCTAAACGGGAGGGTAATGGACAAAGGAGCTCGCAACACAAACGCCATGGAAGTCTACTCTAGCCATGTCATTAAGTGTGTCCAACCAAATGCGTTCATCGTCTTTCGGTCCCAAACCAGGGAGCCGAGAAGCTCCAACGGAGGCCAACTTCGAAGTAAGGGCCTTCGTTCCTCTAGACGAAGTCATCGCTTGGCCACTTCTCTTCTTCTAGCCGCATTCCCGGCGCGCCAACAACGCACATCGCGGTGGATTCAGTTGCCACGACTCACATCGTCGTATTAACAATGAATAACAACGGTGGCAAAATGAGGTTGAAGGCAAATAGAGTAAAAAATGCAACCAAGAAAGAAGTGCATTAAGCTAATCGGGTTGGATGCTTCTAAAATGCTTTGTCTTTCTGCATGGACTAACTGGCATCCGTGAACGCCAGATTCGCGATGTGTACACTGGGTTTCGCCGATATCGAGGCTTCATTGACCGCATCTTCATATTACACCGACATATTTATTGGCTACCCGATCTGGTCATGTTTCTCTATATCAAAGATGCCTTTGATTCGGTTGATCAAACTGCCTTTTGGGACTGTTTGGTCAGGAGTGGTATACCCGATAAAGATGTCATCCTCCTCCTCATTAATGCACGTTAACTGAGGGTGAGAAATACACTGTAGCTAACGTGCCACAATACGAAAAAGACACGATGTTAAACGTTACTGATTACAAGAACCAAATAAAGAATATAATTATAGTGTCATATTATTCATTGGGATCGTTGTTATAGGGAAAACTGAAAGAAGAGGGACAGAGAAGCTCACAGCACAAGCCCCATTGAGGTCGGCTCTTCGCTATATTAACTAGTGTAACCAACCAAACGTGTTCATCGTCCTTTGGACCCCAACCCGTTACTCGGAAGATGCCAATCGACGCTAATTTCCAAGTGAGGGACTTCACTCCTCTTGACCAAGTCGTCGCTTAGCCTCTCCTTTTCTTCCATCCAGACTCCGGTCGCGCAAACAGCGTACGTCGGGGGAGTCGGTATGCTCTCATGCGCAACACCTGGCCCGGAGCTTGGTGCGTGATATGATGCCGCACTCGCTTTTCCTGCGCGAACTACTCAACACCGAACGAATATAAATGTCATGAAAACGCTGTACGCACGCAGATCGGACAGAATGGGAGATTACGGCAATCTGCCGTCGCTCCTCAATATCTCCAGCAGTGTGAAACAAGATTGGCGGCTGTCACTTTTCCTTTTTAACCTCCATTTACTAAGTCGTGGAGACGGCGTTCACTAAGCACCAGTTAGAAACTGTGGAGCTGCTTCCAGGCTCGCGACTTCTTGACTTGGAGTATGTCAACAACATTACTCTTATCTGTCACAGCTCTCAAACGTGACTGGCAACACTGGACAGGTTATCAATCGTTTTGGGCTATGCCTTGCCCCCTCGAAGTGAAGTCTCCAAGATTGGAAGGGACTCACCCCTGCGCTGACCCTCGGCAGTGACAAGCTAGCAGTCGTCCAAAAATTCAAGTACATTTGCAGCTATATTAACGCCTATGGAATAACAGATGAGGCACTTTACCAATCTCCGGCGCCTGCATGACATTACTCTGGCACTGAAGGACTGAGTTTACAATACAGCCGTCCGTTCAACCCTTCTGTATGTTTAGGAAACCTGGCACACCAGAACAACAGATGTAAGGAGGTAAGTTTCCTTCGCAGTTTACCTCATGTCTGGTGAGAGCACTGCATGGACCATGAGCGTGTTTGGCGTCGCGTATTTGGTGCAGGAAGAGCGAATGCACCGCTCAGCACCGTTATTTCACGAACCGCGCTACGGTGGTTAGGTCAAGTGTTGCGCATTGCAGCACATCGATTCGCGCGACGTGCTTTGTTTGCGTGCCCAAAGTGCGGATGATTGAAGGGGATGGGAGATCAAGCAATTAATTGCTCAAGAGGAATGAAGTTCCTCAGTTCGAACTCAGCATCGGTTAGTGTCTCCCGAATTCTGGGCTCGAGTCCTAAGGACGGTGAACACATTTGGTTGAATCAATTAGTTGACATGGCTAAGTGCCGACCACATCATCATCGTTATACACGTCAACTAGAGGTACGCCGGCCCGTAACCTAAAGATAACAAGCTTGTCTTGTAATCTGACGGCGCGGTTTGGAGCCTGCGTAGGTATAGTACGACCCTCGCAGTATCCTTAGCCCACTTGCGACCGGTGGTGGTTGCGCGGCAGTGAAGCATGGTTACTACGTTACGGTGTACCGCTGATGCCTTTTAGCTAGAGGTCCGAAACGCGATCACAGCGTTCAATCGTTTTCGTGCCACTGGCCCGGATTCCCTCCCACCTGCACTATTTAAGAATGGAGGTGAGGTCCTCTGCAAAACACTGACCTCCCTATTCGAACGTATCTGGAAGGAAGAGATTGTTCCGGTTGATTGGAACGAATCGATTATAGTCACAATATACAAGAAGGGCAGTCGCACAGACTGTTCTAAGCACAGGGGTATTAGCCTAACGCCAGTTGTGACAAATACTGGCGTCGATTCTCGTTCGTCGCCTCATTGTAGAATGGGAATCTCGGATTAGGGAAGATCAGGCAGGTCTCCGCCCGGAGCATGGCTGTATAAACCAAATACTCACTTTGCGGCAGGTGCTAGAGCAGCACCACGCATACCGCAGACCGACAATAGCTGTGTTCCTTGATTTCAAGAATACGTTCGATTCAGTCGATCGATACATTCTGTTCGAAATACTTGTGCGGAAAGATGTTCCCACGAAATATGTGAACATCTTGCATGCTCTATACTCGAACACTAGACCGCGTCAGAGTCTACCGTGGCCTATAGGATAGCTTTTCGACTAAAGTGGCGTTCGTCAGGGTTGTCCGATTTCCCCGTTTCTGCTCAATTTCGTCGTGGATTCTATCATGGAGTGTTCTCTTGCGGAATCTGACGATGTAGGCGTTGAAGTGCTGCCTGGTGAAAGAGTAGTTGCTCTTGATTATTCGGACGATATCGTCTTGCTTTTCGACGATGTTGCGGCGGCACAATCAACCCAGAATAGCCTGTCTAGAGTGGACCCATTATTTAGTATGCGCTTTGCACCTTCAAGGTGCAAAGTGTTGCTGCAGGACTACCGGCAACTTTATGACCCCTTGACCCTTGCTAACGATGAACTCGAGGTGGTTGATCATTTCACTTATCTTGGCAACTGCATCAGCACCGATGGGCACATAGAAACTGACGTGAGCTCACGCATTGCAAAGGCCAGAGCTGCCTTCTTGAACCTGCGTCATCTTTGGCGACAGAAGGGAGTTTCCCTTCGTCTGAAAGGCCGGGTATACAAGGCCACAGTGAGGGCCGTTCTGCTCTATGGTAGTGAAACTTGACGCCTTCGGTCTGAAGATCTGAGGCGCCTTCAAGTCTTTGATCATCGTTGTTTGCGAAGTATTGCTGGTGTCGGATGGCACCAGCGTGTCCGCAACGATGATGTGCGTAGGCGAGTACTGGGTAGTGATAAACTTGTTAGCTCCCTAGCACAACAGATAGCACTGAATAAGTTGCGTTGGCTCGGGCACGTGCTACGCATGCCTGGTCACCGCTTACCTAGGAGGTCTTTGTTCAGTCTGCCAGGTGTGGGATGGCGCAAGGCTCGAGGTGGACAGAAGTTGACTTGGCAGCGGGAAATGAAGTCACTGACGACCAAACTGGGTACCGTTGGTCCGTCTCGTCTTCCCGGCTGGAGTCCACGTGATTCGCCTTGTGCTTGACTCGAGACTTTACAGGACGTGGCTCGCAATTGACGCCAGTGGCGCGTCTGCTGCCGTCTCCTAATCGGATTGCCTGTTTAAATTGTGTTATCTACGGGGTAATGACTGATTATGACGCATGGCAGTGAAGCCGCAAGAAAGTTATCTCGCCGATGCCGCCTTATCTTTGCACGTTAGTCTACTGTTTGCGACGGTATGTTGTCTACACAAGGTGTAGGCGCCTTGACCCTGAATGTTTGCTTAGGGCATTAAGGTTTTCAGGTAAGTCCCCCTTCTCTCCCTCTTATTATTCTTTATTTCCTAGGTTCTCATGGTTGTATGGCAGCGAAGCATCAGTTCAAATGGCTGATGTACTGCTGTTGTTGATTGATTTAGCTAGATATATATGGTTGGCGGCATCTGATGTCGGAGATGCCTGTCACTGTGGTGAGCCACAGGACGCCTGCGCCTACAGAGCTACCATGGGAAGCTTACGCTGCACCAACCACACCTCCAAACCCACACCCCATATCCATTGTAAACACAAAGGAATAAGACCGGAAGGCATGTGGATGGGAGCCACGTTTCATCAACGGAGCCTACCCACACTCCTTCACAGGCAAACACAGACACGCTGTATTTGGGGAATCAACCGCACACAAGGCGGTGGCTGGACCGTAGTCCGCTCCACACTGTGTGCACGAAACCGCTGTTCGAGGCTAGCACGGCCACACGTTCCACGCATTACCCGCGTTATGCGCACTTCACGCATGTCCCGTTGACATACGACGACGTAGTCCAGCAAGTGAGCATGACCACTCCGGGGGTGAATCCATGTAGCAATGTCACTAGCACCCAGAGCCCATGGTGCACTGCGGCATGTAGTGGAGAGATGCGGACACTTCATCGACACACTGCTGCTAATGTTGTGCCATAGGCACAAGTCCCGGGCACCTGCTCGTGGTGACGCCTATGAGGGAAGTGGGTTACACTCGTCTTCTGGTTAAGATGAAAACAGGCAGTTCTGCGTAACTCGCTACTCTGACTCATGGCATGCGACTCACTGTTTTTTTTAGTTCACTTTTTGTCGAAGGCTTTGTCTGCTGGCCAGAAGCGATCTCCCCTCCAGTGTGGACATTCCAGCAGTATCTTAGTCCAACCTCCAGATATGAATCATGGCAATAACAATGATACTATGGTACATCGGCCGTCGCGCAGTGGCCTTAGGAAGAGGGTCGCCTTATCAGTTGGATATATATATATATATATATATATATATATATATATATATATATATATACATAGACGCTGCATTCGATTGGATTAGTACGTGCGGATCGGATGTCCGGTCACCCAGTTGTGTGGGATGCGGCATAAGTATGTCCGTGTTGTGAGTAGGTGGGGAGTAAAGTAGTTTCTCCATCACCCGTTTGTCACGTGCTTGGACGCACAACGTGCCCATGTATAGAGGTCAAATGCTGTTTGGACGTCTATGTGTGGATCACGTAGTATATTAATAAAACTTTGCCATTTGGGTTAAATGAGAACTACAGTTTCCAAACATGTTTTGAGAACGTTATAAATGGACCTAACATACAGTCATACTCAGGACGTGGCTATCAGGGCCTGATGTGCACTATAAGGGTGCCAGGCGGTTCACTCACTCTTGCTGCGCCAAATACGCGACGCCCAACACGCTCCTTGCTCACACTATGTTCCCACCAGACATGAACCCAACTGCGAAGACATCGATAGTCGAACGTAACAGGCCTCTTTATATCTCTCGGTTTGATGGTCCAGATTTCGCAGCTGTACAAGTTTAAACGCACAGCTCCCTTTCAGAGCGAGTGTGATGTCGCGCTAACGCCACAGGTAGTGTTGATTGACAAAAGCAACTCGATCTTTCTCTATACGGTTGGTGGTCTGTCCGATTCAACGGGCGCTAATATAGCTATTAAGGTACTTGAATTTCTGGATCACTTCTAGCTGTTTGCCGCCGGGTGTTAGAGCAGATGTGTTCCTGCGAATCCCTGAGAATTACAGCATTTCGATGGTGCAAAATATAGCCCAAAACGATTGACAACCAGTGATAATTTCTCCAGTGCCGCTTGTCACGTTAAGGAGCTGTCACAGATGAGGGCAATGTTGTCCGCATATTCCGTCATGAGGTCGCTCATCTGGAAGCAACTTCGCAACTTGTGTCCAATGAATGCGATTTCCATGACTTTGTCTATAGCGCGGTTAAAGCGGAAGGGTTACAGCGGGTAACCTTGTCTCATACCGCTGGAGATGTTGAGGGACTGCGGCAGGTTGCCGTAATCAGACACTGTCATTCTCTTAACCCCCCCCCCCCTCTAACACCGTATGTGCCGAGAATGCGTCAAGTCATTTCTTTTGCAAATACAACATGCACTACATCTATTTTCCTTCAATGCCGGTGTTGGCATTTTCGGGACGTACATTAGATTCAATCTGTGGCATATCACCGCATTTTGCGTTTGATTTGAATTTGCAACTACTTGGAAATAGTGAGTGTGAACGTGGGTTTGACGGGAATTTTCGTTGATAATTTCGAGGACTTACGAAATTGAAGTTATGCGGAATAAAAAATATGAATTCGTGTATTGTTCACTCCCACTACTAATTTGCCAGTATGAAGTATCCGAGATGGAAAGTTTGAATGGTATTATCAATGTTGTGATGTGTGCCTTTTCCGCTACCTTCGGAAATGTTAATAGCACATGAAAGATACCGTATTTAGGTTCATCTTCCTATAAATGGAATTCCTGTGCATATATTTCAATGTTTCATTGTCGGCAGTTAACAAGCAAATGGTCCCATTCCAAGCGAGATCTTGCCCTAAGGCAAGTATTACTAGGAAACCATACAAAAGGAGAAACAGGATCATTTTGCATTGGGATACAAAAGGACTTGTGCACTCATTTCATATATTCACAGGGAAAATTGATCCTGTTCCTCCTATGTCTGACATCGGTGCAAGTGGAAACATCATCCTGTATAATTTGTTCATGGGCTTCGTTGATACTCTGGATGCACTATTTGCTTATTGTCAGATCCATATCAGCTCCCGAAAAGACTACCACGGGTTTTTTCTATTAGGTCGACATGGTATGAGTCAACAGCTGGTTAAATAAATAATAATAATGTGTCAGTTGTACGCCGTAACGGCGATTCGCTGCCGTGCAACCATCACCACCAGTAGCATGCGGGCTGAGTAGACCGCATTGACGCCCACCTCTACGCGGATTCAAACCCACGCTGCAAGATTGCGAGACAATCTCGTTACCTCTAGGCTACGGGCCGACGACAGCTGGTTACTCTATCGCTGTGATTGCGACTCACTGGCTGTGCCTCTCCAGAAACAGAAAGGTTTGTTTGCTGTCGGATTACCTATTACAGAGCCACTCCTCATGCAAAGCAAAGAAAGTCGAAGAGGACGAAGGGACGGCTCTCATCATCATTTGAAATGGAGTTCAAAGTAAATAAACACCGGCGTCCAGCTAAAGCTATTCTATTATTGGAAATCCGGTCAGATTCTGGCCAGTGGTTGATGGTGCACGGCAACGATGAAAAAGCTTAAACTGTTAGAGCCAGACTATGATCAAGTGTACAAAGTGTAAAGCTCACCTATGCCTAAGCAAGAGCAACTTCTTTGGAGAATTTCACGAGTAACTTTTTATGTTTATTTAGCTTTCCTCTCTATTTACGAAAAATTTGTTGTAATTTAGATGGTGGACATGAGGAATTGACCAGTTGCCGCATCAATAAAGCAATTATATAGCTGAAACGGGAAACTTTATTCACTAGCTATTTTGCCCATATGTGCCTGATATCGCGATTTCGCCTCTCGCCTAAATTAACACCTAGATTGTTTTACAATCTGATTAATTATCCCCATCTACTTTAGCATCTATATGTTGGTGAAATCATAAATAATAATTTTTTGAACACGTTAAAAATAATTTTGGATAAAAGGGATTAATGTCTTCACTTTCAAGCGGTTAGGTCTCTGATCCAACTAGTAGCGCCAGTCCTATCGCAGCTTTGTACACACAACCTTCCTCTGATAAGCCGATATCGCGTCATTTTCATAAATGGTGGAGCCTCTGAAACGTTACACGAGTGTTACTGATACACGAAGTAACTTTTTCAATGATGTGAACACCAAAAGGGACCTAGCTTTCAAGGTAAATGGGCCGATCTACCACTCGCAGTGGCTGTTCGCTGATACCTAGAACCGATCACGGATCGGTCCAGTCTTGCAGCAATGTCTTGCAATTTGGAGGTGTAGAGCACTTGCCGAACCATACAATGTGTTTGCGTAGCCAATGCGTCAGATCCTAGGAGAGCTATTCAGTCTGCTTGCTCAAGATTTGTCAGTCGGTCACTGTAGAACTTCCACGCCACATATGTCTGAACAAACGGGGTCATTCATGGTCACAAGGTTGAAAAGGAAAAGGCAGTATATGACAATCCTGGCGATCTTCACTCAGAGGACATCTTCCCGTAGACCATTACCCGGCTTGGGAGTCACGACAGGGAGACTTCGAAATCCTAAGGAGTTTTCTATGCGCACCCTACACGGATAGACAGCGCTCAGGCTGGCTCGATCAACAGAGTCGGTCTTCAGGTCAATGAAAACCACCATAGTCGGTTCCCTGTAGGTGTACCTTCCCTGCCATTTGACGAAGAATACATACATCATGCTCCACCGCAGTTGGGCTACACCGAATTACACTTAAACTAGTTCTTATTACTTCAAATAAAATTTATTTCGCTTTATTTGATTTGTTTAGTTCTGTTATTCTGCTGCATATTTCGTGTCAATTTCGCGTGTTTATTTTCCTTCGCATTCTGCAAGTCTAATAAAATGTCTGCACAGTGGTATGCGGGCGAAAGTGCAGATCTATGGACAAACCTCGGATTACTTTGTTGTTGTCTCCGGTGTGAATCAAAATTGTTTCTTAGCTTTTACCCTGTTTGGTACTTACCTAACTGCCATAATGTCCTGTGCCTTCAGTGCTCGAGATTACAGTATCTGTGTGGGGCACCGTAGTAACGGCGCGTTTCTGAACATCCATCATTTCAGAGCGAGAACCTGAGTGTATGGGATGACCATCCGTATGTTGCTGTTTGCCAATGACTGCGCGTTGTTTACATGCAGCAAAAATGGCTTGTAGAACATGAAAACTGCTTTCGTTCCGACAGCGGCTAATTTCGGATTCACCATTAACGCAAGCATGGCTGCTTGTCATTTTTTTAGCTGTAATCAATAATGTAATGCAAGCGCTGCTGACGAAGTTTTGACGATTTCGTAAACTCGTAGTCATAACGTCAATTAGCCTGCAGATATTCAGTGTTCTGAGCATGCACGTATCGACGACGTTTTGCATATAGCAAGTTGTAGCATTGGGTCTGGAAGAATCACTAACGGACCGTTGGAACCAAGCTGATAGGGTACTTGTCGATAGTGGTATCAGTTCTCTTTAACGACTAGAAACATAGGCGCTGTATAAGAAGGACATCAGCTGTCAGTCACTCTCGTCAATAGTGCCTGCATCGGATTCTGCGCATCGTTTTTTGACAGACTTGTTCGCACAGTGGCATGTATTTAGTGGAATGCATACCTCTGCTGCGGCACCTGGGGTTGATCAGACATGGATTCGGCGATTTAGTACAGCGAAGAGGAATGTGGGCATACCTAGGCTACGTTACCAGGGAAAGATCAAGATGTTTATCGCGAAATATTGTTGACTTTAGATGTTGAGAACAATGTCAGTTAGTCATCGTTAATGTTGTGAGCAAATGTAGAGTGCGGTTTCCCTGGTATAAGAGAAGGGACTGTTGCATGCGGAAGTGGGACGCATGTTACGGAAGCAACAGGCACCCTTGAAGCCTAGACAATCGCCACCAATCGCATTGTGCTGTATCACATGCGGTCGTGTGTGCCTCATCCAGGGCGATCTGGTTCGCCCTGGTGGGCTAATATCGAGGAACTGACGAGTAAGTTTAATAGTTTAATATCAGCGCTTGGTAAGTACTCTGATTCCGATTTTATCTACTAACCCACGCCAATAATACGGTAGATGTAGTACACCTGTCGCATCATTGTTGCAGTTGCTTTTTACGTGTGCCTGCGTATTTACTTCCTGTTAATTGCTTATTTTTTTGATATCCCCGGTGTTGTTGCCCTTTAGGTGAATGTTGGCTAGGTGCCTACTTGTCAATAACCGTCACTTTGACTACTGCCTTTAGAACACTGTTGATTGTTGTGGGGAAGGGGGAGACAAGGTGTACGGTCCTCGTGATCGTTCTGGGCTCAAACAGTGAATCTGTGCATGCAGTGTTGAACGGTCTATGACCCATCCACCGCCTTGTGTACGTCTCATATGCATGTTTTCTCCTGCTCACAAGAATGAATGATGTGCATGTTGAAGAAGTCCGAGCTGTCCTCGAACTAATCGTAGCTCCCATCGACATGTCTCCGAGCCTTATTCCTTCGGGTTTACAATAGACATGGGGTGTGTAGATAGAACTTTGGATGGTAGACGCATACGTCTTGTTGCTGTTCGCCGTCTCATTGACAGGCATCGCCTTAAGTAGACGCCGCTGACCATGTATTCCTGGGTAGCGATGAGACCGTGTGTGAAAAATCGTCTGCTTGAGATGAGATTGCTTCATGTGCTTGCATGAACAGAACGTCGACGATATCCAGTAACGGCAGTTGTAATACCTGTGCCACTCGCACGAATATTAGCCTATTACCCGCATCGACTAGGCTATGGACTTCCATCCTAGTCAGGCGAATGGATTTCAACCGGGAATTCCGGTTGAGAGGATGGTACTTAAAGTCTTCGGGACCGAGCTGAAATCGTCAATCGTTTGCTCACCTTCGTGCGTACTGTGGGTCAACTATGGCTGCTTTCCTTGATTTTGTGTTGGCACTCAATAGATTCACTCACTATGTCCTGTTCGATTTTCTTTCCTAATAGACACTCTGGTTACACACGCGTGCATTTTATTGCCTACTGTTCGAATACCTCGTGTTTTTTAAGAATATGTTTAAGACGACAAGTAGAGTTTCAGTGTAATCCTATTTCTCCATTCTCTGACCTACTTTTATCATGTAGTTTTCCGTAGTGCTGTCTTGGGATTATGCGTCGCAGATACTGTGAATTTACCACGTGTTCTGCTCTCAGACATCACAAGTCGCCTCAGGACCTACTGCTTGTGATGTCTGAGAGCAGAACACGTGGAATGTTCACATTTGATGATAACACCCATCCGAGCAAGTAGGTCAAAGAGATTGGAGCGATGGACTAAGGAGGGCATTTGTAACACATTTAGCAAAATGCTCAATGAATGGGATAGCTCTCTCATGTAACTCATTTTAATTGCCAATAAGTACATAAAGGCTAAAGCTAGTTTATTTAACGATTCAGATGTTACTTCACTAGTTGAGTTGCAGCTGATAATCTTGGCGTTAGCAGTCTGTCATCAAATGGCCTATCTCCTGTCAATTTAGTATTCGTCGTCACTACATAGAACGGTATAAGTTCATTGATTTCGACAGTAAATTTAACCAAACGGAAGGCTTTGGACAGCATTAAAGTGATTACCCAATCAGCGCTTAATCAGCTTCAGGGTGGAAAAAGTGGGCATTGGTAGTCACGTAAATAGAAATGATTGTACATGAACGACAGCAATAGACCTTGATTACTACGTACAGAAGAGCAAGGGATCGTGACACAAGACTCTGCAGCAACGTGTAAGAAAACGTATATATATATATATATATATATATATATATATATATATAATGCGCGTGGAACTAATCACATCAACCGTGTTCAATACAAAGCAAGTGAGGGTGAAATAACAGCGTTCCGGCTGCAACTTCAGGTGGAGGATAGGCGTACACAATTAGGAGGGAAGCTCTGGTTATATATATATATATATATATATATATATATATATATATATATATATATATATATATATATATTCACAATCTGGTTACATACAATGTGCCATCCGAACCATGGCGAACCATGGCGGGTGCGCGCTACTGACGAATCCCAATAGGACGAAACGGCCGTCTAGCGCTTTCCTGGATGTGTGGTGGCTGTTTGCCTGTGTCTAACTACGACGAAACTACACAGAAATGATTTTTTTTAGATTTTGCCACGCCGTCTTGCATTTTTTTGTGTTTTGAAATTTTTATCTTCGAGTAGACCTAAACTGATATATAATGCGTTTGAACATCACCGTCGCCATTGATGTCTGCTACACGCCATCAGCTCTGGCGTTTCTAACCACTTGCAGTCCGAGTCGCGCGTTCCTCATCCTAGAGATCGGACCGATCCAACTGATGCTAAACTGGAAGTTGCCTTCTTCATGCTCCTTCTCTACGTCATTGGTTTTTCACCGCGGCACTTTTTCCAGTCGTTTCCGGTGAGCGCAAATAACACTCGACGGTGAAGGCGATGGCCAGGCTTGCGCGATACGTGGCCGAGCCAACGCCTGCAGTGTCGGTATTAAGGTTTTGGGGCACGGGCTGTTGGTTCCAAACACTCGGACTTCTGTGTTGATCACGTGATGATGCCACCATACGCAAGCAATCCTACACAGATAATGATTGTCAACAACTGCCAATCGCTTCATGCCTTCTGAGCGAATAGACCTGGTCTCACAGCCGTACGAAAGAACCGCACAGTCAGAGGCAATGCACATCCTGCCCTTCATCTTGAGACTGACATCGCGACGACGCAAGAGAGGGTCTTGGCGATTCGTTGTGAGACTTCATCTCCAACACCGCTGCCAGCTGTGATGCAACTCCCTAGATAAGTGAAGCAATGGACTTGTTCTAGGACCTCACCAACAATGGTGGGGCAGGCACGGGCATCTGTCAATCTCGATAGTATTTCACATTTGCTTGGAGTGACATACAGGTCATACTTAGACGCCTCCATCGCTGAGCGGTTCAAAGCCCTCTATACGAATTGTGGATTGTCCCCAAACAAAGCGATATCATTGGCGTAGTCCAAGTCCGCGACTCTGTCACCTGGGAAAAGCTCAATACCACAGTTTTGCTCATTGAATGACATCTTCAATGGCAAACTTGAAGAGAAAAAGTGGAATAGGACAACCTTGGTGCACGCCGCTGGTGACAGTAAACGAAGTGGACAGCGTGCCTTATGCTCTGACTTTGCCCGACTTGTGACTCGAGGTTCTTCAGGATGGTTACAAACTTGTCGGGCACACTTTTCCTTAGTCAACGGTTCCACAGCGCAAATCTATCTACTCAGTCAAATGCCGCTCCGATGTCCAAGAACTCTACTATTGTTGGCCGTCGGTGAACGTGACGGAGTTCAAGAAGTTGGTGGAGTGTGTAGATGTGGTCAATGCAACCTCGGCCTGGACCAAAATCTGCTTGTTCCTCTCGGGAAACACCCACTCTAGTCACTGAAAACCTGTGTGGTAGAACAGACACGAGAATCTTGGACGCAACAGAGATCAACGCAATTCCGCGGTAATTGGTGCAATCCTCGTGTGAATCAGGACAATGATTCTCTCCATGCAATTGGAACTTCTCGTCAATCCAGATCCTCTTGAACAACCATAGGATTTTGCTGAAAAGTGTATTCCCACTATCTTTGAATAGCGCCGCGGGTCGGCTCTCAGAGCCGGGAACTTTATGACGCTTGAAAAATTCGATCACGCATCGGATCTCCGTTTCGGTAGGAGGATCTGAGACGATTGTCCAAGCACCATCCAACGGAAACGGAAGTGTCGCGGTGGGTTGTGCTTAGCAGTTGAATTGGGAAGCAAAGTGTTCTGCCCAGCGGCTAAAGCGTCTGTGCAAGTTGGTGATTTTCGTGCCGTCTGACTGACAGCGTGTGAATTGCAACCAGTGGTCTTGGTGAGGTAAACTGAACTGCGGAAGTTCCCAGCCGATGCAGTGGCTTCTATTTCAGCAGCCCCTTTTGACTACTAAGATTCGCCTTCAGAGCGGAGGCTTGACTGCAGCTGTTGAGATATAGACATACGGAGTTCACTGTGCTCCTCACTGGCGGGCACAGCCTGTCGGCGACCTAGCAGTTTCGAGGATCTTACTGAAATCCAGCTTGTGGTTGTGCAGCGGGTGAGTCCACAGCCGGACAAGCCGGCGAACAGCATTACTTGTTGCAAATTTGGCCAGGGTTGCTCAACATCCAAAGCAGGAGAAAGAGCTAGATTTTCACGAAGTTTCTATTAATACTGCGTTTTCACTGTTGGGTCCTCCAACTTGTAAGTGTTCAGTCGGGTTTGATTGACCCTGAGTGAGCAGCCGAAACGCCTGCAAACTGTCGCACGCACCAGTGCATGATCGGTGTCAACGCAAGTTGACCAATGTGATCGGCAATCGCGTACACTGCCGCGTCATCTGCGCTTTATAGTTATGTGATCAATTTGCGACCAACCCTGGGTTAATGATGGAGGATGCCAAGTGGCGTACTGGCGTCCAGGGTGATGAAAGCTCGTAATGGAGAAGAAAAGTTGGTGGTCAGCACATAAACTGAACAGTCTCACCGTTGTCAGATCGAACGTCATCATACTGATGCGATCCACCAAGGTGGCGTTTTCATAGCAGCAGCCGACCGATACGTGAGTTGAAGTCTCCTGCTATAATATTGATGTCTGTTTTTGATGCTCTCAGAAGCAGCTCATGTAGATGTTGATAGAACTGGTCCTTGACTGTATCCGGGCTGCAGTCAGTGGGCGCGTATGCGGAGATCACGAAAAGAGCACGCTTGTCTGCTCAGTACGTGCTAACCTTGCAAGAGTCACGAAGCCTCATAACGCATAGGCAACTGTTGATCGGAATCCAGTCAAGAAGGGCGGCCTCGGCTGTAGCACTGAGAGCGATTCCAACACCAGCTTGCCCAGATGCGGTGGACTCATTGTCACCAGAAAATCAAAGATAAAAGCGGGTGTGTGGTTGGACTGATGATGACAGCTGGTACATTGTGTTGGATTCTTGGAGTCGAGTTTCACTCAATCAGCAGACATCAATTGCAAAGGTCTCTAGCTTGCGTGCAACTCCAGCTGGCTGTCCGATCTTCAATAATAGGCACACGTTAAGGGTTGATTGTTTGAACTGCATTCCAGGTTGCAGTAGCGAAGATGGCAGGCTTCGGGGCTAGTGGCTCCCTGTCGTGGACTGTGTGATTGAGTAGACGAGTGGCGAGAGAACAACTTCATCGGCGGAGGTAGAGTTGTTCACAGTTGAAGAATCAGGTAACAATGGGTATGAGTAGTGGTGTGTGTTTGTAAAGTTGGCGTAGTAGCAGGACAGTGGATCATAGGAGCGAAAGCGAGTGAACGTAGTTGTGTGGTTCCATGGTATATCAATAGACGAAATATTACCCGGTTGCCTAGACCGAAGTAGGTTGGTTGTATTAGGTTACCACGGCCCCGAGCCTTTAGTCGAAAAGCCCAACCTACAAGGCAGTAGGGCAAAACAAGGGTTTCGCCCCCTTTGGGAGCCGGTGACTGAAGATTCAGTTCTTACGCCTTTCGGATGACGAAAAGTCATACCAGGGGCCCAACACTTCCGAAATCAAAATCAGAATCCTACGCTCGGATTGTTTGCATGTATACACTATCTCCGAGGACGACAAGAGGCAGTGTCTATTTAGTGATGAGTCACATCCGCCTCGTCACATTTTTTAAGCAGATACGTGTGGCTTTTTATAGGGATCCCTTTCCAACGAAGGTGGTGTTTGCCAGAGTTGTCCAGTTTCCATTTTTCCCATTTTATCATGGAGTGTTCGAAGTTGTATGGAAGCTGCGTGAACAGTCACACTTTATCTTCACACGTAATTCATATGTTTGAAACCGCTAGGTGTGGGCACCTTGTAAGCGCTTCAATTCTGAACCTATCCTACGACCTGTATATTTTACATTAGTTACTTTTTGTCTCATAATCTCAGTACTCATCATCAAACTGACGCATCAGTTTATAGTCATATAGCGGTCAGTCACCGATAAACTGCTAAACTGCTGCTGATAATGACAGTTATGTCCTCTCGTTGTCGTGTCATAGACGACCTGCTGCGTTTGGTCGTAGATTCGTTACATGTGTGATGTAAAATGTGTCAGCTTATACGCCGTAACGGCGCTTCGCTGCCGCGCGACCACCACCAGTCGCGCGCGGGCTGAGTATACCGCGAGGACGCCCACCCCTACGCGGATTCGAACCGGTGACCTTATGGTTGGAAAGCAAACGTGCCAACCACTCGGCCACCGGCCGAGATTCATTACATACATTCTCGTGTCGTTTGGTGTATTTAGACTCGATCATCAGCTCTAACTGAATGTGGGCGACATTTTTCGTTCGACGAGCTCCCACTCTCTGTTCGTTGAACGGCACTTCATTTACTGTATTAATTATTTTCACGGGCCGCTACCATCTTGTGTACGTTTGGACGCCATAAGGTGGACGCCTCATATTCTTTGATTACATCTGTTAAACTTATTACTCGGCGACCCCGATTTGGAACGTTTGTTCGATTGCTTGACGATGATATACGGGGCGCCGTGGTAACTACATGAATACTACCTTAAAACAAATGCCCATCTGCTCACCGCATAAGTGTTTTTATTTACTGTGAAAATTGTTCAAAAAGTTTGTGAGATATGCTCGATGACTGTTTGACTTTCAAGCAAATCAAACTTGCTGCCGAACTCGATCTGTTTTCATGATCCGGTTGCCGAATATCATTGCTTTTAATATAATTCTTTTCAGTTTCAGTCCGGATGGTTCAAGTATTTGCACGGGAAAATGATGAAGATCATTTCTCAGAAGCCAAAGTTTATTTATGGTATGTCATTTAGTACGCTTTGTTTTCACACTGTATCCTTTTTACCCTGTATTTCACCTCATTTCGCGCTACGCGCTTCATTTCATCTAGTATTTTGTTACGCCCCTGTGCCTGCCATTAGATATTCGCAGGTGGTAATCCCTAGTTGTGATGTAGAAGATATCTGCTACAGAACACTGTGTGCCCATATTTTGATTTCATCGAAACGAAGCTGTGCCACATACTGATGGGGTGTTTCACCCAACTGTTCAATCCATTGATACCTACTCGATAGACCTTTTGGACACTGATCTGCTCGGATCTTACGACATTGGTCCTGGTCTGGAGTTGCAGCATCAATTTCTTTGAAGATGGTCAATTTCGGAGACCAGTGCCTGTTTCTGGCGTATTGCTGCCAATTTATTTACCTAAGGACCCTGGCCATTTTCTGCCCTACCTATCCTAACTTACCTGCAACTGTAGCTTACGATTATACCGAATTTTAATCGCCCTGCATTTGCTTTCATGCAACCTCAAGCGGGTTCTTTTACCTTCTGCATACAACACGCCGATTAGGCATAACTGTACGGGTGACATCCTTTAGTCTTGATTGCTGTTTATCTGAGAACATACTCGCACGATGGTCCATGGAGGAGTGAATGAAGATAGGATGGATGTACTACTTATTTAGTAAGGTTGAAAGCTGGAAACAAGAGACCGGATACAAAAGCGTTATCTTCATCGGGACTGTCATATCAGATAGGACATGAGACCAACGGTGTACCTACCTCTGTGGATTCTGCTCAGCAGCGCAAACTGCTTTCAGAAAATTTGCGTATCCATGCTATGTCTCTGTTTAGCAACCATGGCTTTTCACTTAATTATACGAAGTATCAGCTTAAGGATGTTGAGTTGTTTTCGGGGCTATGTGGTGCAAACTAACCGTCCTTCACGGAGAATAACTTACTGTCTTTGTTCACATCCCTAACTGCGAGTGTCTTCCTTAGTTACCAAGATTTCAGAGCGTGATACTTGCAAAACGAACGCTGTACCATTGTCAGAGGCTAGGGTATGCAGAACTCCAAAACGGCCAAACACTTGTAGCTTTAAGATTGTAGCACCAGATGTGATACTATTCACATTAAAAGTGTCAGGTCATTCGTTACAGGCTTAAACTTGGTTCCGATAATATTTGCCACTGATTGGTCCGGCAGAGTCAACATGAAGTGCTGATTAAGGGGCATCTATGAACACAATTCCATTTTGCGGGAGCATTTTGCTAACATTTGGCATTTCGAACAAGTATGAACAACTTCTTCTAGCGGTCTCTTCGTGTTTGGTAACTACATGTAACAATGGGCTAAGGCTTTCATACGACCTATTCCAAAGTGCCCGAAGTGTAACCGCTTCATAATACATTCTATAAGACTCGAAGGTGCTACAACACGTTCAGCAAGGAGGTAACACACATCGATATGGGCCAAAGTGGGCAGGTTTTGGTAGAGCGGTTAAAGTTGTTGAAAGGAGCACGATGACAGCCATTGAGTGCAACAGAAGCAAGTAACTACCAGTACTAACTGATCACTAGCAATGATCTCTCGGATCATAGCAGAACCAGCTGAAAGTGAACGGTTTGAGCTAGCTAACACTGTGTTAAATTCTGGCTTTGCGAATACTGACTATTGGTGGTGAGATTCCATGTTTCGTGACAAAGTATCCGCCTGACTATCTCCAACCGGGTGCTATTGCACGGAAAATCATAACGCAGAAGCATAAGTATCCTATCACTGAAGCCGAAAGCTTGTACTTTGGGATATATTTATTGGATCCGAAGACAGGAGGACGGTTTATGGTCCATAATGAGGATAAGATGACGTCCATAAAGCATTCGCTGCGTGATGTTATGGGGAACGCATGTCCTCACAATGTCGCGCAAGCGAAACCACGTAGGGCTCAGATAATCGCATTCATGCCAGTGCACATTATTCAACCGGTCTCCGCGTTTTCCGAACAGCCTCGGCAATGAATTCAATTTTCCAACCAGCCTCAGCTATTACGTATGTTGCGAAACGTTCCGCTTATATTACGCCAATCCACTTGCTTACGCCTCGCTTCCTAGTTTACGACTTTTCTATGTAAAAAATCCCATACGCCAACAATCTTGGTATAAAAAGGAGGCTGGACAACGCTGTATTCGCTCTTTGCTGGCTCAGTAAAAGTGCGAGGAGCTAGTATGTTTTCTTTTTCTCTCTGGATCATGCAGACACGTGTGGGGTCTGCGTTCGCTCTAGCCGCTCAATTCAGCTCGCGTGTAGGAAACAAGTGGCGACTAAGTCACAAGACTATTACCAATCGTGTTCTGTTGGTTACTTTTCTGTACGTGTACCTTCCTTCGTGTTGACTAGGAGACTAGTGACAACCAGACCGTTGTAACACGTGAGCTATTACTCTCTCTGATCTGTCTGAAAATGTGAGGTGACTGCTCCGGTCACGTAACTGAAAGCGTTTGAAACGACAAAGTGAGGCTGCCATGCATGAGGAACAAGTCAGAACTCAGTAGCAGATTGACATACTTTAGTCCATTTCCACGGCACATCCTTCTCTGAAACATGGCTGAGTGAGCCTGTGATGCATTGCGTATCCCGCGAAAAAGTTCTCTGATGAATTAGCAACCCGTGAACAGGTCATATGGTATCTAGCTCAGTGGAAACATTTGTCGTGTTACATAGGTATTTTTTGGATCCAGATGATCAGTTCTATCAAGAATAATTCCGAGTTATAATTTGTGGATCATTTTGAAGCACTCGTTTTGTGAATGGATTGCGACGCGCGATCTAAATCTGGATCGCGACTCCCATTGTGATGGACCTTGGCCAATTCGATCACTGGAATTGTATCTGATGAAACAGACATTTATTGGGTGTTGCCCGCTGTTTGCAAAAGCCATATTCCCCGAGGACTGCGTTTGAATCAGCCTAAACCATGGTCTTATTGTTAGCCACCATTTTTGATTTTTAAACGGTGCGGGATCTTTGTTCCCGCTCCAAACGAGCACTGTGTTTGGCTGATTTGGCAAGGCCGTTGCATAACCTGAACCAACCATGAGTTTCCCTTACTTCTGATTTTTCTGTGTTGGCGTGCTAATAGTTTCCGTGTCTGAGGTCGTGTCTTCTTTCCTTCTGGATTTGGAGCTATAGACTGAAACCGGATTTGTGTTGCATTTGTGATTCTGTGCCGTGATTTCGTTGTGAGTGTTCAGTTTCCGCGCGTGTTCGTCCCGAACTGCGTTTGTGTCCATAGGATCGCAACTCCCGCCCGAGATACATGTTTCTACGCGAGGATGAAAACCGCACTGTTGGATTCGATCGATTATGCGATCTAAACGATATGAAGATCTTTATTGGCTGCAGTCTGTAACGATGAAGTCATCCACATAAGCAGCTACTCCTGATAACCAGGTTAACTTGGGATCCATTGTTTTCTGGTATATGATTGTTTTCGATTTTACACTAAACGATAAACGGTTAATTTGCAATAATCCACGGGTGTATTAATCATCACTTATTGCAATCCTCCATGAAGGTGTACTTGGGCGCCATCCAGCTTTGCGAAACGGATGTCAATATTGAATTTGATAAAAAATCCTTCTGTTAGTGAGTATTGATGTGTTCGTGCTGTACTGTTGTATGGCCTGTCTAAATGATTCACGTCGGATTTTGGCCTTTGACAACGGTTTTTTGCGGAGGATAGCTCATATGTGCTCTAACATCACGTTTGCAACGATGATGCTAGACGTTGTGTCATACAGTCAAACCCGCTTTATTGCCCACCCGATTTATAGCCCACCTCGCTTTATTGCCCAGTTTTTCACAATACAAATTCTTTTCTCATAAATAGGCTAAATTTGTACCGTGTAATTGCCCATTACCGGGTTCATCCTACCGCTTAATTGTTTAGCTGCGTGGGCTATGCTCTTATCGCTTTGTCAATTTTATACCCTCTCTTTGACTCTTATTAAGATTGCCCCACAGTTAGCCTGTCCGATCGAGTCAAGAACAACAGATGTCGGCGGCGTTATTGACAGATCAGAAAAGATTGACTATGTCATTCAATACAAGAGCAAGCTAAATGTACAGACGGCTGTGGGCAAACCCTCGCCCCTATTCGAAACTCGAGAACTGAGCAAAGTTTGGTAAACCTTTCGCTCCACGTTTGTCACTACTCTATTGGTTACACACTAGTATACCAAGTAACAGAAAGGAGAGAGACTTGGAGAGGGAGACTTGGAAAAGCCTGTGCTGCCACAGAAGGACGGTTGATAAGATGGAAGAATAGAACTCAAGTTGTGTATAAACGTGCACATGGCGGTAAGAGTTCCGCGGACAGAGCAGTCTGTGAAAATTGGCTGAAAGATCGACTGCCTGCACTTTTAAATATTTTTATGAGGACAACTTGTACACTGCAGACGAAAAAGGTCTTTTTGACCGAGCAACTCCAGAATGCTCTTTTCGTTTTGTTGCCGACAAGCTCAGTAGATCGAAAAAGCCATGGATAGGGTCACTTTCCTGTGCTGCGCGAATATGTCAGGCACGGATAAAAGAAATATAGTATTGATTTAAAAAGTAAAAAACAAAGATGTTTTAATGGCGTGAACGTACACTTCCTGCAACTTACAGAGCTAACAAATTGCGGGGGTGTCGAAAGAACTTTTCACTGAGTGGGTCCTCGAATGGGCCAAGGAGCCAGGCCAATGTGGCCGAAATGTTATGTTTCGCTTGGATAATTGCGCAGCGCATCCACAGGTAGAAGGACTGAAACACATTCAAATGGAATTTTTCAGGCCAACACGGCCGTCACGAAAGTGTGATTATGAAGCTGAGAACGCGTTACAGAAAGGGCATTGTGGACTGAATTTCTTCTCACATCGAAGACATGTTATCTCGTTCATCATCGCCAAGATTTCTGTGCGCAATGCAATTAAGTTCCTTCCGAAAGGTTGGACGCAGGTTACCGGTGCAACAATAAAAACGTGCTTTCGACATGCTGGCTTCAGTCGATTAGAATTCGATGCACTTTCTGATGACGCCGTCATCGCTGAAGACGAGATCAGTGCTTGCACAATCTCTGTCATGAATGCAGAAGAGTTCGTCACCATTGACAACAATGTTTAATGTACCTCAGATCTGACATCTGTTGACGATGAAATCGTCAGTAAAATTTTAGAGTATCGACTAGAACAGAAACAAGACAGAAGTTGACGTGCCGGATGCCTCCATGGGGAACAGCAATCAGCGCGTGTCACATTCAACAGCAAATAACTGTAAATGATCTGTGTATCTATGGACTTTTGCATGGGTAAGGCAACGATTTCTTATCCCAATTGGACTTCATCAGAGCAAAAGTGTATGGGGTATCTGCACGAAATAATGTACAATTGACGTTGGATTGTTCTCTCAGCAAAAATATACAGTAGCACCAGTTTCTATAGCTATCCAGGTAAGATGCTTTAAATTATAGGTCATGCTCTTCTGAATAAACGTCTTTTGTGGGCTTCAGTTGAAAGTACGTATTTTATCTTTCTTAGCACGTTACAATTTAAGTGATATACTGTACAATGATTCAATAGTTGTTTCACTTTTGAGAAAAGTAGCAATATCAGTTGATTGCCCACCCCGCTTTATTACCTACTTTTGAGATATCCCGATAGTGGGCAATAAAGCGGGTCTAGCCGTATAATATGGGTCTCTCAACAAGCTACTACTGTTGTGTCAACTAAGATGGCTGGGTCACGTACTACGCAAGCCGTGCGAGCGTTTACTGTGCTCGCTCTGTTCGCTCTCGCAGGGCCGCATTGGAAGAAATCTGGCAGTAGTCAACCTACCGCATGGAGACAAAACGTCAGGGCGCTGACTTCCAGTCTAACCGTTTTCGGCTCTGTACGTGTTCCGGATCTAGGAGCTAAGGATGAAGAACATCGCTTGCTAGAAACACTTGAGCATATGGCGCGGGATCGGCCTCAATGGAAAACTAGTGTTTTTCTGCGCTGATTTTACTAATCAACACGACAATCATTAGACTGACAAAAATGCATGTAGCGTGTGAAGAACCCAACAATCAACTTTTTACCACTTTATCTTGTGATTTTTGGGGTGCTTATTATGCACATTCATTCCATAGTTTTTGCTTGCTCTATGTTATTATTATTATTATTATTATTATTATTATTATTATCATTGGCAGTGAGAAACTCCGTGATGCGCTGGGGCTTGCGGTGGCTAGATCCTGACAGGTCATTGACTCCCTGCTCCCTATGTTGTGCCGTGGACTCATCTTCTGGACATCTCCTGGTGGCTACCGCTGGGTGGGAGTTGTGTTACACCCTTCTTCCACTTAAGAGTCAGTACACACAATTCCGCGTGAGTCAGTTCACTGACTCATGACGCACGGTAGTACGTTTTGTTGATGGCTTTGTCTGAGGACGTGAGACGTTCTCCGGTCAGGTGTGGGCGCCCTGATAGTATTCTAGTCCAAAAACTAACCATGAATTATGCCACATTCCAATACCGATAGTCTCATGTTGCATCAGCTGTCGCGCAATGGCTGGGAGCGAAAACTATCTCCTTATCTGTTGCATACAGCGAGGTGGATTAGTGCAAAACTGCTACCGCTGGCGCCCCCCTTTTTTATCTTCCCCCGCAGCTACTCACCTCATCCTCATTTAACCCAACCCACTACTTCCTCCAATACAGGTCACTACTCGTGCGGTTGTTCGTCGCAGCAATCGTGCCCTAGCGCAAAGCGCTAGAGCGTGCGCACACCACTCGACCGGAACTCAAGTGATCGTCCCGAGCAACGCACTGCACTGGTCGCGATGGAACTTGCGCGCTACGGCATTGACGTTACCGGACTGAGAAAAGGAAGCTGCATGATGCTGGTGCTGGGTACACGTTCTACTGGGTGGGGAAATCCACCTCAGCACCACTGCAGAGCGGAGCACAGAGTGATTTGGAAGGTTTTGCAGTTTTTGCGAGAACCGTCAGATGTTCTTCAGCACTTGTTCCGATTTTGGAAAGAGGACGCAAAACGGGATTAAATGGTGTATAATAGTCCGCGATCCGTTGAGACTGCACATAGAAATCAAGCAGTGTCAGAGCTTCGGTTTTACGTCTGCCGTCAGGCACTATCATTTGATGTTTTACGGAGTTCTGCTATTGAAACTACCCCACACAGCTTTCCCGCTTTTGTTTTACTAATTAGTTGCATCCTAACTCTTCCTTTCTTTCTGTTAGGCCTGCAGCTAGACGCACTGTTCCTTTTCCACTTTCTACTTCAAATTGCAGATATAGTTTTTTGTAGTTTCACTTCTTATTAGACGTTCACGTTTTTCTCATCAGAACCTACCTCGTTGGAAAGACTACGTCCGAGTACCGTGGTCTATCGCGAAGCAGGAATCCACGGGGAAGATGGTGCACTGAACCAAAATGTCTGGCTCATCTACTGGTCGTTGCTTGCTCACACTGCTCCCATTCACAAGGCATATATGGCTTACGTCTCTTCGTCACAGGTAGTGTTAAATTCCCTTATTTGTTGTACAAAATGGGCCATCTTCAGGATCGTCACATTTTCACCAGTTTCCTCTATATCTTTTCTTAGACTGTTCTCTGTTTTATGTAACAACTCAACCGTCAATATGCATCAGAAGGCGCCATAAAGTTTTGCTCAATCATCAGTTCTGCTCTGTTTTGAATTATAAACAACCGTCAGCTGCTTCTTGTTTCATTTGAAACCATCTATCAAGTATCATGAAATGGGCTGTCGACATATTGTTTTCATGGTCTAGGTTTCACAGGAATCTTTACAGAAGTACTCCATCGTGGTTTGGCTTATTCGGAAGCATTTTCTTGGGGTATGTTTACAATGTGCTGTTTTCTCCCACACATTTATTATGCTTTCAATGCCCATGTTCATCCTCCGCCTAGTCAGTTTGTTTCAGTTTCTTACTGCAATGCCCATTCTAAACTGTTTCGGCTTGCTTATACGGTGTCAGTGCCTCTTCAATGAGGGCACTTCCCCATTCCGCTTACAGGGTTGCCGCGGGTGAATGTTCGACTGCAACACGTCCACTTTCAGCAGTGTTGAAAAAGAAGCGTTATAAAAGTAAACCAGAAAAGGTGGATTACTAACTTATAGGCACAGTCCATCATAACGTAAATTGGCTTATTATTTCTCGAATGACTGATGGGGTCTAGCACAACTCGCACTTGATGAGGACTAATTGATGAACCGTATGCTCTTGTTCAGGCATATATAGACTTTTGTCTGTTTGGTGAAGTTGATACACTCCGACGATGCGCTATGAAGGGTTGACTTGCGTCGATAAGGTTATTGAAACTAACTTAGGCATAAAACGGTGATCTAATAAGCCGTTTCTAATATATTGCCACACGTCATGTGCGGTCTGCGTATCTTGGAAACGCATCTTGCAAAAACTAACATGTGGACACGGCATCAACTTTGGATCACCGCTACAAGGGTTTTAACGACCTGACGATTAATCTGAAGTATTCACACAGTAGACTAGGAAAAGCCACTATAGATCCGTATTTGCAGAATGGAATAACACATACAGTGACAAAACATAGTAACAAGTCATGAGGGGCAGAAAAGGATCTCAGACGTGAAGCGTAGAACGATAATGTCTTGAATTTTATGAACGTTTCACTCACATGATGTGACCAATCTGAATCGTTTTTAATCGTGGCACCTAGATACTTTGCTGATCTTTAGGAGTGCAACCCGTCGCCATCGATGTGGAGTCTCGAACATCTGTGAGAAGCTTTTGATACCGAACTCTATGTAGTGAGCACACGTCACTGCACTTTGATGCATTGAGTGACCGCTCGCGGGCTTTCGACCAAACCGTAAGATCGTTAATACTAGCTTGTGCTCTGACTGAAGAGTCAGTGGTCGATTGCTTCATGCCAGATAATGTCATCTGCAAACTAGTACAGGGTAGCCTCTTCAGTGACTCGTATTGAGTCAGATGGATATCAACAGTACGCCGTACCGACGTTCCGCTGCCATGCAACAACTATCAGTCGCGCATGGACTAAGGATGCTGCAAGGTTCGCCGGGACCCCTACGTAGGCTCGAACTAGGACGTCCGGGTTGCAAAGGAGACCCCTTGTCCTTTTGGTCACCGGCCAGTATTGAGTGGAAAATATAAGTTCTGGCAGAATAACTGCCTGCAGAGCACCAGTGTTTGTGACTGGGGGCGAGGAGCTTATGCTTCCAGATCGGGGAACCTGATTATGGTCGGCAAAATAACCCCGCAATGATAGGACGGTTGAGGGGTACATTCCGGCACCGAGGGGATCGTTCAACAACAATTCGCGGTTTGCTCATAAGAATGCGTTGGTTTAGTCCAGACAGTAGGTCAGAATAGCTTTTCTTATGTTGTCCAGCGATGACAGAACCCAATGTATGAGACAGTCTACTGCTCCTTAGGTTGACTTCGAACTGCGGTAGGCAAGTTGAAGAGGATCATTTGAGCGCTTTTGTGTCAATATCTACTTTAGCGTGCTTTTTGATGACCGTAGTACAAGCAATTGGCCGATAGCTACTTGATTCCTTCTTTGGAATTAGTGCAATACCGTCCCCTCTCCAGCAGTCGGCAGTTTTATGTTATTGAATAATCTAGCTGGGTTTTGCCAATAAGTTTGCACATTCTTTGAAGAGAACGGAGGACTGTCTGGACCGTTCGCTTTATCTGAGTGTAGCTGCACATTTTTACTGTCGACAATGAGCAGTGAGTCTGCAGACAAGTTAAGCTGGTCTTGAAATAGGTTCGAGATTGATTACTGTAGCGGTTACAGTAGTCATGGTTCAGTTTCCCCACATCTGCATCCGAGATTGATGCACCTTGAGTGGCTCCGCTTATTTCTTTCATCATCATCCAGAATTCACGACAGCTACTATTCCCAAGCATCGCCTGGATGTACACGTAATTGATAGGGCGTAACCCCATAGTAAGACCAGACATAGACTTCACATATATGTATTCTTTTGCAAGCCTTCTTTAATCTACACAGCCGTTTCAGGTGGAGGGAGGAGAACCTGTTCGCATGGTTTTATAGGGTTTCGAATAGACAGTGAATTTGAGAACAACAGTTCAGGTAGGTTTTCAACTGAGAGCAATACGTGGATACAGTAGCGTCAGAAATATACAGAAGTCAGCGGGTGCTACTATATTACGTATTCGGTCAGTATTTTGTGCGGAACAATTTCTCCACTTGAACTTCTGATCGTCGCAATTAGTGGCATCCTTGGGGTGTCTTAGAGTAGACAGCAGGGCACAGCTTGACTTGAGTGATCAGAACGCCAAGCGGCGCCTAGTTACCCACAGAGAACAGCTTTACCTTGTCGACAAATACCAATACAGGGTCACATTGGATCTGGTAAGACCGTTTACGATTTCCGTAGCTCGAGACTGATGGGAAAAATGGTGTCCTATCGTTTAAAATCATCAGCGAAACACGTATGGAATAGTCAATGTGTTCTGTAACAGCCGCTGTAAGCTCCGTGGGATGCATCTGCTTCTGGTTTGGGACATGTTGATATATATATATATATATATATATATATATATATGTTAGCCAGTAGGTTTGACCCGTATCTGCTCGGGCATTTTGGGTTTCGCCTCAAAAGTGACACTTTGCGGAAGGAAGCAAAACGTGGGTTTCGTTAGCGTGCATCAGGGAGAATTTGTGTAAATAATGACTTCACCTTCATGGTTTCGACACGCACAATGGCGATCGACCTGATGACAATTAAATTCTCCGACCGACACAAGTACATCATCTACCTCTTCGGGAAGCCAGGTTTCTTGCAGCAGACATGATGCCTAGCGTCTAATATTCTCAGGAGCTGATGGTACTCGTTAATTCATCTATTTTCTCCAGAATCGGTCGGATGTTAGCAGTAAATTAACTATGCTCTTGTTTTCATATTTTTCTTCCGAGAGGCAGCTCTCCTTCATTTGCGGTATTTTCTAGCACGATTATTACGTTTCTTGTAAACTTCAATTCTTTTTCTCTTGTGGCCGTTGGGAAATGCGGAGCTTGTGAGCGCGGAGATGTAGCTATTCCAAAATATTGCGCCTATAGGTTAGTGTGCGATTAATTGCGGGAGGATGAGGGCACGATCGTTTCAGTAAATGCCAAAAGTATACACGTTAATAATTCCAAAGAAAGGAACCCTAGGCAAAGCGCATATTAAAAGGCCCCATTTTCCGTCGTTTTGTATTTTTGGTCTCTACGCAGTGCCGCAGCATGACAGTTCCATCTTCTCCTGACATTCAGGACAACGATTCATAATGGTGCCCATTTCGTGCCGATCTTTCAACGATAGCATATAAGTTTTCTCTGTTCTGGTCTACGCTGGGCCCTCATTTCCATTTTCCTGCTTTATTTCATCTCTCAATCCCATCGTTCCTTTGTACTGTTTTATACGCTTACGATTTACGTGAATCCCGTCCTCCTACATGACCTGCAGGATTTTTTGAGGAGACTTTTCATGTTTGCACGAACCTTTGAAACTTTGGACATAGTCTCTCCGTTGTTTGTTCGTTTTAATCCCGTTAACCTGTTAACTGTTCGGTTACCACCAAAAAGCTGTCTGTTCTCAGAACTCTTGTTGTTTTCCAGGAGTCCGTTCCATCCGAACAGGATATGCAATCGGCTTTGAATTGTCTACTGCGTCTGGTCAATATTTGGGGCCCCAGCATCGAAGTTTTACGTCCTTTATGGCTATATTTCGGTCGTGAGTTGGTAGGTGGCACTCATTTACATTGTCTCTGAATTGATTGCCTATTTCTGTTCTTTCACTCCACAATTTTACAAGGAGCGATCGAGTCTCATTAGAACACATGTAGTGGTTCTTTACCAAACGACGCCTATACTCCTGCTTCACAATATCATACATGAATCGCCGTCATACACTTCAGCTTAACCCGATCCGGCTACACCGGATGAGAATGAGCACCTCCATTTTCTTTGATGCCATCAGAGCCGGAGTGCATTCCTCCGTGCGGCTGAAAGGATTATCAAAATACGCAACCAGAAGTGACATAAATTTATTACTGTTGGTACGCTTACGAACGAACATGTTCGGAAAATCCTTTCTAAATCACTACCGCGAATTGTGAAATGGGTTTCCCAACGGAATACGGCAAGTTGAACCCTCTAATGAATTTTGTGTATTTCTTCACTCTTACTCGACCACAACAAAAGGGAACGAATTATTAAAAGCGCCACAGACGAACGAGTCACCCCGTAACCTCAGACCTGGATGGGCAGCAGAATAAGTGCTGGTCGCGAAAGTTTAGTTCAGTGGGCAGTAAACAGCGCAACTTGAATTTTTTAACTAGTTTTGTCTCAACTACCTTCACATTTTAAGCTTTTACTTGGCGTCCCGTGCACATTACCGTATTCACATTTACCCCCATTGCAAAACGGATTTAATGCTTGTTTTCTGATGCCTATGATTCAATGTCAGCAGTTACAAAAATTAATTGGTGTGATTACAGTAATTATCTGCGTAACCTCCCGTTGCACTGATCAGTGCCTATTATTTCCTTCTACCTTTCACTTACTTACATCCGTTCTGCAATGCTAAAGATTAGGAACATCTAGCAAATCTAATATCAAATTCTCTACTTTCCGGGTACATGCAGCTGGTAGAAAAATTTGAAAATTCTTTTTTGAACTGCGTTGCTTATGGATACTTCGAGCAGTCATCAATTTTCGGAGATCCCACCGTATAATTTGGACGGACCATCCGTTAACCTTTCTGGCATTAGAATGAAATGCTCTTTGTTTATTTATTATGCCTACTGTTATTATTTTATGTCCTCCTATTTTATGGTTGCTCATGACGAGGCGATTTTTCGGGGTAACGGATTAAAGCTTCCAACCCAATGAGCACACCCATACAAGGCGTATTGCCTTAGGTACACTGGTGTGCAATATAATAGCCGAATGATGAAACCGACTGAAGAGCATTTATGCCAATATTATAAACATAATAACAGCCCTATAGATGAGTTAAAGAGGTTATGGCTTAATTGTTTTTAAGTCACACCGGCACACAGCCCGATAGGACATGGAAATGCAGATGAAATCTTTCGAGGGGAAACCCTGCACTGGTGCAGGTCCCTAGACGACGTTTCTATTTATCACGGTATTGCTTCACTGGAGCATTTGGATTTATCTGCATTTATTATTGGCAATGTTTCTGTTACATTCACCTGATCGGTTATTCCAAAAATTCGTTTGTAAGCCGCATTGAGAAGCTCGAACAATTATCAGGTCTACGTGGACTTGCTGTGCATACTGATCACTCATCATCATCACTCATACTGATCATTCATTTGTACTCTGCCTCAAACTACCTATGAATATACTGCTTGTTTCTTTATTCATATATAGCATGTTATGTCTGCACAACTTAGTCTCTTGCAGTTCACAACACCGTTAAAATCGTTGACATTTTCACCTTTTCTTTTGCCTTATTATACTATCTGTTACCATGTATCGTTTTTTCAGGACCACGGCTCAATTTCGTTGGTTAATTTTGTAAAGGATACACAAGTATTAAGGTATTTCCTTGTTTTTACCAGTCACCACCTCTCCGAATGGATCACTATGTATTTTCTCTTTTACACTATGACGCTACGATATTTTGGGAGACCTCGATTCTTTTCCCTCATACCATCCCCGTTTTCTTTCTGTCCACTTGGGGCTACGTAGCCGTTCCGACAACAACTCAGGGACCGCACGTATTTCCTGAATGCGGGCGCTTTAGTGAGACCACTACCTGATGAACTGTTTTGATTCACAAATTATTGACTTCTCATCCGCTCTAAATCGTGATGCAAATTAATAACGTATCTCTGATCACTACTCACAAACGACTGAGTGATCATTAGATGTCTAGTGGCATTTTGACAGCATTTTACGTTTCGAACTCCTAGGTTTCATTCAGCCAACGACGACACCAAGTACTTTGGTCGTCTTGATTTAGGCTGCAATATCCTTATGGACATAGACCTATTAACTGATATAGAGACGAGGTCTTCTTTACGAAACTCATATACAGCTTAGGAGTAGTTTGTGGCATCCATCTCCAAATGGCCCTTTCACGCTGAGGACTCAGTCATAGATCGCCTGCGCGCATATCTTGACCAAGGATAGTTTGCATTGCGCCACCCACGAAGTAACAAAATTGGGTACCATTGATAATTATGTGTTGTGTTCTGTATTCTTCTAACGGCAACTGTACCTTCCAATGTTTTCACTGTTTTTTGACAGTTTCATGTCTATCACTATATATATATATATATATATATATATATATATATATATATATATATATATATCAGCAATTCATCACCACAAAATCTAGTGGGACAGTGGCTTACCGGACATGTTCCGTGTAAACGCGTGACTCTTACTTGCATCATCACAGCGAACACTCTAACTTGTTTCCTGGAGAAAAAATTGTTCTCACTTAAAGTTATACGACTGTTCTTGGTTGCATGCAGCCTGATGTTATTCTATGAAAACGAACTCTCTTATACGACGCCCTTGCCTCGACTTGTCTCCAGGCGATCACACGTCATCGTGCACACTAACATCGTTATATACAGGTAATGCGCATCTTGTGTGATAGCCTCGGTAAACAGAGAGACGAACGTTACCTATTGAGGGCGTAGCCAGATCGCCAAAGGTCGATCCGGGACAAATAGTATTTAAGTAGCTAGGTGCACCTCGATCTGAACTCGTTGAATGCACCCTGTTAAAGTAGCGAGTGGTCTTTTGTTTTTTCTGGGTCATTGCAAGCGGTTTGGGGATAAGATTTCGTCTACATCTTGTGATGATGCTTTTATATATATATATATATATATATATATATATATATATATATATATATATATATATATATATATATATATATATATATACTGCTTCCAATCCTCATTGCTTATGTCTACGTACCACTGCTTATGTGGGTTGAAGAAGCGATGTCTCGATGGAATCTGCAGTTCTATGACTTAACTGTTGATTTACCTGCCAGATTATGAACGGCTGTGTCCTCAGTTATGATTTTACGATGCGGTTTATGAGGTCATTGCAGCTACACACGCACTTGAAGATAGATCGTTATTTCAGTAGCAATTCTAAGCCTGCTACTTTTTGACCGTGATACACACGGCCCGTATATATTCCCTCCATCAGTATGTTTGAGGGGTTCTTTCTAACAGTTGGTTTTCAGAGCACGGGACTCATGATCTAAGCATTTTTCCTCCACCAGCTGCCTGAAATGGATTCGTTTTGCCAAATGGCACTGGAAAATCTAGTTTCCTCGTTTTGTTTGTTGCACCTTATGTCTGCCTTTGGTTGGTTGGTGTCTGCAATATATTTGTCCAGATGTTATGGGTATTACTACGGGGTTTTACTATCCCATCCTCGATTTTTTTTCTCAACGATAGATTTTCAGATTGGTTATCTATGGTTCAGAGGAACTCAACGCCACAGTGAGTCTGTTTGCTCCGCTCTTTCTTCTATCCAATTTATACCTGTTTTTCGCCCTATTACCTCCCATACCTTTTCTCCACATTATTAACAAAGTGCTTCTAAAGGGGTTTCACCACCGCTGCACTCAATCATATGTCAATTTTGCACTTGTAAAACCACTAGACGTCCTTTAGCCCTTTCGGTCTTCTAGCATTGCGCATTCCACCTACCCGATCAGGCACTAGAATCTTCGGCTTGTTTGTTCCTAACCGTAAACGAAGGTTGCTAGGCCACGAGAATGGCAGCACTTGCAGTGATCAGGTAACATCCAAGTGACATGGCTGCTCCCAAAAGCATTTCCTACATTGCCGAACCAGCCTCATCTCTTGAATTTAGTACTTTAGCTGTCCTTTGCTTTTTCCGAATGTTCATTTGGTACATTATCGAGAGTTGCTGTGGCAGACTTTTGAAGTTCATCTAAATCCCTTTTTATATCAAGCCTCGAAACGTCTCGTTGTTTAGCACGTGATAACAATGCACAACTTTGAGCTTTACATCGAGCAAACTTACACCACGGAACCATCCCGCGGTACCCCATGGTTCTGTCTGTTATACTACCATTGATCTTGCTATAATTGGCAAATTTCTCAATCTGTTAGAGGCTGCCTCCTTGATTGGCACAGCTCATCCTTGTACGGTTGACATCGGCCTGTTGCGTTGTTGTCTGATTGTCTTTGTTTGCAACTTTTTGATATACTACATGATTCACGGTATTCCATTTCACTAAGTGGCGTATGCGTGGTGATCACACTCTTGTTGTGCTCCGTATCTGTGGACATGCCTTGTTTGTTATTTAGTTGTGCATACCAATCAAAATTCACAACAGACGCCCACAATTGTTTCATTTTCTTATGTGTAACTTTAGGAGCGCTATAAAACAGCGAAGCGCTTTTCCGCGACTTCGGTTCTTTTGGAACTGCTGCGACATCACTCTCACAGACGCTAGTTCGACCCTGTTTTACGGCATTGAAAACGGGCCTGTCAGATTGACAGTTATAAAGTGTCTAGTTGCGTTCGACCACCGCTTCTTTCGCAGTTTAGCTCATGTCTGGTGGGAACGCCGTGTGAGCAGTGATCGTGTTCAGCGTCATGTTCATGGCTCAGGAAGAGTTAGTGAACCGCTCAGCACTGTTATTTCACCCATCAGCCTCTGATGACTGGACGTGTACCGATCGCTTGCACACCGACTCCCGCGACGTGCGTTGCTTGCGCGACCGGTGTCTGGGTGGAAGAAGATGAGGGAGACCAGTCGATTACTTGTTCAAGAAAATTGAAGAATCCCAGTTCTAACTAGGCCCCCGTTGATGACCCGCAAATCCCTTTTTGGGGTCCAGAAAACGGCAAGGACATTTGCTTGGATACACCTGCTAATATGGTGAAGAGCCGACCTCAGTGTTGGCTATGTTGTGAGCTTCCTTGTCTCTCCATATCCAAACACCATCTTTATATCGATGCACAAAATAGGAAAGCTTAGTATTTGTCGTCTTACTTTGTGCTGCTCTCTTTCGTTGCATTTGTCTTTTTTCTCTCATTTGTTCGTATGTAGGGAATCAGCATTGCGTCGATACTCCGCGCCGACGCTTCGCTGCCACGCAAAGGCCACCAGTTGTGTGTAGCCTAAGGATACTGCGAGTGTCGCCTGGTCCCCTACCGGTGACCGAGTTTTAAGGCAGACACCTTATCGTTTCGGCCACCGGCCGATACGTATGTAATTGTATTGTATTGCGGCACAATAGCTGAAATGTCTCCTTAGTTTTAGCTAGAGTGCATGCTGCTGCTGCTGCTGATAAACTAGTTGTCCTTGTCACTACCTGATTTATCACAATACCATCATAAGTGCATCACTCTTTAGCTTTCAACGCCCCCATTAGCTTATGTTAAACTGTATGTTTGATTCAAAATTGGTGGGGATGTCAGTGATCACTGATTCTTTTGCCTTTTCCTAGACAACATATGAGTTAGCGTCGAACAGCACAGTCTTGATCAGACATGTCCTTCTGGTAGCCGTTTTATTTTGGTCCATGTTTACTGCTTGCCCCTGTATCATTTTTTGTTTTGTATAAACCTCATCGGTCTCTCTTAGCTGACCTAGTTTGATTTCCTACTCGTTTGTTAAGGATTTCATTCCGAATTGTTTCACGGCATTTTATGCTACGTGACGTCACAAGTCGATAATTGTTGTGTATATAGCTGGCTTCGTGCATTTTTATTGATGCTTGTTCAAGTCCTGTCATTACTGTCTTCGTTTGATCTTTGAATACAATGAACGAATCGACGGGTCTACCCGCTGATTCTCACATACACAAAGTTCACGCCTCCTACTGAACGTTAATTCCTGCGCACAAACCAGAAGTGGTCTTATTCACACTTACTGCGGATCAACTCATGCTTTCCACACATTAGTCCTAAGCGCATTTTCTCAATGTTGCTGGTTCTCGTGTCCTTAGTTGGTTCGACCCATTTTACACAGCTGTGCCCAAACTTTTTACCAGAGTTACTGATTTATGGTCCGTCAATTTTGTCTGAGCGTGTTTCTGACAACGTACGAGACTACGTTTGTTTGAAAGGCTTTTATGTGGCGGCATCTAAATTTTTGGAGCTGTTGCCTAACACTCTTGTCTGTTCATTATGCTTATCTGGCTTAGGGCCATGATTGACTGTCAAGCCGTAGGATACATGGTAGAACTCTGAACCTTTGTGTAAGTCCTTATCATTTTATCATCAGAGTATACTATATGGGATTTGTGAAACGTTGGTGTGGCATTCGAAGCAAAATACGGGCGGATACACTTGTCTACTGGGTTCTGACTTCTGTGTCTGACTTCTTGGTACCTTGTTTTAGGAGTTTTATCGCCTTCTGAACTCTTTTAACCATTCCTAACTGCTCCATGACGAGTTCACCGGGGTCCACCATCTGTCCTATGTGTCCTCATAACTACTGCGACAATTCGTTGAATCCTGGAGTACACGAATCTTCGTTACTGATCACCTCTTTCCATTCGTTTTGCTGGATATTTTCGCGTCTGTTGCTGACTCCGCCGGAAGAATCGAATATAGGCTAGGCCGTTTGTGATCACAGTAACCTGGAATCCACTAGGCACCCTAACAGTGGGGACAAGCGTGTCACTAATGTGTTACAAACCAGGCGTGCAATGAAACTTGAGCACCGGATTTATTCCTCAGTTGATAGGTCTTACGAAGCAGGTCACTATCGTGTGCCAGCGTTCTACTGTGGAACAGTTCTTGGCACCCTGGCGACATCGCATGAGCCATAAGTAAACATTGTTATGCATATTCAAGAATATCGATTACCAAGTAGCGCTTTATCGTACATGAGGGGCGATGCATTTGGCCTCGAAATGGAGCAGCCTTGAAGCCTATGAGTAAGTCTCATATTAAGTGACCCTCGAGTGATGCGGAGCAATTTCCCCTTACTTGTGACAGGAAAGTTGTTTCATCCAGCAATTATGTAGGGCTACAAAGATAACTTATTACTAAACTTTATTCTCTTGGAATGTTGAGCTACGGGTATAAGACATTTCTCATACTCTGCATGGCACATAAACATCTTGTCCTACGCAGTCATTACCGCAGCGAGTGCGGAATACTCCGGATGTCAGTGAACCCACAGGGTTTTAGAAAAAGAATCCATTCTGGTGTCTAGCATAATGCAACTGAACGAGATATCAGGCGCCACCTTAAAGATAGCCTGTGAGCTTACAGAAAAACGTGACGAGTTCAGAGGACCCAATCTGTAGTGTGTGCAGATTGCCTCCACTGGTTGCTCCATCTCGTCCACGCACTGTGTTCGAGATATTATTAGTGTTTGAGCTAATCAAGGCTATTAGCGACGCCATCATTCACAGTGGGGAATATCGTTTAGATGACTAGACGGAGCACTTCTAGAAACTGCTCCGTTGACGCTCCTGCCCTGAGCCTCTTTGTACTCAGCTGTCGCATGCTGAACCACTACCGAACATTTTCGGAGCTCCATATGGATCTGAGGCTCAAAGCGTGATCGTATCTTCCATTTAATTCAGCGCGGTCGACCCGGATTCTCCCGTGCTTTCTCCGTTTGCAGATTTTAAATGCATGGAATTGACCAACCTTCAGTCTAGTATGTAAACAGGGAATCGACCACCGTGACAAATTCATGAAAATCAGTTGCATTTTCTGTGCTGACTGCAGGGCATCGGTCTGACCCTGACTATAACAAGGTTACTAGACTCCATCCTCCTCTGTCACCCTACTGTGGAACCGGAATCGGGTATATAAGAGGAACAGACGTGTTTCCACCTTGGGTGGGGTTTCTTAGTCCGGCTTTTTATACTGTACCATATATTAGAGCTGGGTCACACGTAACACAGGTTGATCCCAAGGGTGTTCAGTTTTAGGAACCTGTTCGAACAAGTGGGTTGATCCATTCTGTTCGACCTACTTAACCTAGAAAGTACTCCCACGAACTATGTGAGCATTCTCCGTATTTCATGCTTTAATATATTGAGTCGGGTCTGGGTATATGGCGAATTCTCAGAAGCACTACATACTACAATTGGCTTTGATATAGAAGCAAATATTGATAGCTGAGTTTGTTCAGTTGGTCGAAGTGTTCGCTGATATCAGCAGTTTTGCTGCAAACGTTTCATTGCCACTCGAAGTGACATTATCAGTACGCTAGTGGTTAGAGGAGTGGAGCGGCGCAATACGAAGCTCGCTAAGAATGTCACCTCGAGTGGTAGTGAAACGTTCGCAGAAAAGCTTCCGAGCTCAGCGAACACTTCTTCAAGACTACCTCTTTTTTCTATTTTAATTCAGTTTTGTTGTATACGACACCACACAATATTCCTTCACAAAATTTCTTTGTGCTGGCATTGAGTCACTGCTGTAGGACTTTGTTGGTTTGGATTATCTATAAAAATTCGCCTGGTTGTTTAACACTCGAGAGTCGTGACGATTCTGCCATACCTACATCTGTTGGCATCTTCAACTTGCAAGTTGTTATTGCGGACCATCAATGTCTTACCTTCTCTTTGTTTCTTCTCAACGAGCAGTTGTGGGTATTTGATCGATGTGCTTCTCTTATCAGTTGTTTTGCTCTGACTGGCGTATTACGAACGCTAGAATCACCTTCGTACATATGCGGAACATGTCACTTGAAGCTTAGACTGTTATGTCCACAGGATCACACTGAGTGTCGTTCTCCTCCACTTCTGTTAGCTTTGGACACTTTGGTCCACACACCTCCAGCGCTTTCTGGTGTCCGCCCACCATTGCCTATAGATTTTCTATCTTGTCGAATGTCACTAGATTTCCGTAACATCCATGCGTCGATGATCAAATTATTTCTAGTGGTCAACACTTAATACTGAACAGGCTGCATTGAATCAAGCGTGCCCACCCGTTACCGAAGATGCCCTTGTTTTATCTACCGAATCTTGAATGTTGTAAGCATTGAGGGAGTCCGTCTTTGATGCATTATTTTTACGGGAAATGTATCCAATACTAGACTGAGACGTTTTGGTCCGTGTCGCCTTCCAGAATGTAATGCAGCTAATCTAACTAGCTCGCCCAATCACTTGAGTTTGCCACTTTCCTGCTTGCCATTATTTAGAGTCCGACTGGAGTTCTCTGGTCACTTTTACTGCGATCCCATACAAACGCTGACAATAGCCCTGAACTATCACTAGCCTCCTGGCACTTATCCATGTTGCTGAACACAACCACTCACAGCATCAACTGAAGTATCATAGTTTTACGATTTTACTTTTCATGCTCCTTTTGATGTTCCATTCGGTTTCTTTACTTTGCTTGTTTTCGGTACTCAGCTCTAACAACTACGAATTGTTTTGCCTACTGGCCCGGACTGTTCGTGGCACGCAGTTGTTTGAATTAAAGTCAATGTAAGTGTCGATCTTCTAAAGTGTTTTTTTACCCCTAATCCTACCGATTATCGATATGTTTCATCTCCTTTGCCTGAGTACCCTGTTACCACTGCCAATGTTAGTTGTGTGTTTCGCACTCTAGATGGCTTGAGAGAACTGCGAAATCCTTTTGATTAGAATTCGATGTGCCACTCATACTTATGTCCGCAGGCTGAGGCTCTCGGGGAGTGCGTTGTGCATCGTCTTCGCATTGATATCATATCTGAGTGACTCATTTGCTTGATTTTCATTCCAGTATGCTTTGTCGGGCTTGTCTGCGCTTGTTTCGTTTACTGACTAGGTTGGGTGAATCACGGGCGAATCTGATCTTAAGTAAAATATCTATCCTCATTTCATTAGCGAAAATTCTGACCAGAAATGAGTGCAGGCTTAGATATTCTTTTCGCGCAAACTCTTATCAGACCCAACTGTTCACTTAATAGAGATTGGAAGCATAGCGATTGCGAAGAGTACTCTTTTCGACAATTCATTTCAAGCAAATGCAATGCAAGACTATGCCAAAAGTGGCAAGCAGCTAAGGCTGGATCTGCGGATGGTTTGGGCAATAAACATGTTCGATAACTCTGCCGATGCCGTCAACTATTAGACCTCATTAGAGAACTCGCAAAGCGTGACGGGGCCACGGTTGTCACCTTCGTCCGTGGTCACTGTCCGATGGAAGCAGAATTTCTTCACGACCAGGGCAAAGTGAGAACCTATATAATTGTTCTCTGCTCCGGCTGCAGTAGTCTGATGGCAATGGCCACGATGGTGACCAACGAAAGCTTTCTGAGTCTTTGGGGATTGAACTTCTATACTGTGTAAATTACTTTTAATTCGTCTTCAGTCCAAATATGATTTCCGGTACTAAGTAGATGCTCGAAGATGGAGGTGCGGACCTTCCTAACCATGGCGTGTAAAAAAGCAGGGCTGTGCTCCCCTATCTGCCTCGATAGATACTTGGACCTGTGCTCGAGGTATATGTGAGTTGACATAGGATAAAGGATTTGTAACTAACCGGAATTCTATCTGTTTTTGGTGATGAGCAGAACAATTTCAACAACCATGATGACTTGCGGCCGTATATATTTGGTTCACTGGCAACAAGCACTTCTATTCCGTAATTTAAAAACGATATCTACCTTGAAAGGAACTGAAGGGGAAACGTCCTTTCATACAGTTTGCATCGTTTTAGGTCATATATCCGTTACTCTATTGTGTTCTGTGAATAAAGTCCATCAGATTCGGACGTTTTTGCATTGCAAAATTTTGCGGTACGACAGTATCGACAACACACATCATCTTTCTTGTAATTCACGGGTACGAGATTAGGAAAGAGCGTGTACTGTCCCATTCAGACTATCTTCCTTGGAACCCTTCAGATGTGTAATTGGCTTGTCGTTGAATTAAAATATGTCATAATCATGGGCAAATCAGGCTATTACTAAATGTCCGCGGAAACGCTGGACGATCTTTTCACTTTTACAGAATTTGCTAACACTTCGAACGTTGTTTATTACCGGTAGAACGATAATCGCTTGTTTTATAGGCCATCAGATTGTTTTATGCATTTGCTCATAATCTTGCACGGATTATATATACCTTGTTGGTTATTTTCGTCTGCAATGGCCCTTGACACGAGTGAGATTTACGTGATAGCATTCGAATGAGAGTATTTGTGGCGTCGTCCTGCAATTTGCATGTTGGGTATATTTTGTATCAAACAAACCTGTGTGGATTGTTAAACTGTTGTATAACCAATGAAGAAACGTATAGGTGTGTCGTCGCTGGCATAAGTTCGTTATTCCTTGACTAGCTTTCACTTGTCACAAATCGGGAGGCAATTTACTGATAAAGACCTCAGCCTGGATTCCCCCGTAGTTCAGTGGTCTTAACCACGGACTGGCAACAGTCGAGTTGCGGGTTCGAGCCCTACCAGGGTCCGATGGAATGCGCACTGCTGACGATTCCCGAAAGGATGAAACGCGCGTAGTGCTTTTCCTTGCGTGTGACGGCTGTCTGAGTGAGTCTAGAATTTCTACCTATACCATTCAACTCCCCCTACTACTCTTTTCCATACAATTCCATACAATATTGACTGACTGTTTGGGGGAGGGGGTGGCGCTGGCTCACTTCGGCATCTAGAAGCTTATTCCCATCCGCCACACAAACAATTTTTAGGTGATGGTCTACATTGAGATGGGGGATATTGGGGTTATTTGTGAAAATTCTTCGCAGCTACACTGATGCAGACAGTCACCACATATCCAGGAAAACGCTTTTCTGGATGTGTAGTGGCTGTCTGCCTAAGTCTAGCTGCGACGAAACTTCACCAAGACCCAAGAAATCACCCTTCTACTCACTAATAAGATATTAGGGCTTTTCCAAACATTTACAGAACGTTGCTACAACTCTATAGGCATGATTGCTATATCCATATCGCTGATTTCTTCCGAACGATTTGGTTCAGGGGGTGTTGAGCGCGGACATTTTTAGCTAACCTACAGCTGACGATGTTCGTTTAATGACCTAGGCTCACAGAAGTTTTAGACATCAAAACAAGACGCGATGACTCCATCATCCAATCATGGAACGATTAGTTGGGTACGAAAGGAAAGCAGCTGTAACCAACGGAGAACCTAGATTTGAATGGAACTGGTGTAATCAACTTACTATTGTGTCTGCGATTCCGCGTGCACACAGCTGGTTTTCAAGCTAGGCAGAAGGAGACGGGTTGAGCGTCGATTTTGGATTTCCGTGTATTGCATAGAACCTATTCAGCCGGGCAGGCACTGAGCCAATGTTGTCATTGGCACTTGGTGGTTATTTTCTAAGTATTTAGTTTTTCCATCAACACTTGGTGTTTTCTTCTGTTCATACTTGTTTTTAGAATCATTAAACGCTGCATTGAATCGCCCCTATATAATGAGGGTGATCTGTATTTGGTCCCGTTCGTTCGACGTACCATTGCCCTTGTGTTTAGCTTTGCAAGTGGGCGGTCTCCGAGACAATTAAACAAGGTTGGGTTGCTGGGTGTGTTTGAGGTTATTTTTGTTTGCGCTCCCGTTTCGAGTTGTTCTTTGCGTTTTTCCTGTCTCGCTGGTTGTATTTTCCTGGTTTCCGGTCTAACGACATCGTGTGAGCTCTCTTACATATAACGTGATCATACTAGTATCCAGGCTACTATAGTTCCTGAAGTCTTGTCGCATTCCCCTTGACCTGATTATGGGAAGCTTTAAGGAATCCTGCGCTTTCGCCATCTGTTATCTTGTTCACGATCAGAGGCGTAGCAAGGGGTGCGGGGTTGCAGTCCTTCTCGGGCGGCAATTTAACACGGTTGATTGTTTGATACTAAATATAAGGGGCAAAATTTCCAAACAAGCTTAGGGTTGAATATTCTAATATTACTATATTACCAACAATACTTTTGCGCCATGTGTCACACCTCTGCAAACGTTTCCAAGGTGAAAGATAAACTTAGCAAAGAGGAAGAAGCTGATTTGATTTATAAGGTCTGCTGCCGACACTTCGACAAAGACTACGTGGGACAGACTGGAAGAAAGCTTGGCACAAGGTTACACGAACACAGCCTAGCCATTCGTCACCACGATCAGAACTCCCTGATGTCAGTGCATATGGATGCGAATGGATGAGAATCATCAATTCGACCTGGAGCACGCCAGCATCCTCGGAAGGGCTAAAAGCCGGCAAGCACGTGAGTTCATTGAAGCCTGACATTCAAAGCAGAACTCGATCAATAAGCACTTGGACATTGAGGTCGCTTACGAGGCACTATGAACCAGGCCCCTGAAGCTGCATTGATGATGTTACCTTGTCAGGCAACGAAAAGTCTGCACAGTAATCACTCAGTTCGAAGAACAGCTCAAAATCCGCATGCACCCCCCGAGCTAAGGATATTCTCATTTATTTCAAATATCTTTACTTGTCCCATTGTGATCGTTTTCACCGCATTTACCTCAGTGCACGAAACGATCATCCATTTCATCGAAAATTAATGTGCACTTTACCCTGGTCAGTGATGGGGCCTTCACGCGCCTATTCAGCCTTCAGTCAGGACAAAAAACTTAGCACTGCCCCAGGCGGCAGAAGTAGTTGCTGCGCCACTGCTCACGATACAGGTTTAGATCATTGAGATGCGACATCACTTAGTCACTCGCTGATTGCCTCACTTCAACTTTCTCTAGCTGTGACATTAGCAAGTTGAAAGCGTGATGGATGCTTTCCGATACTAATCATTTCACAACCGTTGTTGTACGTTTGAACTTATACGCTAGGGAAACCGGGCCATAATTACGTGTTTCAATTCAGCAATATTTTTTGTACCCTATAATTTGCTTGTTGCTATTACTTATAGCCCAACTTCCACGCGCCTTGAATCGGGTTTTTCGGGCGAACATTTTTTATTTCTCTGCATATTTCATTTATGTACTTTGGGTTTTGCTAAGTTTCAGTGCTGTGTGTGGATTACTATTCTCTCCGTTTGTCTAGCCTGAAGGTTTCATTGCCGTCACTGACTCGCCGTGCAATTTTCCATTACTTTCTGCTTCTGGGACATCTTTTTGACGCTTCTCTGATGCGCTACACCAGTAAGGATTTGGGAAACACCGACTCTTTGGTTACCTTGGTAAGTATATGCCCCCTGATCTACTATACTGCATACTGTTTAGGTTGATCTGATACTAGAAATTTTCTCGAGAAGCATTTCTACGACCCCGCTGCACAACTGGGACGCGGGCCGGCAATGTTCTGCTCTTCAAGGTTTGCAGACCCTCCTTCTTCTATTCAGGCATCATTGGCTTTGTGCGAAAACGGATAGAGTGCTCCTCGTGGATGGTTTTCAACGTTTGTCCGAATTATGCAGTTCTATACGCACTGGTTTGTTCCAAATGTGAGCCATACTCGGGCCTTTCTTTTTACGCTGCACTGGAAACTTGTATTTTATGCGAAAACTATTAATTGGCCTCCATCGTTACAGCTGTATTTATGCTTCATTGATTTTACAATGGAACAGTGCTTTATGACGGTAAAAGAACAGTGGTCTAACAGGTTCTGTAGGTTTTTTTTAGGGAACGAATTACTAATTCGTAGCATACACATATGGGCAACACAAAGTGCGAATCGGTGAGGCGATGGGGTAACGGCATCTTAGTCGCAGAGTTGTGAGAATGAGAGCATCATGCAAAGCAAACTAACAGGTTATATTTGTTGGAATAACCTTACAGTAATCACAACCAAGACTGGACAACGATCCAATAATCTCTTGTCAAGGAACAAGGGGTCATTTGGTAATATCTACATATTTGAATCATTACTGTAACGCACTTTCTCTAGCTGATTCTTACTAGTCACCTCCCTTAGTTCATTGGCTTGCGCTGCTCGTTCACTCGCTGCTGTTTGGATCACTCTTATTATCCCCGAACAAAGTTGCGTTTTGTTCACGACGCCCTACATCAATTCTGGACTGTTCATTCTGTCCGTGAAATTGTGGTCAGCGGGCGCTGGCGGTGCTAATTGACTTTTCACCCGCTGCCTGTTCCTCTCATTTGATCTATCACACCGTTACACTGTGTGCTCGGAGTCACCGTCGCTCGGGTAACCAACTTTTCTTTGTCCAAGCCTTATTGGAGCCACAATACTGTAAACCAATTTCTCATTGTTCATCCGACCCGTTTAGCATGTTCATCTAGCGCTGGTGACGCTGATTGGCTTTCCAGTATACTGGCCTCGCATCGGTTCTACCGCATAACCTCCCAGCCAACATCACATTTATGGTTGAGGCTTACTGCTGATCTACTTGCATCAGTGTTGACTATACTTCCATAAAAGCAATTGAGTAGCCACAAATGAACCAAACATGTAATGGATTCTCCAAACACTCCAAGGGCTTTCACCATATGTTTTCAGTTAGACACAACCCAGTCTGTTGTGTATCTCTCTCGTGATTCATTATCAACCGTTCGCTTGGTTGTTTCGAGGTCTTGTCCTGTCAGACACGTTTCCAATGGACAACGTCAGTTTGCACGTCCAGTCGACACATGTTTCAAAACTAGACTGTTGAACTCCGTCGCCGAAGAGCTCGGATGGAGTCGTCTTCTCTTTCGCTGCTCTCATCATTGCTAAGATGATACAAACGCTGTTGCTGTATTTTTTAGTCTGAATCTATGCTCCGTAAAACCACCTTTGTAACCTTACAATGAAGTGTGATTAATGAATTCAAACACTGGAATCTTGACCTCACTTGTCCTCTGACTACTGAAAGCCAGTGTTACTGACAACCGGCGCTCGAACTGCGCCACTTGGTGCAACCCAACTCTTTTGGCCCAATGGCATACTCCGATATAATTATGTTTGTGACATAGGGTCTTTCCGTTAGAGTACCGGCGGTTCGTCACATGTTCTGATTTCCATCCAATGCAGCAGTCAACAGCGCTGAAACCATTGTCTCCCGTGCGGCACTTGTTTTCCACAAGTCTGGTGCGTTCAGAAGCGGGAGTTGAACGAAGCAGTTTATCTTAGGCCATTTCATTTGCACCAAACTCAAGCAGTCACGGATCCGAATATGTGCGCGTATTTTAGTTTTTTGCCATACTGTATAGCCGGATCTTTACGTCTGAGAATTTTCCCGTTCTTACCTGACTGAATACCTTCCGTTCCAGATCAGGACGCGTTTTGTAAAACGCCGACACGCGATGCCTTATCTTGTGTAACCTGAGGTACCTTCGGTTATCGGGATTTGCTTTAGGACACCATATTATCTCTTACTTGTATACTTGATGATACTTTTTCATATTTATCCCCGTTTGTATCACATTCAGGCGAGCCTCCTTGATATGGACTGTGTGGTTTATCCGCTTAAGAAGGTCTTCCTTAACATCTTCAAGCATGTCTTCGTCTGCGGACAGAGCACATCTGGTTGCTCTATGTTTGGTCATCTGCATGCCGCAACCATTCCCACGCTCTCTCTCTTATTGACGGGGGACATGGCACCAGCTCTTTGAATCCAATTGTGATCAGTGCACTCATGTGACAAATCTGGCCTTGCTATTCGTGCCTTGGTTTCATGGATGCAATTTTTTACGCATCCTACATCCTGCTCGAACTGATTCACCGTCGGAAGCCTAAGTTTAGCCATAATCCCACTGCTCTTATGGATCCACTCCGCACAGACTATTCCGTTTTGCCCGTTTGAAACTGTAAAATTCCATGGTCGTTTTATTGGTTTCTGCTTGTTCGTTACTTCAGCTAAAGATCTCAAGTGACATCCAAATCTATGCTATCCTTTCTCGTCATATTTAAACGTCAACATACGGTGACCTTCTTCTAACCTGTTCCAGTCCACTCCTTTATTCTGTTTGATTTTCTCTTTACAGGCTTTATACCGATTCTCTCCCCTCTGTTGCCAATCTGGCAAATCGCCACCAGCGCTTATCATCCATTGGATGGAAAATGGATTTACTCAACTCAACCTTTCAGTTTGGGTTGGACATGGTCGATTGGTCTGTGGGCACTCCACCGGAGTCTCTACTTCGCATGCTCTCCATTTGTTTTGGCAAGTACCAATTGATGCCCTCTATTTTCACCTTATACTCGATTTCTCAATAACCTTCGCTGGCATAGATTTGTTATCAGTCTTACCCTGCGCTTTCAGTTTCTAGCTCTAATAAAAAATTGCGTTTTCGATTTATGCGAAATGGCCGCTTTGGCGGGTTCAGTTCGGTACATGAATTTCCAACTTAATCGACAGTGTTCACTGGTTATTGGGGAGCATTTCTAACCGTTCTGTTAACGTTTTATTCGATGTTCGCTGCTTGAACGGTTCCGTTATCCACGAGTATCTCTTCCGTTGCGCTTAATATCTTGTTGGTGTTTTATGCTGAGTAGTCAAATTATATTCGAAAGATAGGAGCTAAGACTTATGGCAGTGAAATCATTTTCCAAAGGTGTTCATCTGAATACGAATATATTTCCACGAAAAATTATATGATTGATGTTTTTCGGTGCTCTACATTTCAGCGTTTTATATATTTCTACAGTTCAATGAAAAATGTAACTCGGTGAGAATGAGTGCTACCGTGACATTTAGTGGACTTTGGATCAGTGTTACATTATAAAGCTAACCACTCTTAGAGTGCAATGTTTCGCAAAAACAATTCAGCTACTTCACATTCAGTAGATATTTATATGCGCCGTAGGTTGCGGTCATCTCGCTATCTTGCTGTGTGTTCTCCCCTTGAAGCTGTGACAATCGACTCAAGAGCACGATGTCTCGGGATGGCAACCCATTATGCTGTGAACTAATCATTGCGTCGGGGCTTGCCTTTAACGGGGTGCTGTGGTTTGCTCGCCACGACGATCGATTGAGCTCTGTTAGATGGCAGTTTTCGCACCCCCTATTGTCGCGCATACCATTCCACTGCCTGATATACTAACATCTTGTTTTGATTTGCATTTATCTTCTGGTTTCGAGTCCCACGTAAGTGCGGAGTGAAACATCTGCTCTTGTCAACAAGTGCATGTTCAACAAAACTGAAAATTGCAACGCATCTGCGTTAAGTTGGTGTCATTGATCCCCGCCAAGACTTGCATGCCTGAATATGCGCACTTTGTGGCCGATCGATCGACCGGTAGCACTTCCCGAATATTAGAGACTCTATCGACCGAAATCTACTGCTTATCCGAAGCCCATTTGCAAGATTCGAACTACATGCTAACCCTACTATGCATTCCGTGTGCCACTAGGCATCACATTACGTTTGTCCGAAGATACCGCGGCTTTGAACACCAATTAAACGGTTGCTCTGAGCTCCGTATTGAAGCTACCCTAATCGACTGTATCCCAGTCAACAGCCGGACGTGCGCCATTAGTCAGTCGCACCCAAACGTTCCAGCTCGCCCTGCTTGTGCCTCTGCAAGCTGTATCGATTACTCGATGAAGGATGTCTTCTATCGTCAATTGTACTAGCTCCTTCGTCACATGAAAAGTGCAGATGCTTCAGTGCTGGTTGGTGGTCTGAACGCTTAGGTTGAAGAACTCTCCATTGATGATCTGCATCTAGGCGGCGGACACTGTGTAGGCTCACGTAATGATACGAGTGAGCTGTTGTTACACCTATGTGAGGATGCTCATTTATTTTCGCGAGCAGTAACTTCCGACCCAGCACCGACCATAGGGTTACATGGCAACCTTGTTGGACGCAAATCAATCACATCATGATCAGTTACCCTAGGAGAGGCTGCGTTCCAAACTGTCGCTCGATTTGCAGCACAACTTTGAACTCCGACTATGTGTTGATCTGCTAGTGCGTTTTGACGGACGCTCTCGAAGACGCTATATGCACCTAGATACTTATCAACTGTTAAAAACGGATGTTTTGAGCGCACATCGAAATAAACTGGCACTCAAGCTGGTTAAGCGCTCACTGAACCCAGTTGTAGGTCACTAGTCACATGTCCATCAGACGTCAGTAGCAGCAGTTGTATTTGCGGGGTATATCCGATTCGCAGCCTGGGCAACTGGTATCTACGCCTTGTCTGGAAATTCGGGATACCCGCCGGCTTTACACGAACACAACGAAGGTCGCAGGAATGAAAGGATAAGATTACGTGCTGGCCCGAAGTGAGATGACAAATCCAAATTGTCTCATTGTGCATCGAGGATGAAAATAATCGTTGCTCTTGCTAACCGTCGAAAGTTATGACGTCCGATAGGGGAACCGGGCGGAATGAGACCTGGTCTTAGCGAAACTGTATGCGATGCGAGTAAACTGTCTCACCACAATTTGCCAAAACGTTTGGAGCATGAGTCTGAACACCGAACGAAAGTACCATATTCATCACTAGCCAGCTATCTCCGTGCTACTTGAGCCGTCGCTTTTATTCTCCCTCTATCGCAGAAGTCAAACGGGGGATCAAACTGATTGCAAGGTCATTTGAAGTACTCGTTCTTTTATTCGATTGCGACGCGCAACCTCAATGCGGACCATAATTCGTGCTGATGCGTACCTTGGTCAATTCGATCACTAGGATCATAGCTGAAGCGCATGGAAATTGGGTATTGTCCGCCTGAAAACAGTGCACTCCACTATGCGTTTTGGTCCTGTTTGCTCTCATCAGGTAGAGATAGCAGACCTCGAACCCGTGATCGTTGGGATGTTAGTTGCGAATCACGGTCCACATTGAGATTGCTCGTCGCAATTCAGTCATACAACGATTACTTCAAATGACCTTGCAATCAGTTAATGACCGTTGTGCCAAGCGTTGCCTGTCGTGATACGGTGGCTAAAGCGGTAGTGGTTCCAAATGACATCCCAGCGGTCCCGGGTTCGAATCCTGCTATCTACCGGATGTAGTGAAGTGCATATATCAGACTAGAATTGTACAGGACCAGATGGGATTTATCCAAACCTCGAATTCGATTGACCTGCTCTTTTGGACGCTTTGCAGTTTGTTAGTGAGGCTGGAGGATTATCAAACTGTCATGTGCGACTAGTCCTGCTTCGTTCATTTCTGAACTTTGCAGGGATATCAGTCTGATCTTAATCGTCTTTAATTTACTTGCCTCCTTTACTCAAGTATTAACCGTCGTCCGTGTAAATTTTACATATATATATATATATATATATATATATTCAAACTCTGATTACAGATAAGGTGTCATCAGAAACATGACGTAATAAAGGGGGAAACGAAATACAACATGAAAGCGCTTTTTTTGGTTTTACACACGCCGTTTTGGGAATTTTTTTTGGACTTTTATGTTCGATAAGACGGTTGAACAGCACTGTCTCCACTGATGGCGTTTGCGCGCCATAGCCTCCAACCTCTCTAACCACTGACAGTCAAATTGGCGCACAGAAAATCGGGTTTCATCAAATCCGTAGCTGCATTGACCACATCCTTCACTCGATGTCAGTTGGTGGGGCATCCTTACTGATAATTATGACCCACTGTGGTCGTTTTCTTTATTTTTTAAATGCTTTCGGGATTGTCTGCGGGATTGTCTGATTTAGAAACGTGTATCCGTGAAATACTTAGTAGTCTTTTCCGTGCGCAACTATGGATGGTTGAGTGCTTTTGGCGGGCTGTCATAGCCCTTCGGTATCTGCAGCGGTGTGCGTTATGAATTCCCACCGTCACCTCTCGTTTTTAAGTTTACTATTGACGAAACTATGGTAACAGCGTTCACTGAATAATTCTTGTGTTATGTGGAGAGACTTTTAGTTGGTCGACTTCTCGACTTAATATATACCGATAATATTGCCCCAATCTACAACGGCTTACCAACTGCCTTTAGCACTGAACATGTCAGCAGTGTATGTCCACGTAAATATGAATCACAGTTTTCCCATTTTTGTGTGAGGAGTATTGCTTGGAGATTCGTGTCCACCAATTTCTAGTTTTTTAGCTTATAAAAATAAAAATAAATAACTTCGTTTTAACGCGTTTCGTTGTTCGGCATTAGTTTTGTTTGTTTTCGCATTGGTTGCACCCTGAGCGTCTGTGTTTTTTATAGGTATCAAACCCTACGAAATGCCATTTGCCACAGTGCCAATTTGCGGATAGTGTTTTCGAAACTGCAGGGTTGTCTTGTGCACCTTTTTGGGACATTGAAAGTAGAGTTGGGCGATGACCAATCCAGCATTGCTGTATCATGCTTTAGATTTAGCAGACCCTGGTACCCGCAGGTTATTTGCGGTAGCATAATAACAGGGGTTCGTTCAATCTTGCCTAGTAACCTAGACCTGTTATCACTCTTGGGGTGTGACTGGTGGCCGAAAATCCAAATCAGGCGCTTAATTGATGTTTTTTAACGGTTGTCAGCTTGAACTGTCAGTACTTTGGTTGCGGATGAAAGTTTCACCCTACTGTCTGCCTAGCTTCATGCATTGATGCCGAGTCTTGGACATGGAAGAACGCTCACCGAAACTTTCTGATAGCTGGTGGACGGTTTCGTCAAATTTGAGATCCTTGGCGTTTTTTGGCAGAATAAAATTGTAGTATCGCGTGTGCTCCGTTGGACCATTCTCCATCAGCAACATCCTGATTATCCATGCATCATCCCTGTGTTTCCGTTCGATTTTGAATGTGTCATCTAGTTTGAACCAAGATTAAAAATAAAACCAGCATCAGGTTCATTATCTAATCCGTTAATGATGTTAACAATTGCTTCGAGTGCATGTTCTTATGGAGCCGGAATTGATGACTTAATGCTGAGATGTTTCATCAAGTTTTCCATTAATTGCATCTGGGCTGCTTCGGATTGAGTTTGCTGTTTGTGCAGGATTGTCTTCAGTTTTCTGGTGGTTATCGACTTGTTGCGCGTACTTCCTTCGCCAAATCTGTTGTGTCGAGCTAATCGAGTGGAACAGTGCACGGTAAAGGAAGAACAAATAAGCAAATACGCAGCACTAGGGAAATTCCTTTCCATTTTAAAGTCTGCCGCGACTCCCATGGCCTGTTGATGGTCTGCGGAAACCAGCTCTTTACTCCAACTCGATAAGTGCGGTTTTCTGTGGTTGTTCCATGTATCCATTTCTTTACAAGTCGGTGATTGAACTGCTCATGAATGCTCTCCCTCTCTTAGCTTCTTCTGGATTGATATTTCTGTCACGTAATCGACTGATAAACCTTGGATATGTCGACGATATAGCTCTTCTTGGATCGGAAGTAATTGCTATGCAAGCGCTATTTAATAGGCTCACACCTTCCGGCATGTGCTTTTTTCTCTCAAAATGTTGTTGTTTGACTGCCGACACGCAACCGGATCTATTTCTCGCCGAACAGCTACAACAATCGGTTACTTCGCATCCCTTAGTGGTTGCACTACTTTTGGTGATCATATCACTAAACTCTTAAATCGCCTTTAATTAACTTTGCTCGCGGATCCTTTCGCTCATGACGCAGTTGAGCAGTCAGTGGCGTTCCTGCATTCGGTTTTTTACATCCCACCGCTCTTATTCCACTCGATTGGTTTTACTCACCTCCTTAACTCCTTCATTTTCCTTCCGCGTTCAGTTTTCCCACCAACTATTTATTGTTATCTTGGTGATGCGAGTCGTGGCATCTAGGTCCACTGCACTTAGATTCGCGGATCTTGATCTTTTATCTGAACTGAACTTAACTACGCTCGTAATTGATTTTAGAAAATATGTAAATGTAGTTGTTTTCAACATCTTGTTCTAAGCCATTTAGAACATGTGTAACCTCTTTGACTACTTTGCATACAATTGTTATAATTTCATCATTGTAAGATCCCCATCGGCTCTGTTTCCACCTCGGCATTCATCAGCACTTGGTGGCATTCTTGTTTTTTACTTAAAAGCGATCGTTTTCTTAGTTTGCTAAAACTTTAGGTGGATGTCCTCGTGCATACACCTTTTCCTTTCCAGTTCAGCGATATCGGCGGATACCGGGACGTTTTCCGTTGTGTTGTCCATCGTTCACTCTATGTACATTATTTCTTTTCAACAGATTCCATGTTTTTCCAGTCAGTTCGGTGGCCGAATCAAGATTCATGGTACACCTTCCTTACGCGACTGTTGGAATTATCTTCGTGGTATGCATCTCTTGCATCTATTACATTTGTTACGCGTCGATTGTTGCTAGGGGCTGCTCGATAAAAAAACATTTTTTGTTCATGTGTGACGTTACTTTTGATCTATTGATTTCTTGACTCCAACCCGACTGCCCGTCATGAGAGTCGTACGAGACTTCCTTGTTTATTCATTATTATCCACGTTATGCAGCAAAAACACTGAACTTAGTACAGTTAGAGTTATCCCTGCAGTTTTTCCGTTGACACTACGAAGTTTCCCTGATCTATTCCTGCTGGTTAAAGCGTATGATGCGAATACTTTGAAATTCAGCTTCCAGAATCATTCTCATCAGCAGCATTAAATCAGCCATTTGAACTGATGTTTCGCTGCCGTGATATCACGGTGACCTACGGAACGAGGAACAATGAAAGTGAGACAATGGGGACCTACCGTAAAACCTTAATGCCCTAAACAAACATTCAGGGTCAAGGCACATACGCCTTGTGTCAACATAGCGTCACAAACAGCTAGATATTGTGCAAAGATAAAGTGGTATCGGCGAGAAAGCCTCCTTGCCGCGTTCACTGCCTCACGTCATAATCAGCCAATACCCGGCAGATAACTCAGTCTGAAACATACTAGGAGACGACAGCAGACACACCACTGGTGCCGACTGCAAGCCATGTCCTGTAACCTTTCTAGTCAAGCACAAGGCGGGTCACGTGGACTCCAGCCTGGAAGGCAAGATAGGCCGACGGCACCCAGTTTGGTCGTCAGTGAGTTTGTTTCTCGCTACTGTTAACTTTTGCCTACCTGGGACCTTTGGCGACCCTGCATCTGTTAAACAAAACTAGGCGCTCCTCAGCAAGTGATGATCAGGTATGCGTAATACGTGGCCAAGCCAACGCAGCTTATTCATTGTTATCTGTTTTTCTGAGGAACTAGCATGATTGTCACTGCCTAGCACTCATATATACGCATCATCGTCGCGGATACACTGGTGCCATCTGACACCAGTAATGCTTCGCAGACATCGATTATCAAAGATTTGAAGGCCCTACAGGTCTTCAGATTGAATAGGCCAAGCTTCGCTCCCATGGAATAGGACGGTCGTCACCGTGGCTTTGTAAACGCGCCTTTTCAGACGGAGGGAGACTCCCTTATGGCACCACAGATTCAAGAAGGCACTTCTAGCTTTTGTAATACGTGAACTGACTTCACTGCTTATACGCTCGTCATTGCTGACGCAGCTATCAAGTTAAGTGAAGTGATCGAGTCTGGCACCGTTACTCCATTCTCTGTCTGTGTTGCTGGTTCGCTGATTCCCGGCCTTCGTCAGTTTGATTTGCAATTACTCGTCCCAACTGCTTCCGCTCCGCGAGTACAACAGCCGAAACTTGATCTCCTGCGAGGCATTCCTCAATTAAACTAACGCGGGTCGATTATACGGAAAAAGTAAAAAAAAGTTACGCAACAGCATATAACATTGCAACCAATAAAACAGGGAAAAGCGCGAACTAGAAGACTAATCAAAATATTAAAAGTGCCAACGTTGCATTTGTATTCAAACATAGATTAAAAGCACGAATACTCGGCGAAACGACAGGGAGAATTTTAATCCCGTTATCCTGCTGCGCGTGGATGTGACAGCTGAACATCATTACGAGGGCACTTTAGTGTAGTTGCGGCAGCGGCTGAGGGAGATCGGGACCCATCTATCCTTATCTGCTGTCTTCCACGCTAACAGGAGGCTACGGATAACGCTAAACAAGTTCACTATGAGCAAAATGGTGTAAACAGTGCCCCGACCGTCGCAACCTGACAGGCCTACTCTATGGACATCTCAGAAATCGCCCTATTCTTTCATGTTAGCTCCGGCAGTTTGGTTTCAAAAACACCTACTTTAAAAGGAAAATGTTGTATTGAAAAGAAAGAGAACACAAACGTTAAAAACGTTCAATTACTGCAGGTCTGTCCAGCGACTGCTTTTATCAGGCTCAGCATCATATTGAGAACGCAGTTCGTGCAGTCCTGTTGCGTTACCGTTCCAATACTCTCTTGAATGACCGTACTTAGCGTCTGGTGCGGCGTCGGATTAACCAACAGGCGTCTCGCCGATGATTTCACCGTCGAAAACCAATGTTCTACAGGGTTTAGCATGTACGAGTAGGGCGAGAAGAACCTCACCTGATAGGATGAGCCGAAGATCCTCCTTAGACCATCCGGCATGTGGATCCTGGCGTTGTCCATGATCAGCCATGCACCGTTCATCTCCACTCTGCAGCGTGTACACTTCACAAGTTCCTCGACGAACATCGAGAACTTCACATCATTGCAAGTATCATCGCTGATGATTTTTAAGTGGACGATGCTTTGGTTATTCACTGCCAAATTCAACTTCGCCATTCGGCCTCTGACTATAAGCAAGATGACGTTCGCACGCGTCCCTCTTGAGCGAGTTTGAGTCCGTTGCATGTGGAGATTGAACCCGCTCTCATCTATGAAGATGCATTTTGTTTGTCATTCGGTGCATATACCGAGAAGCCAAGAGCGCGTGATCTTGCCGGCTTGCGATGGTCGTAGCACTGCTGACGCGGTCTAAGTCCTGGTGGCACATTTTGGGCGTTAACCTTAACCTCCTGGGAGCGATAAAAACAGTAGATAATGATAGGTGGATCCCGATCTCGCTCAGCCGCTGCTGTAGCTGCACCAGTATCTTCGTGATATCGTTCAGCGTTTCCTACAATGCGCTGCAGGACCTCGGGAGTCAGCTTCTCCCTGTTGTTTCCTCCACCTCTGCGTTGTGTGTTCATGCTTTCTCTGCTGCAGGCATGGATGATATTTCTTGCCGTGCGCTCGTTCAAATCGGCGACTTCATGGATGGTTTTTCCTTCGACGAACACAAGCTTAGTGACGATCCCTTTCTTTGCCATTGATGTTCGCTTAAACTGCCTCGGCCTCGAAGCTGCATTCTGTCCGTGCTCGTCGCTCATTTTCGCCGTTTCGTGCAGCACAAAGCTAATCAAGCTATGCTGTGTTTGGTGGAGTCATGATAGCCGGCAATGATCCAATAATCGAGCAGCTGAATAAGTTGGCCCCCCACACCCACAGGAAATACGCGGGTGCCCATAGGATGGCAGGGCAAAATGTATCATCCGCTTCCATGATGGTGAACGATTCCATTGATCGAAAAAATGGCTTACGTCACTATCCACTGCTTGCACAGTCCCGCTGCATTCACATGACCAACCTGTGGCGAGAACATTGCCCAGTCGCCTTACTCCCCTGCCTTGATAACAAACTTCAACTTTAGCCCAGCAAAATTACGCTGGTTTTGGTTGATTTATCATAGTCTACACTGTGCCAATATTCGTGCAGCTGAAGGGGTTCTCCCACACACCCACAAAAGATACGCGAAGGCCTATTGAACGACAAGGGACAACTGGGTCACCGTTTGTTATCGAGACAGTTGACGCCCAGTTGACGCACAATCGTTCACTGCTTATCCAGTTACGTCACATTCGCGTAAGCGCAATGTAGCCGGAATATCGTACAGTCCCCTTACTCCCCTGGATTGATAACATGCTACAGGCAGAAACCAATGAAGCTAGATTGATTCATAATAGCCAACAGTGTTCCAGTGATTCCACTGCATAGGTTCTCCCATACACCCACAAGAAATATAGAGCATATAGAGCGACACGGGACAACTGGGTCGCCTGCTTTGCTCGAGATGAACAACGCCAATGATCGAGAGGAGGGATTGCACAATCGCTCACTGCTTGCACAGTCCCGTTGCATAAGCGCGAGCACAATGTGGCCTGAACATCGTCCAGTCGTTTTACCCTTTTTTCAATAATGATTTGCATCAGTAAGCCAATAAAACTGTGCTGTGTTTGGTGGAGTCATGGGGGTCTGCACTGATCTAATAAACGAGCAGCTGAATAGATTCGCCCATCGAAAATACGCGAAAACCTATAGAGTGACAGGGGACAACTGTATTGCTGCCTATCTACTGCCTCAGTAACAGTCCAAGTGATCCAATTGGTCAAGATTTAGTTCAGTGGGAATCGTGGTCTACATTGAGATGTTGCGTTATATCCATTCTAAAAATGAGTGCCTCACAACGACCCTCCAATGCCACGTAACATTTCTTTAATACATAATAGAATACGCGATTGGGGAGTCTGATTTTCTAATAGTCACATAGCTACACATATTTATGTGTAACGTCAGAAGCACATAAGCAACGAGAAGGCAGATTGGGAGATAGGGGGATACTCGGTCACCGCTTTTGCTCGAGGCGATCCAGATTCACGATTAAGAGGAAAGTTTACAGTGGCACGCAGTGGTTATAAGATTCAGTTGCATTAGCATGACTGCGATGTAGTCTGATCATCGTCTAGTCGTCTTACTCCTCACTTCTTGCAAGTGAATTGCTGATTTTCTGCTTAAAATCCAATGTGACCACAGTGGATCGCAAAATGTCCAATTTAAAGTGAAAATGGTATATATATATATATATATATATATATATATATATATATATATATGCATCCTGCATCTTCACCTCATTTGAGCTACTCCGACTTAACCTGGATACAATGTATTCCCTTTCATTTACTTTCGTAGCTGTTATCCAGCTGCATATTCCGTGTTAATTTTGCGCACTTATTACCCTTTGAATTCTGTGTTGTTTTTTTGATATCCGCGGTGTGCTTGCTTTGATGTGAATGTTGACAAGGTCCCTACCTGTTCAACACCCTCCACATTGGCTCCTGAAGACTGAACAGTTGCTGGGGGCTGCACAGTCCTCGTGCCGTGCTAGGGTCAAAGACTGGTTCCATCCAGTGTGGAGCGAACTACGGCCCGGCCACCGTCTTGTGTACGTCTGGTACACATGATTCCCAATTTAGACAAACAGGAACGCTGCTGTTGTGCGTGTTGAAGGAGTGTGGGCAGGTTCCGTGGATGAATTGTGGCTTCCATCCACCGGTCTCCCGGTCTTATTCCTTCGGTTTTCACTGGATATGGAGTGTGTGGTGCAGCGCAAGCCACTCATGTTCCCTCTGTATGCGCAGGCATCCTGTGGCTGTTCTATGGAGGCCGCGGTAACAGGCAAATCCGGAACCGGATGGTGCCAACCAAGTATATATCTAGATTTTACTTGATAAGTCTTTTGATCTCAGCCTAATTACAGATTGCCTTTTTACACTGTGTTTGCGATGCGCAGGCTCTTATTTCAATATGGAAGCGGTTCTGAGTTGCAGCACGTCCATTTAGTAGGATTTTCTTTAAACCTTAGTCTTCGTTTTGAACACCAGGATTGAGTATTTAATAAAAATAATAATTGGAGTGAGTACTTGGTATGCCAAATTGCGTATCTGTTTGAAGCGAATAAGTTGTTGATGCAAGCACACGTTTATGAGCCAAATCAAAGAACATTATTAGGCCTTGGCTCATGTGTCTCAACCACAGTGAGTCAAATTGTGGCATATTGCAACGCTTAGGGTAGTTAGTTTGGACAAGGGGTTATTGGCAGCTTGTAAAATATTTGTACCGTGCAGTGGCATAGCATCTACTTTTGCTGTCCCAGGCGGTGGTAAAACTTTCGCCCCCACCCCTGGCAGTTTAAATCTGTAAACCCTTTAAATTGCCAACAGCTCTTCAGTTTAGTTTTCGATGAAATGGATGATCCTCTCGTACATAGGTAAGTGGGGTGATAGTGAGCACAATGGGACAAGTAAGGGGATCGCTGGGAAGAATGTCTGCACAGCTGTGATACATAGCGCAATGGTGTTGGTTCTACAGAGTAACATTAAAAATATTCAACTTTCGGCTTATATGGAAATTTTGCCCTTTATATTTGGCGTCTAACGATCAGACTTGTTCAAAATTCCGCCCCCTTGTCACAGACCGCCCGGGGCGGGCCGCCCTCTTTGCTACCCCTTGCTACGCCGTTGGTGCAGTGCTCTAGCATACGGCGAATGCAGGCTTAAAATCACGCATCGCGAATTATTTTGATATGAGATTTCCGCTTCGCGATATAGCTATTATGAATTCAACTTGCTCACTACAGAGTGCTCGAATAATATGCCTAGATCATGTATGTTATTGCTACAGGGATAGGTTTCCCCGCAGAAAGCGTTTGAAGAAAGTTCGCACTGGCAAGTCTACATACTGTATTTGTCCGCTAGGGGCATTTGCCATTCAGCGCTCCACGATTCTAAGGCCAGCAGGTCTTTGCGAGTGGTAACTATAGTATCTTTCAAGCACCGGCGATCAGAAATGCATACTATTTTAATGTCATATTTTTGCAAGCTCCGTCTATCTGTCTGTGAATACTCAACTTCTCCTTATTTCATGTTTTATTTGTTACTCCTACAGTGTGGGTCTATGGAATGAATCAACCAATCAGCTACAAAGTTAGTTTTGCTTTTGTTGCGTTGCTTACATCCATGCCACATGTTTTCTGCAATAATTCCTTCTCGATGGATTTGTAAACAACAATCTATCCTTCTGCTTGCTGCTTCCTCCGGTACCACATCCGAATACTGAATACTGTATCGTAGCATATGATCAAAAATTCTATAAAATGTGTCTGCCACTTATGGATGCGCTTATCCTTCTTCAAGTTCCCATGTTGTATTTAAAAATGTCTGGCTTACAGCCGTGAGATATCAGTGTTAGTGTGCAGTCATTCCGACTCGACTGCTGGGGTAATGTACATCCAGTAATTTTTTTGAATTTCTGCAGAGATTGGGCCTTCATGACATGTTTTGGCACTGTTCCAAACATTTGCCACCCTCCGTTCGAAGACCAGGGACTGAGGTAATCGTTTTTTCTGGCACCACAAGCTTGTACCGGTGTCTATCTGCTGCATGGCGTTCTCAAGTGAAGTAGTAGTATTTATTATTATTATTATTAGCATTAGTATTATTTTCATGCTGGAAGAGATGAGGCAAATGGCGACCTCTTCAGACCAAGTAAAGAATCTGGGTTTGAACGCCCAAAGCATGCACAGACCGTTGCGATATAGCCTAGCAGCGCCAGATTAAACCTTGATCCTTCATGATAGCCGTGGGATGTAGCGCTTGGTCATCTAGGGTTTAGCTTCTGTCGCCACCACCCTTCTCCAGACTCATGGATACCGACTTGGTTAGGTTGATTGGGAAAGAGATTTGCAAACCACATTTAGAGGCGGCTGAGGTCTTGTTGAAGTAATCCGTAGTCGTCTCGGATGCTAATCACTCTCCAAGTTGTACGCAAACAAGGCACACCGCGACCGAAGAAGTTGAGCTAAGTACATGATGTGGATTGAGAACATAGTGGGCCCCAGCACCATGCCTTGGGGTACGTCACTTCTTGTGGGATACCAGTCAATCAGATGGCTGTCGACTTATCCCCCCCCCCACTTTTGTCCAACGAGAAAGTCATGGATCCATTGGTGCAGTTATCCACCAACACCGCACGCCCTCAGCTTGTAGAGAAGACCTCCCATACTTTACCTTCTCGAACGCTTTACTGAAATCGATGTAGCTTACGGCGACAGACTTCCTCTGCTTCACTGCCTGCAACCATTCATGCCTCGTCACCAGCAGGTTGGTAATGCATGAGCCTCCTAGCATAAAACCGTGCTGCGTTAACGTCACTAGAGATCTTGACAGGAACAGCTATAGCAGATCTACTGCATGATCTATCTTATCTACAACCTTGGCCAAAATAGATGTCAGAAAAATTAGTATGTAGCTGTCCAGTTTGCTGGCGTCACCGCCTTTCGGAATCCGTTGTACAACCGAGCATTTCCAATCACTCGGACAACATGTTGAATATGTCATTCACTTGAGGTGTGATGATGGCCGATAGGGGATTGAGAATCAGTGGGTATAGTCCGTCAGGGTCAGCAGATTTGCTGTCGTCAAGATTGGTGCGGAGTTGGTGCGCCTCTTCAGCACCGCAATCCAGACTGTCGAGTCCGCTAAGTGCAGCACATATGCTGCTTGTTGTGCTTCTTATCTGCCTTTTTATGTCCACTTTTTATTTGCTTTCCTCATTTTATTTTTTTAACTCGTATCATTTTACAATATTGTTATTACTGCTGTCGTCGTGATGACAAGATTCAAGGCGAGGGGATCCATTCCAATTTACCATGCTGATTATACTATATCGTCTTATTGAACAGTGTCTAATCCACAAATAGTACCTTAATTGAAGCCAATATTTGTCCGTCTTTGCAAGCGTCACTCACACGACTGGGTTAGCCTGCTTATCATAGAGCGTTTACTGGCAGCGTTAACGTTGCTGCACCATGCCTCCATAAGAATACTAAATAAGGTCGAACCATGTCACGGACTATGGTCACGATACACGCGATAGTAAAATTTACATCTAGCACCTTTTATTCATGGCCGCCCGATCACTAGCACATAACTACTTATACATCTCGTTCCACTTAACGTGAAATGTATTTTTGGCGGCGCGCTTTTTTGTCGCACTTTGTGCCACTTAATTTGTTGCTTTTGATGCCTCCTCTGGAGCAACCGGTAACTGCACATGTAGCTCCAATCGTGTTCACTCGCTCACAGCTTTAATCAACACTTTTCTGCACAGACACATTTAGGGCCATTTCGATCTCCATTGTTGAATGCGTCATATGTCACATGTCAGTGCTAATAGCCCCATACTTACTGCTTGGCTTTGCAGCTTTCTTTTTGTGGGTAACAGACATTACTTGTGCACGTCAGCTGCTCCTCGACAATTTGGTATGGCTATGATGTGGCCCTGACGTTTTTCCAGTCATTTTCCTGCGTTTACTTTCCAGTGACTAAATCACATGTAAAGTAGCTAATCATTGCTCAGTGTTGTATTACTCGGTAACAGTAGCCATTTTCGTTAAGTGTGGTTTGTCAGGCTTGATTCCATCTTCATTAATGAGTGGAGATTTGTCAAACATTGGCATCACTCCGGCTGTTTTCTTCACTCTTACGTTGTGATTCACACACTACATACCCTCCGAAAATCTGTCAGTAGCTTCCTATCAGTTGCGAAGTGTTGTCCTGATCATTACCACATTATGGATTCAGTCCAGTGTTTACTACCTGAAAACCAAAAACAAAATAGGTGGTACATTGTATTAATGGGGCGGGTTACACCTAACATTTCTCAGCTTCAAACGTGGCCCCAGCAACTCAACCGGTTGCACCTATCCCTTTGTGGTCTATATTCGCAATACTTCCGGTTACTACCATTTGAACGAGATCGCGCGAGGCTGCCATACTTTCTCAATGTGGCTGCAGTCGTCTTTGTCCTGCTGTATCTTCCAACACATTTTGGTTTATTGCCCTTATTTTTACTAATGGTGTCGAAGTGAACAGCGCTTTCAATTACACATCCACTAGTAACAATTCCTTCATGTTCTTTCGTTACTCTTTACTATCAAATACATTCGTTTTCTCCTCTGTTTTTCTTTGGACCTTTTTCACACTCAATCAGATGTTCTCTGGTCAACTGTATATCCGTCTCTGAAAGAATACACCTCCATAGACTCGGTTGAATGCAGCTCAACACCTCGTCACGTCTCTCGTGCTTTGGCGACAATAGCTTTGGCTTTTGTCGAGCTGTCGTGTTTTGGATCTTCCGTCAAATCGACCGAGTAGGTTGTCAGGTTTTCTGTTGGTCATATTTTCTGTGAGATTGTTTCATCTCGTTGCTTCGTTGATTATCATGGCAGTGTAGACATGTAGCTCAGATAGTTTAGTCTCAAACTTGTGTGTTGGCGGCAAATCACGCGTTCCTCTCACTACACACACATTGATTTCACAATTCCGTCTCTCCCGTATTCATTAGTCTGATCTGTTGCACACTTCTGTGGTTCTCAGTAAATCGAATATTTTCATGCATGGTCTTATATCCCTGTATATTTTGCCACAGTTACACCGATACCAGTTTCACTTTTCATTCCGCTTCTTGTGTTATCGCCCAAAATGTTTGCTACGTGTGTTCTTTTGCAAGACTCATTTTCGTTCGTTTTTCCAATATTTCTAGTTTTACCACCTCTATTCCAACACCTCTGACGATCATAGAGCATTTCTCCACCAGTGCCGCCGTCACTCACGCGTAAGTTATTGCTATCAATGTTTTCCCCACCTCTAATCGTGATACTTGATTGACGTTTCGACAAGGCAACCAATTTCCTCTCTCATATCTCTGCTAGATATGACGTCGTTGAGTCACATGGACTTGTTTTTCCTAATTCTCGGTCCCCGGTCGCATTCTGAGCACCATTTTGCCTTTATCTCTACAATCTTATGTATTTGAAGGTTTCTGACTGACATTTCACCTTAGCTTTTTCGATTGCCTTTTTTTCCATTGTTTATGCAAGCGGAATACATCTTTCCTCCATCACTATATAGGTTGTCTATCTAGAAACGAGATTCCCTCGGCGTACCCAACCTTTCGCTATTTGCGCTAGCTACTGCTCATGGCATATTTCGTTTTATATCTCATACCACTTAAATTCCGTGAGATCCCAGTACTTGGCCGGCGAGCTCTCGCTTCTACCACTGTTCTTGGTGCTGATTACTGAATACATTCACTTTAATTTAATTTGCTTTCCTTTTTTGTATCCTCATGTATTACTTTGGACAACGTTTTGATTCATTCTCCGAGCTGAGTAATTTAATGTCAAACGTTTCACCACTTCCCTCAGTGGCATCTTCAGTGTACAACTCCGTAGGGGAAATCTCACGGAAAATGTCGTTGGGACGTAGCGTTTGAAATTACCCTCGTCGATCTGTGTCCCGTGACCTCTGTTTGTTCGATACTTAGCCGTCCAACTTCACGCTTTCTCAGCTGTAGGTACACGGGATCGAGATCAATGCGGAGGTTCAGGGAATTCTCCGTAGAGAACCATGCCTCGAGGAATTCCCTTCCTTTTCTTGTTCCTCCGTGCGCCAGAATTTCGGTTTTGTCCCAGTTAACATTGTGTCCTTCCTCATCGAGGTGTGCTGAGATCTGCGACGATACATGATGATATCGACACGCGCGTTTGTGCTCTTTTATTCTTGTGCATAGTTTTCTCCCCGTCTGACCTATATAGTCTTGTCACAGTTCTCGCATTTTATCCTGTAGATGACATTAAATTACTCAGCTCGGAGAACGAATCAAAACGTGAACTACCAACCCGAGCTACAGGTATTCCGAATCATTACTTTGGACAAATCACTCATGCGTCCGCATTTTCACACACACAACTTTAGCAGCATTTTATTGAGACTTACGTTAGGTACTTCAACCAGCACTTGTGCCTCACATTTTTGTTAGCCTACCTCCTTCATATCAGCGCTCACTCTCTTTCTTTGTCTCATAGCCTGCGCTTTGCGTTCATCGAGTCGCTATTCTCCTGTACTGGTCCCCTCGAGAGAATATTGTTATCAATCACTAGAGACCAGACAACCGTCACGGATATCGCTTGGCACTTCACTGTACTCCGGCTTGCTTATTGTCTTCTCGTAAGGCCTGCATTGGATGACCATGGGTCAAACCAGCTTAATTCGTCCGAAACGCCATTAACTTGCACCACATCATGGCTTGCATACTTCCCACCCGAATTCTCCTCTTTTCTCACCACTGATCCGGAATTGGCTTTGATGGCTTTGACAGCAAAATTTGATGGATTCCAGGTGAGCATAATGCGGATGACCGTAAGTCGTCGCATTTTTCGTGTATCGTTTTTTTCGATGGATGCATATACTAGTGTTCACATTTGTATTTTCCGATCATGACATCATGCAGCCGCGGGGTCAAGTGATAAAGCGTTATCCAATCCGCTTCAAACTATACTGCCCTATATCCGTTCTAGCGTATCTGTTCAAGCACTCTGAAGTATCGCTGATGAATTTCTTCATTTAACACACTGGTGCGGATTTTTCACCACTTTTGTGGAACAGTTTGTCTTACCTCAGACTATGACGAAAACGAAATGCGTTGGCACAAATCGGTTGTTATGGGCAGTAGCACCATCGTCAACAGCAGTACCTCAGCCATTTGAACGGATGCTTCGCTGTCGCATAACCATACTGACCTACGGAACGAAGAATAAAAAACGGGACAGATGGGTGTGACAGAAATCAGTCCTTCAGGGACAAGCGTTTATTCGGCAAAGTTAACTCAGCGATATTTACACCATGTTTAGCAAGCGAAACTCCTCCATATAAGTCGCACATTCACATCCATAACTAACGACCCTTCTGAGTCAGTGAGGTTCCTTCTTTGACCCAGTTAAACAAGCGGTGAATAAGATGAGAGGGTGAATGTTTTTCTGAGCTGGGCAATTTTGTTGCAGACGTTTCATTGCCAAGCTAAGCAGCATCCTCAGTGCGGCTATTAAGGTCTGATTCGCATAGCCTCGTAAGCCACTGCAAGATCCTAGTGAATACTGATCATCTCCTGCTTTGAATGTCAGTCTTTGCTTCCCTCGCGTGAGTCGGTCAAGTGATCATGCCTTCACTCTGTCTATCTGGTATTTATTGTTGTCGTCACCTGCAGAGCTTCGTAGACACCCTCTAGTTCCAGGTGCTTTTTGATTGAGTTTCGGCCTGAATGTCAGGTTTCGATGAACTGACGCGCTGTGCGCTTCATCGCTCTTCCAGATCAAACTGATGACCTTCGGCATCTATGTGTACTGACATTAGGGACTTTTCATCATGGTGGCGGATGGCCAGACTGTGTTCATGCAGTCTTGTACCAAGTTTCCTCCCTGTCTGTCCCACGTAATACTTGTCGCAGTTTTTGCAGCAAATTTTGTGAATCACACCTGATGTTTCTTCTTTGCTCAGCTGGTCATTTACCCTAAAAGGTTTACTCAGGACGATATCCGTTGCTTCATGTGCAATGTTGATACCGTGAGGCATTAAAAGCCTCGCTGCCATTTCAGAAATCCCATGGATATACGGTAGGACGATGGTTTTCCTTTCCATTGCGCTGGTGGAAGGGGGTTGTGGTTAATTCTTCGACATCAGGCAGCGTAGAATAAAACTCTTAGGGTGCGAATTCCGCTGAAAGATGTTAAATCAGTGGTGTTCCTCCGTTTTCCTCAGTTGCAGCGTGTTACAGTGTGTTTGACCCTGTTTGAAAAGTGTCCTGATGCAATTGCGTTTGTAAATGGCCGGGTGGTTACTGCAATAGTTTAAGATCTGATCAGTGTGAGTCGCTTTTCGATAGACTGTTGTTTCCAGGGACCCGGAAGCATGTCTTTTGACGAGCACGCCCAAGAATGGCAGCTGGTCCTCTTTGGTGAAGTGGATGCCGGGAAAAGTATTATTGATAAGGTGGTGTGTTTCTTGTAGTTTGGAGTGCTTGATGATGACAAAGGTATCGTCCACGTAACGTACCTAAAGTTTGGGCTCCACCATCGGCAATGCCTTTTGTTCTAGTGTTTGCATCACTGCCTCGGCTATCAGTCCAGAGATTGGTGAGCCTATTGGCGTGGCCATTATCTGTTTGTACGTTTGTCCATTGAAACTGAACTGTGCGGTGAGACAAATCAAGCAACCCCATCATTTGTGGGACTCCAATTCTCTTGTTCGTAGTTGCCGCCCCGTGTTGTTCAAGTAGGCTCATCATTGTTTGCCCTGCTACTTTCGTGTCAATTGATGTGAATAAAGCTGTGACATCAAAGGATACCATCATCTCGTCTCTTTTTATTGTTATTCCTTGCGTTTTTCAAATAATTGTTCTGTCGATTTGATTGAATGCTCTAAATCTGCGGTTAGATGTTTCAGCCGTTTCTAGAGTTCTTTAGACAGCTTGTAATTCAGTGCTCCGGGCGGTGAATAACTCACACGCATATTGGACAATTCGTGTCCAGTAATCGAATCTGTTACGCCCGTCTCCCATTGGCTATGTGGCTCGCTCGGTTGGCACATCGGTTCACTGGTATGACACTCCCTTCACATCTTCCCTTTTTCCTGTCCTTGCGTCTTCATATTGCTATGCACCCCGTACACCTTGCCACTCCGCGTCGTCTTCGCTGTGTCTGTGGCCGTGATCTTACACCACGCCATAGGGCGCTCCACTCCAAAACCACATTGTTGTCTCCGGTGTCGCCTTAAATGCAATCGATTTTTTCTGAACGTTTCCCCTCCAACATTTCTTTTGTATGACCTGACACCGACCCTCGCAGTCACCACACCTTTCTTCCAGCGCGCTTGACTATCGGGTGTTGGTTGAAGCCACACTTCTTCCTCTACTGTTAGCTCAGGTAGTACTCGTGGACCGCGGTCGTAGTACCGTTTCTGGGTAGTCATTCGTCTTCTCAAACTGTTCTGTCATTTCTCATGCTGTAGCGTAACTGGGCGCGAAAGTGTGGCAGATACCGGTGCCAGAATTCTAGTCCGGCTGTGTAGGCGCTGCGCTGGGCTCAAACTGATATCCGTTAAAGGAGTGTTGCGATTCTCCAGAAACATGAGGTACGGGTCTTCGCCAGTAGCTCTAGCCTTTGATTACAGACGCTTGGCCTGCTTCGCTGCCCATCCTGGCTTTCCATGCGATGGACTGTGATATGGGCTGGTGCACGAATTCCCACTTAGTTGCGAAGACCTGGAACGCAGCATTGGTGAACTGGGCCCATTGTCGGAGACCAGCTCCTCCGGTATACCGTGCCGCGTGGATTGACATCTGAGCTTGTTGATTACTGCTTCTGTGGTCGTAGTGGTTGGTAAATCGATTTCAAAATAAACACACTAGTAATCCACCGTATGTAGGTAATCTTTCTCGTTGTCACTGAATAAATCCACCGCCATCTTTTGCCTCAACCGATCAGGGACATCGTATAGCGTCATTGCTTCCTTCGTCTGCCGGATTTCGTGTGAACGGCACGCCTCACAATTCGACACATGATCCCTGATTTGACCTGTCATTCCTGGTCAAAAGATCAATTCTCTTTCTCGGTTAATGGTGCTTTTGGCACCCAGATGAGCACGACGAACGTATTTCAGCATTTCTCCTCAGAGGGATGACGGGATCAGAATACAGCTTTTTGAACAGCAAACCATCATAGACGGAGAGTTTATCCCGAAAATTGAAATATGGTGTTAATTCCTTCGGCAGCTGCTTCGTTTCTGACCAACCACTTTAACGTCTTCCAGAGCTGCAAACGTTGTGTCTTCCACTTTGTGGCGCCTTATTTCTTTTAAGCGATCTTTTGCCGCTGCCAGATCCTGTACTAGGTTTACTGCTTCGACCTCTGCCGGATTATGCTCAGGTACCTGCAGATAAACATGTCGGCGATGAACATCTGTGCACCAGGCGTGTACACAATATGCACGTCGTATTTTTGGAGCTGGATAAGCATACGCTGAAGATGACGACGAACGATGTGCAGCTGTTTGCTGGCTATAGAAACAAACGGTTTGTGGTCCGTATACACAATTGTTTCTTCCGAAAGTATGCTAACTGAAACGCTCCTTGGCATAGACTACAGCGAGTATCTCCTTCTCAATCTGCACATAGCGCTGCTCGGTCTCGGTGAGTGCTCGGCTGCAGAAATCCAAAGGTTTCTCCTTCTGTAAGAGAACAGCACCTATTCCGTCATGGCTGCTGTCACACTACCTCCAATGGCTGCGCTGGATCGTAATATCCGAGTATATGCGCGTTGCTGATAAGGTGCTTAATAATTGCAAATGCGGTTTCCTGTTCCTTTTCCCAACACCACTTTATCCTTCTGTGTGTTAGCTTCCTGATCGCCGTCATGATATCAGCGAGTCTTGGCATAAAACGCCTCAACTATTTCACCATGCCATTTAAACGATGGATTCCCTTCACGTCGTTAGGGGGCGGCATCTCTCAATTGGCGCAATTTTTCTTGGATCGACCCTGATCTCTTTGTTGGTTAACACATGTCCACGGAAAATCACCTCGTCGTTCCGAGGCTCAATTTTCTCGCGTTTAGGTCTGATTTTCTTTTGCACATAACGCTGTGAGAAACGAGGGAGATTAGCGTCATGATCTTCTTCCCTCGTTCCAGAGATCAAAACGTCGTCTGTCACATATGTTACACCACCTAAATCTTCTAGCGCTTGCATCAGTTTTTGGACCTTTTCACTCGAAACTTTCAAACCAAACGCTAAACGCAGCCAACGACAACGACCGTACGGTGTGGCAGTGGTAGTAAGAAAACTGGTTTCTTCATCTGGAACCACATGTGCGAATGCGGAAGACAGATTTGTCTTTGTGAAATACTTGGCAAGATGTATTTTGTATTTTGCCACCTCTCGACTATCCAGATTGATGCAGTGCATGGCATCCAAAATCCTATCCCATTGATGCTCAGTGTCATTAGGACGAGAGAGCGAAGGTTCGGTACGCAAGGCAGCCTGATGGGTTTGTTTTTTGTGAGGACTGAGGTAATCTTCCAGTTGCCAATCGCAGGAGGCGCTCGGTACGCCTCCCGGTAAAGTCCATTGAAAACGATGGCGTACGAAAGCGTGCTCAGAGTCGACGCAAGTATTCCAGAACGCTCGGCAATCCAGTATGGAACCACCCATCACTTCTCAGTTACAGGTGGACGCCAAGTGGCACTTCGGTGACCAGTGTGTTTGAAAGTAGTGCTACTAAGAAACAGCTCCTGCTCCGCACGCAGTTGCAAAAACCGCCCGCCCTTGTCCGTACGGTTGTCCATAATAACCACCTAACTTAGTTTCTGAAGAGCCCAGGCGACCTACTTATCTACAATTGCTCAGCTAGGCGAACCAATCAAGAATTTAACCTACTTGTCCATTCATAACCGCTGCATGTACTATGCTATCTGAACTGGTATCACGGCGTAGTAGCGTCTTCAATTCGTGCTAGAATGTGTCCTTGGCTGCATTACAACTGCAGTCAGTGGGAGCATAAGCGGAAATCACAAACAAACAGCGTTTTGTACCATCTCTGGTATTAACCCTAGTTGATGTCGTCAAACGGGCTGCACGTAAATGGTTGTTCACCGGAATCCAATTAACCAACGATGGCTTAGCCTTGGAGTTGAGAATGACACCTACCCCAGCTTGACCCGGGAGTGCTGCGTCGTCGTCTTCGGGTGCGTGCAACCAGTAGCGAGAGGACAAGCTGTGCGCAGTTAATTCAATAGCCCCATGAGGGTCATTGATCCCAGTTTCGGATACACAACACACGTCAATACTCAGTGTGTCCAGCGTGCGTGAGAGTACAACCTATTGAGCTATTTGCCTTGGAGTGCAAATGTTGGACGCCGCCAGGGAAACGAGACAGCGTGGCCTTACGAGCAGCTGTTGCCGATAGGCGTCCTGTGTGTGTTGCGGGAAGGTGGCTGCGGATGGTTCTACTCCAGTAGCACTTATATTGCTGTCAATTAAGTTGGGAATAATCGAAGGAAGGTTGGTAATGGGGGTCGGGATTGGAGTGAGAGAAACAAGTGGAAAGGAACGAAGGGAGGCGCCAGCATTAGCATGTTTTCGCTTATCCGCCCTGCTGTATGCAGCAGATAAGACGACCCTTGATACTCTGTGCGACGGCCGATGCAGGATGTAGTTAGAGTTCGAGGAAATTGTCATGTTTTTATGTGGGCTGAGCTACTGCCAGGGCGCCCAGACAGACAGGAGGACGATTAGGGTCCTCATCCAAAGCCTTTGACTCAAAATCCTGTCCGCAAGACAGCGGGGAGGTGGGAATGATTTAGTTTTACAATAATGGACGCCATTTTATTTCAAACCCTAACCTGAATGACCAGTAGACTGCGTTTGTCTGACCTCTAACCATGGACCAATCTGGTAAGAGTATCTCTCAAGCGGCCTGTTTGCCCCATTCAGTATAGCTCAATTGGTTGACAAGGTACTCAAACCGTCGCCCCACGTTAGGGTGTAGTCTCCTTGCGACTGGTTTTGGGTAGCCTTAAGCTGAGTCAGTAAATACCTAATCAGCATATGAGAACATGTGTATTGGACACTAATAACTCCAACTCCACTAATAATCTATAGTTGAGGTATTTCTGACACTTATCTTCCGATTCACCTGCACTGACCTGCAAGTGGGCACAGATTCGTACTGTTTTTCGTGTCTCACATTACGCATATACATATATATTGTGACAAATTTTAAGTTCTGTAGAAACACTTTGTGCTTCCACTTAGTAGAGGTCATTCCGATCTGTGAACCGGATGTCTGTATCATACGAAGCATATTTTTGATGGCATGCGAAAGATGACAAATGGCGGTATTGTGTGATTACTTGAAATCACTGAGTAGATTCCAAAGTATTCTCCATGGTTACCCATAGCGAATTTGTATAGGGTAGATGGTGCTAGTCTGCCCTGTTTCACGGAACTGTTAAGGGTGAGTGAGCCAAAAGATCGCCGTGTATCCACACATGGCCCGGCAGTCTTGAATGCTGAGGCTGTTAAAATACTTTACCGCCACTCCCTTCTCAACAGACAAGCTCTGTTAGCTGGGTCCAAGGCGGCTGATATTCCTTAGACGACTGTCTGTTGTTCTATCGAACGTTTGACGGCCGCCTAATACATAGGGAGCGCATCAATTCGACTCCAACAAGTGCACGTGACACGATGGTTTGCGTACCGCTTTGATCCATTGTGCAATTCTGAGTAGCATATCCAAACTGGTTCCAGCATCACTGGGACCAGGCAGTTAAGGGCGATGAGTCAGCTGAACTTAGTTTTAAGCATCCTCGTGTTAATTTCGGGATGCTGATGACCCTCCTCCTTGAATGGGCGGCAACGCTGTTCTTGTTATGGGTTCAGCTAGAACGGCATAGAGCTCGTCTGTTCTTTATACGGGGGCTGAGCGCCACTCGTGCTCAATAGTTTGCTGCAGCCCATGGTGTAGACTTCTGGGCACAACTAATTATGTACCGTCTATTTGCTGCAATCCGGAAGCTTTCCACAATGGGGCGCGTTCCCACCACTTTATCTGTCAATCTACTGAAACCCTCAACCAAGTCTCCATTTAATCTATCGCTTCATACTGCTAGAAGTAGATTCCCTCAAACGAATCTGTTCTCAGAGTGGCCAGTCGAAGTGTATCATCCATCTACAAGACACCGTCCTTAATACTCTTCTATTTCATTTCTTTTTTACGTATCCCCTGTGATGTTTATCAGAAATAAACCACATGCTTTCATCAGTCACACTAACGACGAAACCGAGTCATCCTTCAACTCGTGAGCATTCCACATGGGGTCTTTCAACGTCCGCACACTTTTAGATTGATCTACAGACGACTCTCACCATGGCTATCCGCCCCATCGGAGTTGATGCGGTGTCCACAAAACCATTACATGACAGCGATGACTTTTTTCATTGATTTTCACTAAACTCGGATTATGTTGACTATGTGTACACCGTCGGTGTCTCGAGTGCTGGTTGTTTTTAATAGACTTTCGGCAGTTGATTTTCTAACCTGAACCTCAGCGAGCGTCCGCATGTGTGACACTCGGCTTTGAGGCTTCCTCGAGGTCACTATATGCAGCCATAGACAATGTCTGTAATTGTTGCTTCAGACGCTCTTGTCTATCGCATTCCAAAGGTTCTCAAATCTGAATTCCGCGAACAGTTCATCAAAATTCAGTGCTCATAGATAAGGACTTCGCGATGGTTGCGGTCGACGGAATGCTTAAGTCGGTCGCCTGTCCTAGTCAAAATTCTACATCAGAAGCCATTTCGAAACAGAAGCTTATTGTGCTGCTATGATCACCGCTTTCTTCAACTATGTGCTAATCACAGCCTCCATGTCATCGGCAAAGCGTCCCAGAATAGGCACTCTCATCTAGTTTAGATAGCGGGCGCTGAACGGCAGACTTCTTTGGTCTCAAATTAATCAAGTCGCTTTCAGTTGTAGAATTCGAATGTCACCAAGAAATTGTCAATCTATTTAGAGCACTTGTCTCATATGTGACTACGCCGTCGTTCTTAGTCTGCTAACACGGACTCTTCATACTTTGGCTATATGCTCGGCTTGCAAGATGTCTACTTGCCAATCGTATTCGCAATATGCGATCTGACAGATATAATGCACAACTGTCACTGACGAACGAGCTAACTGAACCGAATGATGAATGGATCGCGTACTGCTCTACGCTTACACCTTCGTTCTTTAAAGTGCTCTTATAGGACTGTGCGGATACCGCCAGTTTTCACTATCCTTAGACCACCGTTCAAAATAAACGATCAGTCTACTTATCCGAACGAATTGCTAAGACTGATGCGACTGCGGAGCCGGTCCGAAGATGTGATGTGTGGAGCTTAGGCCTTTTGACTGCAACAAAGCCTTTTGTACTGGGTTTGCATTTTGCTACTAGAAGGCTTTACAGAATTGTCGAAATGATTCCACGGAAATGTCATATTTAGGTTGACAGTTCTCACACTCGCCTACATGTAACCCTATCTGGAGTCCATTCATACGAGTTCTTACACGAAGTTTCTCATATGGTCATGGTAGGTAAGTGGGTGAAACTCAATAATACGACCACGGGCTAGTTGAGGTCAACTTCAGCGGGTACTTGACATCCGTCATAATAACATGTGAACATAATAACATGTGAACATGAATCTGTTCACATGCAGATTTCTATTTTATCACGCACCTCTATCCCACCTGGGTTTGTTGTTCTTCCCTTGTGGATTTTCGCAGAATAATTTATGGAATTACGACAAGCTGTATTACTTTATGGGAAATAATACCAGTAGCTTTACACGGTCACCTAGGCGGACAGGTTGCCGATTATTCACTTTATTCAATTTAACAAACAAAGAACAAATGCTGGAGGAAATTAATATTGTAGCTGAATGGAATATTGATACGTAACAAAACATTATATCTTTTTTGATCCCTTAGCCATTTACACCATATTGTAAAGCAACTTGTGGAAAGGGACTAATTATGACTACGGTCCGTGAAGTATGCCATAGACATCCACTAGAAAATTTTGCGTTTCTTCTCGGATAACTTGGTTAAACCGATAATCGGGAACCTAGGCCAACTAGTAGATTGGGGAAGATGTTTCCCAGGATTTTTTCTCGGTTACAGTGATCTTTATTCATTATCCCATTACTTTTCAAAGGCGACTACTACAAACGTTTGCATCGTGACTGCGACTATTGTTAAAACATCTGTGCCTACAGTCCTCTTAGTCCTTTATTTTTACCTTCTTTGCATGTTCGAATTCGCATCGTTTAATTACCGAAAGTATCTTTAAAGGTGGATACCGCAGTTTGTGTTTGCTGACAGTCTCTGAGCTGACCTGATCATTTTCTACAGTTCCCCTCAATTTACCTAATGCGTGCTATTTCCACAGGTGCATCTGTTTAGGATGGTGAGTCGATCACATGACGAAAGCCGGCAAACAATCTGGACGGAAGATTTGCATTCGAGCACACCGGTGCTTTGATACTCTGCCCGAAATAGCACAATTCTTAAGTCGATGGTACTTGCAATCAGTCTCTTGTATGTGACCATAAGTTTTTCCGTTTAGTCAAACTAATCATTTATTTACTCTCTCACCTTCGTTATTACATCACCTGCGGTTGAAGCGGTTATATGTATAACACTTGTGCGTGACCGCAACATGTTCGTCCGACTCAACTCAACTGAATTCCGGCTTTGCTTGTCGTTCATTCATCTAAATATTCGCTCGATACGGATACCATGTATCAAACTTGGGGGTGACTGCTGTATTCAGACAGCAGCAGAGTTAACATGTCCTTCGTGCACTTTTAGTCTCAACAGCCAAATGTTGGTGTGACCGTACTCCGCTATCGCAAATGTTCAGCAGGATGATAATGACATGATATGCCTACCAATCGATAGGTCACACGATCAGAAATCCCGCCGCAATGCCCTCGCAACGCTTAAGCAACTAATTGCTCCACCAAGCACATTTGTAACAGTCGGTCTCACCGACAATCATAATCTACATCAACTTTTACCAATCGTATGTCAAACTCACTTGCAATCCGATAATCTGCTTTTGCGCATACTTGCACCAGTCCACTAGCTGTTTTAATAATTTAGTTTGTGTGAGCAGCTTTTAGTTCCTTTCCCTTTTTTCTCTCTAGACATTTCAGGAGCGCATGGCATACAAAACACTTCTCTGTGATCGCCTTGGCCCTCTATGCTCACTGCTATGTGATTTATGCTCCGTGTCCACCGTAGCCAAGGAACGTGGTTCCGGCCTTTACCATTGTCTTGTTCCTGGCTTACAACAAGATGCACTCTGCACAATTGGTTATAGAGCTGTTTCTTTAATAGTGCGACATTGTTCACGCCTCATTTACTCTCCGTTCACGAGTGGCTCTGCAGCTTCTTCCCTCGAACTATTTATTGCCAATTTCTTGCTTCCGCGTCAGCTGTATGAGTGGGAAAAGTCGCGGTGGTCCGGGTTAGACCAAATGCCTCTTCCGACCTTCGTCATTGACTGCATGTGCGATAGGCTCACGGATGTAAGTGTTTCCTTCTTTGAGTAACTTGCGGTTTCCGCTATCTTCATGTTTTTTCAGAACTCTCCGAATCAGCAGTCATTTACTTCTACCCACCACAATACCATTTTTGTTTATTGACAACCGATGTGAATGGTATTTTGCATTGTCCTTAACTTCCATCTCTCAGTGCGTCAATTGGCCTTGTTGGTTTCTGCTCCCGCTCAGCCAGCTGGAATGTCTAACGTGACATTTTTAACCGTCATCTGGTATCGAAATGCCTGTAGTTATTATGATTTCCTCTTGCTAGCAGCATCCAAACAATATCGGCTGACTAAATCGATTGGTGATCCATTATTTTTACTTTGCTTTATCCCCACTGATCCCTTTCACTGTGCTACGTACAAGGTTGCCGATCTGACTGACTATGGGGGCTTAGCATGAGTATAGCTGCGTATTCTACATGTCACGTTACATTAGAAAGTGAACAGTGACCTCCCAAACTTTTGCATCAACGCAGAATCTTCAGCCTTAGTCACAGGTTCTGTTTCCATCTTATGCTCCTACGTGCACACTCTCCTCTGTTTCACCACCACATTGGTTGTCACCCGGGATCGTATATTCTGCTTATCCCACTCGTTTCTGTGAACCGGTTATGCTGTTCTTATAAGTGACAGCTTCTGTACGGGGCTGTCCAATCGCAGATGTGTTCGCTGATTTTGTTAGAGGTACTTTCACCAAGTTTCATGTTTACCGCTTGTTTGTCTCTATTAGCATGGGCGTATACCATTCCATAGTAAACAGCAAAACTGTCTGAGACAGGCTACGTTTGATGGCACTGGTTTCCAGTTTTCCCTCATCCCTCCAACGGGTAGTCACCGCATGTCTACATTTGCTGCAGAACTGGGAATCACTTTTGCTTGTCCTCTCGCACTTCCTAGGGTCTGGAGACGTGTGAATGAGAGCCGCAATTGATTCGAACCCTACGCACATTCTTTGAGCACGTAGTATGTGTCCTATTTTACAGTCCTCACTGAGCCTAACATTGGTACGATTACCACACACCTTGTCTACCCCGACAATAGTGATCGAACTCCTGGACCTGATATCACAGCGGCAATGTCGGACGGGGAGAGACTTTATGGAAGTACTTTTCAAGCACAACCAGAGCAGGCATAGTGGTGACAAATAATAATCAAGCATACTAGAGATTGCAATTATACTGGAAGTCCGCTCCATTTATTCTTATTGCTACGCCCACGTAACGATGTCCATTACTGATCACAGTCAAATCACTCAAACAGAATGCCCATTTGTTACGTCAAGTTCAGAAAGATAAACAAAACACGACGCTTCAGGCTTATACAATAATATACATTAGGGTAAGATCTGTTGTAACAAGATCTGTATAACAAAGAAACAATTGATCAGAAAATTTAACTTTGATCATGAAAGCAGTCATCTGATCACATGACTGAAGTCAAGTGGAGTTGCAGAGTACCATCACTTCCTTCCCGGCTGGTGGTCGGCCAGGGAAGTTGTAGTGTTTGTATCAGCTTCTTTTGGACACCTAAGTCCGGATTTGTTAGGCGTATGCATACTGCCTCAGCGGTGGCAAGTAGGCTTGCTCTTACACGATGGTTTTGCCACCAGATAAACAAACGAACATCCCTTCCGATTCTCTACAAACTACCACCAAGGCAAAGCCATCGTGTAAGAGCAAGCCTACTTGCCACCGCTGAGGCAGTATGCATACGCCTAACAAATCCGGACTTAGGTGTCCAAAAGAAGCTGATACAAACACTACAACTTCCCTGGCCGACCACCAGCCGGGAAGGAAGTGATGGTACTCCGCAACTCCACCTGACTTCAGTCATGTGATCAGATGACTGCCATCATGATCACAAGTTGAACTTTCTGATCAATTGTTTCCTTGTTATACTGACGATTGCAACAGACTTTACCCTAATGTATATTATTGTATGAGCCTGAAGAAGAATTAATCGTAAACAATTGTTCGCTTAAAGCTTGTTTATCTTTCTGAAATTTACATTCAAATCAGTCGATCAGCGCCACACAGCTGGTCTAGACACTGTGGGCGAGCGTTTCTCACTCGTTTTTCTGTGGCCACATCACACAAACCCTCGTTTTTGTTATCGCCAACACTTCGGCTTCCCGCCCCCTACTAGATCGCGGCAGGTGGTTGTAAGGACTGCAGTAATAAATTCTCTCTGTGAAGAATGATGCTGTGGGTTTGGGCGATGATTATGACATCGGTCATTAAGCATGTTAGCCTGATTCAGTAAGAGATAAAACCGGGTAGTAAATGAAAAGTTCTTTCTGAAAATGCCCTCTTCAGACTCAAATTTATTTCGTACATATGGATGCAGCGTGTGCCAATCTACTTGTATTGAATAGTGATTTGGACAGTCCAGCAGGTTAACCAATTTCCTAAACTGGCACCAGAGATGGTGTGTTGAGCAAACAAGAGGAGAAGTGCATACATTACCCCTTCCAGCCAATGGAATGTAACTAATCTGCGTAACAATTAAACAAGCAGATAACATCAGTTGCTGATCACGACGGGGTATATGCGCTTCCCTTTTATACGTACTTCCAGCTGACAGTAATCTGTGAAGCTCCAGCATTGTACAGCAAATGCTTTCGTAGGACTCATGACGGATCCTCCGGAAACGGGGCTTTCGAGAGCCGTGTAGCCATATTTGGTGATTTGTTACAACCTCAAGTTCTTGGAATTCCTCACCTTTCTTTTTGAACTCATATGGGAAAGTGCTCATGTATCCTAGGAAATATCAGCCTTGTGTTGCGACTCAAGGCTCGTGCACCATGATAGTACGATTGATAATGAGCAAGCCACAGAGCTTGCTTGGCAAGTAATAGTTTGTCGCAATGAGACTAGACGTTATCGTGATGCGATGGTTTGTGTGCCTCAGCGATCCTTTTAGCTATTCTGAATGGTGCTTCTTGCATGTACTGTGTCATACATATTAGGTTGATCAATGGTTTTTGCCCAGAGAAACTCAGTCTCTTGGTCCTCCGGATTGAGGTTTAAAGTAAGAATGGCTCCTTATTCCTTAAAACTTACTCCTCGTAACTCACTGCAAAGCTCCCGCTGCCTTGCGGTCAGGTTTTTTTAACCAAAGTCTTTGGTTGAGAACCCTAATCGTTCTACTCTCTGGGACTGGGCAACTTGACAGTATTCTACCCATGCAGTACAGTGAACCTTTCTTCAGACAATTTTTGATGCTCTTGAAGTTGCTGAAGATAGTTAATGGCATCGTATCTGCTGCAGAGTGGGTAGGAGTAAGGATGCTGCTTTATCCGTAGCGTGCTCATCCAGAAGTACATGAAACCGCGAGTGCTAAAGCTAAAACCCGTTACAGCAGAGAAGCGGTTTATATACTTATCGTTATTGTTTAAAGGTGACGCGATTGCGATACTTACCACCCGAAAGCTTTCCATAGTAACACCGAAAACATATTTTGCTGCCGATATGCGCACAAGCTTCACCTAAATACCGATTGTGCGTAAGCAACTGAGGGACAGGATACCTCGGTCGCATAATTCCTTCTGTGTGCACAATTTCACTTACTCGTGTCGAGCACGGTATCTTGGGAAAATGACCAGGCAACTGTCAGTTAGAGCTTGGGAGCATTGCTCAGCGTGGCTCTACAGCGGTGTGAGGAGGAATGTAGCGCGTACATTGTTGTCGCACCTAGTTAACTCCGACCCCCAGATCAATTCGCTTGACACATACCAACCTACTGTGTATCCGGATGTTACACACGAGCAGTCAGATGCCGCTTGCTGTCGACAGCAGTGGCGATTGCAATTCGGCTTCATAACCCAGACCTATGTGCCCAGAAAATACTCATGCAAACTCTTACCTTATCTTGGCCACAGGTTAGCATAAATAACTATGGCGGTAACGCTGCTTCCCCCGGCTTCACGTCAACCAGACCAATCATATAGTCTTATCGACCAAATACTTTGCCTCATTGACTCACCGAATTTAAACCTCTTGTATCCACTTTAGCTTGCTTTATCCTGATTTTATTAGCCTGATGATGAAATCTTGAAAACACGTTTGTTCGCCACCTGTTTCTGATGTCTTCTCCCGGAAATATTTCCAAATTTAAGTATTTGCACATTATCATATCGTTCAACTGACGACACCCGCTGTGAGTCTGCACTTTTTGGGTTACGCCATCCCTCGTCTCCGAAACGCATGGCCTTTTTACTATGAAACTTAACTCACAGCCGATCACATCACAAAACATACTGTTTACATTGTCATCTGCGCCTCCCCTCTTCCATAATCGCCTGTTGCCGGTGATCCATGTCGCTTTTATTCTATTGTACTTTGCTTACTAATCCACATCCTCGCAGCTTCCATTTAGCAGTGTCTAAACAGCGCTTGTTACGTTTGGTGTTCACTATTCTTCCATTTATCAACATCAACTACTCACTTAAATACAAGTGAACTGCAGGTTTTACTACACGACTACCAATTTCCACCATTTGGCAATCGTTTTCTATGTGCTGAACGTCTAACTTATGACCAAGGACTTGTTACATATGGCGAGACCGTCGGGCAGTAAACACTTGTACGAGGATTAATACAACTGGGCTTTCATCTGGCCATTGAAGTTAATCTGCGACCAGTGGATATACTATAAAGGAAGTGATTTTGAGTCTGTGCTTATTTTAGCAGAAAGCTTTTTGCAAGATCCGATATAAGTAGACACTGTGCTACAATCAAATGTCGGTCTTCGAATACCGCCGAATCGAGACACTTGCTTTAGTGACCTACCAACATGTCGAAGACCTATCAAGTACTCTATCGTGCTTAGCTAGTAGACGAAAAATATCGCAGGAAGCCATAAATGGAGAGATAAATCACCTCTCGGTACAAAGCCTGGCGGATCGCCGTTGCTCATTATCAAATGGGCAATCTTAGCTGGGTTACTAATAATGCCTCTTTTTGTAGTTGCAATATGGCGATCCTTCTTTCTTATTTATTAAGCCATAGTCCACTAGCCTTAGGTCATTATCGGCGTGTTTACTACCTATTCCAAACCGGATTACCCACATTAAATATGCACATTACTATCTTTCAGGCTGGGTTGAATATGGCTTGTTGTGGTGAACGTCGCAAATGGCCATATCGTCGACGCCTCGTTAAGTTCGCACGATAGCCAACTGTTTACGGAGTCATTGTGTTTGTCAGTTACAGGTGCTTTGAATGGCTGATTTGCCTACTTAGGCTTCGTTGCAGGTTTACCTTCTCTCTTCTATTATTCGTCATTAGTAAGGTCGTTGGGGTTGCATGGTAGCATAGCAATAGTGTAAACTACTGTTGTTTGTTGTTGGAAAGGAAAGATGATATACCCATCGGCGCACACTGGCACGCTCAGTTGAATTTAGCATCACCGGCTCTGGATCAATCAGTCAAGCACTCTCTTTCGACAGTCTTCAGGTTACTCTGTGGACAATATTCTATGGCATTTTTGCAACAATCTGTGATTACTACTGCGCAGTGGATCATTTCGATTGGGTTTTTACGTGCTTTCCCATCGCCGTTATTCACCAATGGAGTGGTCATGTCTCACGGAACTATGACGCTAACACTTGACGTTTTTCAAACCTACAGCGGCCAAACGAGCTCTGGAAACTGCACGCCTTCGTATTGTCTCCAGTTATGTGCAATCGGTAATTGATCTAAACAAATGAAAAATTACACTCCTGCTCCGACTTCCAAATATTTGCTTTTGTCAAAAAACACGATCCAGTTCCATTTATCGCTGCAACCTCGACAGGAATTGCTATGATTCCATAAGATTTTGAACACCCAGTTGACCCCAGTCCGGTGACCCGGAGTCAATAAATGTCTGCCGATCGGAGACGCCAGCAATCTACATGCACACGGACCTTAAGATTGACATGGTTGCTACGTAGTCTGTTTCTGCGATCGATAGCAATCGGAACTGGATTCGGAATGTCTATGCATCTATGGTAGGTTGTCTGTCGCACGAGTTAGCCTGTTACCATTCTTATACCAGAAATAACTATCGATCCACCCTTACCAGTACATTGTCTGGCCATCTTGAAGCTTCGCTGTTTCATGCACATTTTCGACAGGAAATACACGCTTAGCTTGGCCATATACAGGTATACGAGGAACGTGACCTGCTCATGATAATCGGTGCAAACAGTTCTTTCATTAAATCGTCATGTTTTCTCACAAATTGATGATACGCGACGCAGCTGTGAGCTGACTCCTACTAGAGATGCTTTCTTTGGACAGTGATCTTTTTTCTTGTCTACTTGATACTAATAGTCACTCTCCAGGTGCTCAATGGGCTACTCATCCACAGTCTCTAGAGTTGTTTTGAGTTTGAGAAACGCCGCCGGACTTTCTGATAAAGTTACCAGTCCCCCTGTTATTTGCTCACTAGGATCAATACTGCCACTTAATTGGTGACTCATTTATTTGATTCGACTGGATGATGAGTCTCCAATCATTAACCATCGGAGGCGTTTGGACCGCTGGGCCGAAGTTCAGTTGGCCTTCACCGTCCTTCTGTGCGCGTAGTATGCGGTAGATAGCCCTGGCTCGCCCAACTAGATCCACTCAGCGAAACGGAAGTGGTTAAAGGCTATCGGCTCAGACAGATTTCCTCAGCAGCTGGGCGGCGGCATAGTAATCGTTAACCATCTGACTTCTTTCTGTAGAATCCGGCATGAATAAGTACCTTACTCTTGGCGCGAATCAGTTATTGTGCCAATTTGCAAGAAAGACGCTCACACTTCATGCCTTAGTCATCGAGAGATCAGTCTCGTTTTTGTTGCCTCCAAGCATTGTCATCCACTCTGTTTCGTATACTATCTATTTGTGGGTCATACTAACATGAAGATCAAGCTGCTTTTCGCCCCGGCCGTAGGTTCGTAGATCAACTTTTCACGCTCGCTCAGTCGTATTGCAGCCTTTCCCTTTCTTTGATTGGAACTGCACGCTTGCTATAACATGTTTATTGGCAAAAATTCTTTAAGACGCCAATCCCACCGCTCTCTCTCTCTGTCTCTGTTTATCGTGTTTGCCCCCTCTTGCTCCTGTTTATACCACTCACATTTGCTTCTAGTCGCAGTTTTCCTTTCGAATCACACTCGCAGTCACCTCGTATTAACATTCACTTTGTCTCATACCTTGCGTTTTCCACTTGTTAATTAGCCACCTTGTCGGTCCTCCCTTTTTCGACCCATCAGCTTTGATTAGTTTACTTTCGAGTCCTCTTGTATAGTCTGGGTATTTACTCTCGTTTGAATTCAGCTGTCTTGTTGTCCGTTTGGCGCTAAATTGCTTGATTCCGTTTCACCGCTACCTATCTTGTTTATACCATGTGTTTTGTATGGGAATCGTTAAGGTATGATTCATTTAATGTTTCTATTCGTGTAAATAGGATCGTAAACCAAATCCGACCTTCGGCTTGTTGGGTTTCCGGTGGTCTGCATGTTTCTTGTTTTGACGCAAACACCGCCAACTCCTCGACACTGCCGCCTTTACCACAGGCCCACTGTCGTCACGTTTGACTTGGTTGATCGACCCACTTTACGGAATTGCTTGCTAAATCTGGTTCTTGTATACCGATATCCTACATGCACTTTACCAGCATGTCTCCGGTATAGCCAGGGTCTACGGCAAGCTTTCTGTCCTTCGCTGTCAATATCATTGTGCGACAGGACTGCCCTATGTCTCCGTTCCTTTTCAATTTCACAAAAACGTTCTGTCTGAACCACTGAGAAGCTTTCAAAATTTAGGTTTATAGCTTCTTCTGAGTGTGTGACGACCGAATTAGACTATGTTGATGATATCACCTTACTTGGTGGTAGCCCGTGGAGTGCAGTTCATTTTGAAACGTTTGCTAGTTGAAACACCTAGATACTTCATGTGCTTCGCCCCCTCGAAGTGTAAAGTGCTGTTCTAAGGCTATTCCATTTCATTGCTCACGCAGTTCGTACAAGTAGATAGTTTCTTCTGCCATCGCTAAAGTCTGGTTGGCATTTTTCATTCCGACGCACTTATAGTGTCATCGGGAAGTCTTCATCTAGCTAATGGGCCTCTTTTACTTGGCCTCCGTTTCCTTAGTGTTGCTGTATGAGAGCTAGTCTTTGTCAAGACACATGGAGGACATGCACCATGTTTCCGCCTTCGACTATGGTCGCTAAGGGAGAATCGCTCTTGTGTGTTGATGAGGTTAGACCTTGCGTCATGCTAGTGTTGGTTTTACTGCGCGAACTGAGAGGGATCAGTTACGTACCAGAAATGGCGCCTGGGCGCTTGCCGCGTGTCGCCTTATTCGATCACGCCAGTTTGGTTTGGAGACGACAACGTTGTTATCAACCTTCCAATTAGCGACAGCACATTAATCGCTGACATCATGTCTGTCACAGTTCGACCGGTACATCTCCCTGATTGGGGACCCAAGGATGAGGGATGATAGTTGATTGACACAGCTGTAGGCATAGCTTTCAACGGGACTCATTGGAAAGGCTGTATGCAGAATTGACAAAGCTGTGCTTGTCAACTTGCCTGACGGCAGACGTAAAACCGAAGCTCTGGCACTTTGCTTGGTTCCTACGTGCAATCTCAACGGATTGCAGACTATTATACACCATTTAATCCTGTTTTGCGTCCTCTTTCCAAAATCGGAACAAGTAATGAAGGATATCTGCCGGTTCTTGCAAAAACTCTGCAAAACCTTCCAAATCACTTTGTGCTCCGCTCTGCATTGCACTTTTTCTTTACCCATCTCAACGTACACCAACCAAATTCCAATCATTCGGCTCGGAATTACCATCTCTATCCGACAACCACTTGGCCAGCTCCATACCATCGCAGTCTACAACTCTGGGCGGTACTTAGAGCCATATTTCCTAATATGACCAGTAAATCGGCTTTCCCACTGTCGGTCCCTAGCCCCATCGTGTGGACTACATCGCACCGACAACCGACCCTAAACGACATCGATCAATAGACGATCAATAGAAGTTTTCTCTCACCCCAAGGCCACTCGACCTTGCGTGCGTGTCACAACGCGTGAGCGAATCACAACGTCAGATTGTCATTAACCACCCGCCCGGGAGCGTACTCCATAGACCTGTGCACATAGACGAACAAACGAGACTAACGAACAAGCCGCGCAGGTGACAAAGAAACCAAAAAACTGCCCCATCAGAGAAAACAACCCGGAATTTAAACCGGTTGGTTGCACCACTTATAGTAGTAAACACTGCGCCATATCTTTTTCTCGTCCCCCTGCTGTTGTATTCCTGTTCAACACTTATTAGTCCTACGCTCAGCACTATATCATTCTTCCGAGTACCCACTAAAAATAACTGTTAACAATGTGAAAACGAGAATCTCCCTCCTTAGGCTGAAGTTGGAAACAGAAAAGACTATAAAACCCTCTGATAGCACTGCTAGAAACCCATCCGATATTACTGTAAAACGGGGACGTCCATCATCTAAATTCCAAAAAAGTGGATGTAGCTGCAAACCACTCCAACTTTACTACCACAATTCCGACTGAAACGACAGACCGGATTATAGCCCTTGAGGAAGGAGTAGCCATGCTGAAATGCAAACTTCATAAATTCAGAACATAATATGAACAAGTCCTATCATTCTGCGAACTGCTTTGAGGTTCAGCAACTGTTAAACTAGACCGATTGAGCACAGCTGCTTCCTTGCTAGACTCGATTACATCCGAAACGCAAGCACGCCGCCGTAGATCGCATAATGTTATCATTTTTAACCTGCCTGATAAACCGAACATCGACAGAGTAACACATGCTCTCTTAAAAGCATGCAATTTGGATGGAGTCTCCTGTCAATGCCTCAGGCTGAGGAAAAAGAAAAACATGACCACATGTCCGATACTCCTACAGTTTCCAGACGATAGGAGCGCATCCAAATTTCTACGCAGTAAAAGGCTAGTTGTTGCACAAACTAATTTTAAAAACATTATCATCAAACACGATCAAACGCCTCTTCAAAGGCGATTAACAATGAAACAAAACCGCTCCGCTCATCATACAGCCCATGTTCCTACTAATGAAGCCAGTACTGACGTTGTCAGCAGCAATGTCGACCTTGATATGTCAACCACGTCGTCTAAAATAGGCGGTGACGAGCATCTCAGTCTTCAGCGGCCTCATGAAAGAATCTCAAACAGCAGTAGTGATGTGTCCATAACTAAAACTACCAACCAAGCTGAAAACATAACGATGCAGACACTTGCTGACCACACTGAACTCCTTTGTCCCTTCTCCAAACTGCGAGCCTTTACAAAAGTTGATAGTAACTGTACCTGAGACTTATCAAGAGCGAGACAAAAACAGATCCTCACGTTGGCATCACGAAAAACAAATCTAAATCCGACCCGAATGAAGTAAGCTATAGGTTATCTCCGACCAACCGAGGCGTAGGCAAAAACAGGGGAAAACACCCTGCCAGAATTTCTCCCATAAGCACTCAAAGCTCAGTATGTCTGAAGCGACCACTACAAGAACGTAAAGATATGCAGTTAGGCCAACTGAGAAAAAGTGTACGTCCTCAAGCTTCTACATGTAACACCGACACTGTTGTCGGGACAAGTCGCGTAGAGCCGGCCCAATACTTACCCACAATGTCTCTGACTACGTTTCCAAATCCCGCGACGTCAAGTTGGCAAAGCCCTTATGTGTGCGACACCGAAATAGCAAACAAAATGGCGGTAGGCCACACGGACTTACTCAAGTCAAAATTTACCCACCACCCTTGATGTATTACTCAATTGGTAACAATACAATCCGAAGAAAAACGATTTTGTAGACTTCAGCATCCCCCCACCCCTGTATACTACGGATGTAAGTCCTTTTTTAGACTATCGTACACCGCCACTTCCTCCCCCACCAGTCCAGCCCCTACCACGTGCGACTATGAATCAGAGAATAATCAAACTATCGGAGTATGCATTTCATTCAATTCAGTACGATCTAGAGCTCAGTGTGCCTCAACTATCTGACAACGCACAGTTCGCAGATACAATGACGAAGAAACAAACATTACCCACCACTTCCATTCCAATTTAAAAATGTCTTTCAAATCTGTCGTCATTAATATTCGTTCCCTTTTACTTAAATTAGATCTACTTACAACACATTTGTTTATGAGATCCCCCGATATTACTTTTATCACTGAAACTTGGTACACGTCAGAAATTAGTGATTCTCAGTTTAACATCTTAGGCTATAAACGTTTCCGCAAGGATTGCTCACACAATCGTGGTGGTGGCTGTTCCATATATGTTGAAAATAACCTGACTGCAATTCCCGCAGATAAACCTGTATTCAATGACAAGTAAAATGCTAAAACCCATTCGCAACCTCCATCATATGGACTTGAACGCATTTAACGAACTTATCAGTGCCATGAATTGGAATACTTCATTCCTAACTACCAACCCTACTGTGGCTACAAATGAGTTTATGAACAGTATTGCCCTTGTTGTGGATCTACTAGCACCTACTGTATGGAGGAGTACCCATGAACATAGTGGTGAACTCAAGCTTCTGTACACAGCCAACATCAAACTAAAGAAACTCAAATCGCTATATCGCAGTAGCAACAGCTTTGCAACATTGCTACAAATACACGAGAATTTACTACATTTGCAACGTCTGACCCAAACAACCAAAATCAAAGAAGAAAGTCGGGTACTCAGAAATCCTGAGAAAGTACTTACATTGATGCAGCTACTACCCACTTCAGGAAATTGAAATGTTGGCTCTAGACGATGGTTCAATAACGCGAGACATCTCCTGTATATGCGAGGCTATCAACTCTAGTTTTGCCTCCTGTTTTGTCTTCAACACTCGGCCATTTCATGCTCCACTTCCAAAAAGAACGACCGAAACTATACTGCAATATCCCTGTGACGTTAAGAGAGGTGCAATGTGCCATCGCATCCATAAAACCATCAACTCGTCTAGGCCCAGATGGCATCTCCCCAATCGTTATAAAACTCGGAGGATAAAACCTCGCTCTATTGTTATTAAACATCTTCACATTTTCTCTCACTACCGGCTGCTTTCCAACTCAATGGAAGCAATCCATTATAATGCCTAAGCACAAAGGTGGCCTGAGAAGTAAAGTGTCAAGCTGCCGCCCAATAAATCACACCTCTGCTGCTTCCAAAGCCCTAGAGCGAATAGTCAAGAAGAACATTGTACAATATCTTACAAGACTGGATCTGATCAACCCCTCACAACATGGCTTTCTCTCAAAACGCTCCTGCATTACATGCCAGCTACAATTTTTCTATCATGTCACAACTATGATTGACAGAGGAATGGCAATTATTATAATTCTGTTGGACATGCAAAAGTCGTTCGACCGCATGCTACACAGACCACTGCTATCTTCTCTAGAGTCATATGAAATTGTAAATCCCCTGCTTGACTGGTTCGACTCATACCTTAACGGTCGAACTCAGGTAGTTAAAATCGGTCAGCAACATTCTACACCGAAACAAATAACCAGCGGTGTCTTCCAGGGAAGTGTGCTCGGACCACTACTTTTCCTAATTTACGTAAACAATATATGTGACCCGATCAAACATGGACACCCATTTCTGTTTGCAGATGACGTCAAACTGGTTTACTCATTTCATCCAGACCAACTACATATATGTTTGGGAAACATCTGTGAAGACCTATCCTCACTACATATAGCTAGTGAGCGTTTATTACTGAAGTTCTCCACAGTGAAATCCCAAGTACTTGGGTACAGATGCCGCATCCCCGAAGGCTCTGTCATACTTGATGAAAACGTAATCCCAACGTCTGATTCAGTTCGGGACTTAGGAATTAGGTACTCCAACTCTTTCAATTTCTCCGAACATGTACTTTATCAGGTTGCGAAAGCAAGGCAGTTATGCGGCTATATCACCAGAACTTTCTCGCTATCTGAAGCATGACTTGAGTCATTCAGGACAATCGTACGACCGACTCTGGAATATTGTACTATCGTTCAAAGCCAATTGAGAAAGAAAGGTAGAACGGCTCTGGAAAATGGCCAACGGTCATTTACCAAGCTGGTCATGGGGCGCTGCTCAAAGCTGACTTAATATGATCGCTGTCGGAAACTCCAACTGGATCCTCTTTGGTTGAGACGCTTAACGAACAACCTCGTTCTCTTCTACAACATTATAAACCAACGAATTCACGCAGACAGCACCGCGCTTGAACTACGGAAGACTGCAGTCTACCCCACACGTGATGGCGGCTACTTGATACGCACAAACCTTACGAGTCATGAAGCTCGATCGCATTTTTTCTTAGTGAGATACACTGATCTGTGGAACAAACTACCCCTACAGATATGCATGAGTACAAGCTATCTCACATTTCGAAATTTCCTTCAGACGTTCCTCACTATACCAAATGTGGTGAAGATATTTGACTCACAGCAAACTCTAGAAACATTGACAGAAGCTGGTATGAAAGACATATGAGCAGATATTCGCTTACAACGAGCTTACCCACTACATGTCATTACCTACAATACCAAATTCTGTGTCTGTGCAGCCTAGTATCCCGTCCCTTTTATCATCTACTCCTGAGCCCCACAAACTAGAAAATGATGGTACAAACGTCTTTAAATTTTACATATTAGGTGCATGGGTCTAGGAGCCGAAGCAAAAAATATCATGATCCGAAATTTTATTATTTAACTTTTCTTTACTGTGATGGTTTACGCCGCATAAAACCATGAAACCTATTCACCGTGTACCGTCTGTCGGTAAATATTCAAATTTATTTATTGTCTCCATTCATATGCTTAATGGTTCAAACATTGAAAGTGACAGTAAAAGAAAGATCTAAGTGTGAAAAACAGTTAAGTCATTTCGTTTTCTTTTCGTTTAATTTCTGTTCCCTGATTTCCATGCTTTTTTCAATAGCTATGTTACTACTTCTCGGAATTCACATCACGGTTTTAGCGATACTTTCGCGTAGTGACGTTTTAATCGACCCAGAAAGTGAGGGAAGCGCTATAGTCCTCGGCCATCTATCAGAATCTCCACTCCGAAAGAAGTTATTTATATTGAATCGGAATGCACGATAGAGCGATCGTAGTGAACCTAACTTGTTTTCGATTGATAGCGACAACTTGGACGAATATTTAACGACATAAAATAGATTTCCTTTCGTTTTCCTTGTGCCTGTTGCATTACAATTGTGTCATTCATCCATTGCTGCTTGTTCAGTATTCAGACAGACGCTTCGTTTGCTTAACCTTCTGTTTTTATTTTGTCATCCGATTTTCAGTTCATTGTCGGTCTGGCTCAGTTACCGTGGCGAAGCGATTCATACATTAGTCGTGTCCTGAAGGATACAGTCAAGTTATACCACACTCACCTTGGCAGCGAGTGTCTTGCAGTAAGTCATCTAACTGAACGTAGTCTTACATTTCATCAGAGAGTCTTGTAATTACTCTCTTCTCTCCATTTCTCCTTTATGGATCGAACTGCAACCAGTGACACCTGAAAGCTGCATTCCTATAAGAGGATGAATCAGTTCATTTTTCGTTCCTTCTTTCCTTTCAACCGACATGTATTATGTTACCTATTGGTGGTATGTTCATGATCTGAGAGCCCTTGTAGCTTTACCCTGCACTGTATCCGGTTGTTATTTGCTCCTTCGAGTATGGCTACATGTGTGCATGCTTGGCGGCCTGTCCCACTCTCGGTCCACTTCACCAAGAAGCGTCTGCAGGATTCTACTTTTGTTGCCTCAGGCATCCACAGTACGGCCGGACGCAGTACCGACGCTTCACTGCCGGGCAACCACCACCAGTCGCATGTGGGCTAAGGATACTGTAAACGTCGCCCGGCCGGTACGCAGGCTCGAACTCGTGCCCTCGGATTACAAAACAGGCTTGTAATCCTTAGGGCTACGGGCCAGCGAGTGTATGCTCTTGGAACACCTGTGCGGTCTCTCTTACCTACGTTTACTATCTTTACAGGGAGTGAATTCGCCCCTCACTCCTGATTCACTGCATTTGGATATTTTTGCCGGGAATTTCACTCTACTGGACCCTCTACTAGTTGCTACTATTGTTTGCGATTAAGAAAACGATATTTTCAACTAGCCCATTCGGTGTTCAGCGACCGGCCACTTCTCACGATTTATCCGGTGCGAAATTCAGCCCACTGCTTCTGAGTCCAGTCCTGACTAGTCGCTTCAGTTACCACTCAACCCTCCTGTTAATATTGGTTTTGACTAGGATACATTTCAATCACTGCAGTGGTCCATCTTCAAAGTTGCCAACTGTGATAGTAGTTTGTGGTTTGGGTGAGCGAAATCAATACTGCACCAGTGGATGATATGCAAATAAAATCAGACTACCGGAGCCGACCACCTTTGACTGGACCGCAGAGTGGCGACAGAATTAATGCGGTCCAGCACAAGCGTAAGACCTCGCACCCACAGACAAAGGCAAAATGTATTGACAGACTGCTGAGCGGGCAGTACAAGCCCGTTAAAGAACCTCGGCTAACGGCCGGACGCACAGTGTCGCTCATTGGAGTTGAACAAGACTGTATAGACCGGATTGACAACGCAAACTTGACGCTACTTGGTATGGATATAGCCCAACTTAGTCCCGTACAGGGCAAGCGTGCACTAGGCCGATCACAGCGGACGAATGATGCGCACCGACTAATTTGTGTAGGCAGACGATACGGGTTGCGACAATGTTAGATTATCAGCGGAAATCTACCGCACTGATATATCACTTCGAATTTTAGTGTAGTATACACGGCCTTGGGTTTCACAAATAATAGCTTTTAACCACTGCCCAAACTTTCTTCTGACTCTCGGAGGGTTACACGACACCGAGGAAGATACTGTTATCCGCCTTTAATAAGTATATCTATCTTTTCGTGCAATGCTTGTCGCTAATATCGTCAACCTGCAGCCACTGCAGCTCCCCAGTATCAGTCGATCTAGAAAGCTTAGCTCGCTCCTGACGTACTATGACTAGCGTCCGGCGAAGTACCTTTTTCTAAGGTGTTGGTCAATTACTTCAGAGTTTTAGTGACCGATAAAGATTCACAACGGATTTGCTCTCACTCACTGGGTTGAACGGTTTGAGGATCTATCCAGCTGTCCGAATTATTGATTAACTTCTGAACACATCTGAAGCATGCAATTCACAGCCCACATCATGGGTTATATTCGGCAGAAAGTTCTACCACTGAAACGGAGCATAGCGCCTTGGTCAGACTGCCTTCCTCTATCACTGCTGCACGACACTGACGGCTCGTCCTAACTCGATTCTCCACTCTGTTCGACGCTATTTGAACAAACATTATTTTACGGGCAGGTGTAAGATGTCACTAACATCTTTAGACCTTTCTAAAGATGACGTCTTTTGAGAAACATCATGGTATTAGCGTCGTCTCTGTCGTCTGCGATCTATTCATTGACACCATACTGGGACATCCCACTGATCTTCGTGAACGTTACTTCAGTAAAAGTCAAGTTGACCTCCTAAGGCCGGGTTCTGTGCTATTTACTTTCACTTAGCCACTTGCCTGAATTTTATCTTTCAGTCTGACCACCATATCGGCCTTCGTCTGTTTAATTTTAGCTTGATTGCTCACCTAATTGCATTGATGCTTTGAAGTTTGTTAGTGAAATATCTCCCAATTCTTAACCTACTATTTCACTTCTCTGGTACTGTACATGTTTACGTCGCTTACACGCAAAGTATTTCATCCGGATGCAGGGACTATGCCTAACTAATCGGCTGGTGACCTCTGATCCACGGGATCATGTGCTACGCAGCTGTGATTCAGCTGTCAGCAAACATTTGGGTCCAGTATTTTTTCTAACTGGAGTGACGGCCTTTCTATTGGCTAGCCGGAACCGCAACCGGCGCGCCTTACCTTACATCTTTTGTGCTGGTGGGTTGCTGCATATTTAACGTTTAATATCGAAGACGATTTGAATGCTTACGATGCTAGCTATTCCGCCGCTATTATCTTCATGATTCCAGATTATTTCCCACGGTTACTGGTGAGCATGAGATATACAGCCTTCGTGCACAACCCTCGTCTTGTTTAGAACATACTTCCATCATGAAATTGGCTGCGGTATAGCCATAATTTCGCCTACCTCGGGTCTGTATGATTTCACAGCTCCTACATCAAGTATTGTCCAAATGTCAGAAAGCACTCTCGTGCAAATCAGATATTGGCGTAGTGCGCGCACGCACACTGTGTCCAGCTCCGTGAGTATTTTCGTAACACAGATGCACATATCCATCATGGATACGCGTTCTAAATTGACGCGTGGTCGCTTAAGCAATATCATACATTCCGTTTTATCCTCCTCAGATTTATAAATAAATAAATAAGTAACTTTGATTTTTTCTCGACTTGCGAGACAGCTCAGTTTGTTGGTTCTATCAAATTGTACAAAGGTTTCGGAAATTTGTTGGTTATTAAGATAAATTGAAAAAACACGCGTGAAGAACGCCTCAGTAAGAGCATTAAGAAGTACGGTGTCAACCACATGTTGAATTGTGGTTCGCGGAGATATTGCGATGTAGCATATTTTCTCAGTCATATGCTTGCATATACTCTGCGTACGGTGTACTCTGTCATAGCATTGTAGTCGGCAGCAGTTTGAGCTAGATTGTTCCGTCATGTACATGTAGAAGTACGCAAACGAGAAGCCAGGTGTAGTGGAATATTTCTCCACAGTATTTGGACGAGTCTTTGGGAAATGGAAGTTTGAAAAATAGAGCTGTGAACACGTTAAACGATTTGCAAGCGGAGAAGACGGCCGTGGTTATGTCAGCTTTAGCAAGTCTGAAATATTGGGATGAATGTATGATACAGGTTAATAATGATATGTTAAGCACGATACAGTAAATAAACATAGGTAAGGGGGCATGCATGTTAGCTAATTGTATCATGTTCGTAATGGTCATTCATTAAAACGGGTCAGACTTGTATTCCTATCTAACGCCAGTATGCCTTCCAGTATGTCTGGATCTCTAGCACAGACGGTACTCAAACACTGGTTTGAAGGGGCGAAAAATTAATTACATATCTGGTTGTTCGGAATTTTCCCCAACACACGATTAGATTGTATATTTTCACAGCCAATCACACTTAGGCCGCTTTTTTATATTTTGGCACTTGATATAGCAAGACTTGCTTGTGAAAAAGTTCGAGTGCTTCCACGCAGTATTTTTTGTTCGGCGCCCTTTCATATATCGAGTGAAAAACATCCTTTTCAGTATACTTTACTTTCTTACTATCGAAAAGGTAAAAATGCTGTTCAAGCATGAAAAAGATTATCGGATATGTGTGGAGGAGATGGATTGACAGACCGCCATTGCTACAACTGGTTTGCAAAATTTCGATCCGGCATTAAATAATTAATTAATTGCGTTGCTCATTTAATTATTTGTATCGATTATTTAATTATTTTACATTACTTGTACGAACTGGCGAACGACAGCTCGTGAGATCACTGAGAGTAAATTTACGTACTCCAATCGTTCATCATTTAAAAGGCCTAGGTTAAAGCTCGACATATGGATTTTTCATGTTCTTACGGACATGCATTTTCACCGTCGCGTTGACGTCTGTGATTTACTTCTCAAGCGTAAAAAGTGATTCAATTTTAAAGTGCATCTTCACTGCGGACGAGAAGTGGGTTGTCTACAACAATGTTCAACACAATAGATCACGGAGTAAACAAGATAACCCGGCTCAAACCACTTGAAAGCCAATATTCATCAATCAAGGCGATGCTATCTGTTTGTTAAGATTTCAAAGGAATCGCTTTTTGAGCTTCTACAAGACAACACAACGACCAATTCTGAACTGTACTGTCATCAGCTGAACAAGTTGAATGTTTCACTTAAACAGGAAAGGCCAGAATTGGTCAACAGAAGAGGTGTAGTGTTCCACCAAGATAATGCGAGACTTCATATAACTTTAACTCACCAAAAGCTTTTACAACTTGGATGGGATGTACTACCCCACCCACCGTATTCCCCAGATCTGGTACTTCTGTTTATTATTTGTTCCCGTCTCTACCAAAAAATTTTACACGGTAAAACCTTTACCTTTAGCAAAGAAAAGCAATTTTATGAGCATGGAATCATGCTACTGCCAGAACGATGGCAAAAGGTATTGGATCAGAATGGAGAATATATATTTTAATAAAATATTTCTTCACTATATGAAAATCGTTTCTTATTTTCATCGTAAAATAACGCAATTACTTTCCGAACAATCAGATATTACAGCTGTCTTTAATGGTATCTTGGTACACGCGCATGTTTTACTGTGACAGTTAGCAATTACAACTAACGCTCTTTGCACAATAATTGGAAAAGAACAGTGTAACAGTCGTCGGGTAGAAGAGAATGAGCGTTTTCATAGTCTTCTATGTGGTCATGGAGGCCTTTAGGTGTGGCCGGTTAACGAGAGGATATAACCGGGAAGTGAAAATTAGGACTCAGTTTACCTTCCATCGTTGACTTCCATGTAAGCATAAAAGCCTCGAGATCGGCGTGGCCGAGTATGGAAAGATGAATGAAGAAGAGGACGGTTTAACGCTGGTAGGGCAACTCATAGCATTCATGGTTCATCTGTTGACCTGGGCATCCTGCAAGTGTTCGCAGCCTCCGAATGTGATGCAGGCAGTTGCGACTTCGGTGCCTTGGCCCATGTATAACTACAAACAGCTTCCTGATACTTTTATGAGCTTTCTGTCTCTTCTGCTGTTACTCTGCATGGCGCTTCCATATTTCTTATTGATCAATTTTCTGTTCACCGTTATCCAACGGTGTAGCGATGAAGGTTCTCACATGAGAAGTCCGTTAGATATAATCACCCTTCGTGTCTTTACCTACAGTATAATGCTGCGATAAGACCAGTGTTACTGTATGTATCAGAGACATGGCCAGTTCACAGTGGAGACATTAAACGCTTGGCCGTGTTTGACCACCGATGCTTGCAAAGTATTACTCACGTTTGGTGGGAACAGCGGGTGAGCAATGCTGAGATCCTCCAGTTGGTTTTTGGCAAGAAGCCTTCTGGTTCCTCTATCGAGTGTTTGATAAATCTTAGCCGTTTGCGCTGGCTAGGTCATCTCCTCCGTATAGCCATTGACCGGATTCCTCGGCATCCATTATACGCCGTGGCTGCACCAATTTGGGCGAAACCACGTCATGGCCAGTGCATGACGTGACGTAGAGGCATGAAGAAATTGACTGAGAGACTTTTTTGGCGGGGCGTGCCGTCTTCGTGGATGAGAGCCTTGGGATCGTCCACATCAATGGTTGGTGATCATGTCAGACATGGCGCAGTCATGAAGTCAGTGGCTTTCCTGCATCCGGATTCTTTCATCTGGTGGTTAATTTTCGTTCCAATGTAATTAATCTAACGGTTTCATTCTCTCTACATTCTATTTGCACCCTACCCCACTAACTTGCCGTTGTTGTTTATTGTTATTCTTACGATGTGAGTTGTGGCAACTGAATCCACCACATTTCGGTGCTGGCATCATAATTGATCAACTGCACTGTCTTTACCTGCGTCCAGTTACTTTGGGTTTCTTCCGCCGCCCTCAAATTATCCTAGTCCAAAAGGGAAGTCTAGTGAACCTGCTCATCTTGGTACTAACCTGCTGTCAATTAATCTACACTCTACGTTTACAAATATTAGGACATCTGCAGGTCTGACGCTTTCAGCGGATGAGAATGATTAAGCTTATGACCAGCGCACCATCTGTTGATAATAGAAAACAGTTTATATCCCACTTATTCCACTCTTTCTATTATTTGTCGACATTTGGTCTTCCGAGCTGATCTTACCTAACCTTACCCATGTTGATATCCGTTTGGTTTTCATGCACCATACTTTAGCCAGAGTTCAGATCACCCTAGGTCAGGGGTGTCCAAAGTCCGGCCCGCTGTCCAAATGCGGCCCGCGTTAACATTTCAACTGTCCAGCGACCTCATCATGAAATAAAAATTCAGGTTTTGACTTTTTCCGTACATGTGTATTTTTTGTTCTTAATGTCAGACTGAATATGGTCCGATATATTTTGACCTCTCAAATTGTGGCCCTCCTTGCAATATGTTTGGACACCCCTGCCCTAGGTTGTCGGTGCTCCGAATCACTGTCTTGGGGATAACCATTCATAACTGAGCTGCATTCATGACACAACAGCGATGGAACTCGTTCCTTTTTCCGATTCTGTGGGTCATCCCATTTGTCTCACACGTTTTTCAGATTTCCCATGAGATCATAACAGCAGTGGTTTATTCGGATTGCTCTTCAGCGTTTACATTGATGCGCGTGAGTGTGGACCAACTCTCGATCTTTCTCATTAGTAGATTTACCTTCCGATACCTTTCTCATACCCTTGCTCCCGATGCATCAACTCCACCACCGGTACTTAGTTTCACACCCTATCATTCAGCAACGTCCCTGGGCCAGGTTTCTTGAGCATATAAGCCCTGACGCCTAACTGAAACATCCGGAATCCATCCGCTATTCTTGCTCGCTTGTCGATGGTTTCCGATTTGGCGTATTGTAGGCGGTCATTTAATCGGTTTCCGGTCTATTCACCGCGATGGCCCTTGGCCTCAGCTGATCCATTTCGGCTATATATTGCTTTTTTATACTTTTCTAGTGACTATACGGTTTCGACGTTTGAATCATCCTAATAATCGCAGAGCCTGGGCGAGTGCAATGCGGACGCGCACCATGGCCAGGTCGGATATAGGTACACGGTTCAGTTTGACCGACAACGCTGCATTAGGGTGCACCATCTGTTGTTGTTGGCAATAAGGTTGATTTTGGTCCTGCGTTACCAAACTGTCACTGATGCAAAGGCTGTGGTAAGCACGTAACTAAATGAATTGAATACCACCATCAGCAGGCACAATGTGAAATCCCGGTGCTTTCTATAGTTATTTTCTGCTACTATGATGAGGAGCCTGTCTAGGTGGCTGTGTAAACCGTGGATGACCATAATGATCATCTTTCCTGCATCTGGATGATTCCGAGCCACCATCGTATGGGGCCAGCTCCGCAGCAAAAAACACTTCCTCTCTCGGGTCGCCATCTGCTGGCCAAAGCTTTCCAGTCGAACTGCACAGTTGCGACTATTCACGGAACAATTCGAGCAAGCTGCACCTCTACCGGGTTCATTTCCGGCTATCGCTATCTTCGGTAAATGTGGAATATCAACAGGTAGAAGAGAAACGTGACATTTTCATCATCGTCAACGGCAGTACATCAGCCATTTGGATTGACACTGACACTTTAGTGCCTTAAAACTAGCATGTCCTTAGTAATGAGGAATAACAACATGGAGAGAAGAGCACCCTGATGTAAAACACTGGCGCCCTTATCAAACATTCAAAAGCATGGTGCATACTTCTTGTGAACAGCACGCAGTCACAAGCGGCTGTCTGTCCTACATAGTAATTGCGGTATCAGTGAGATGGGTTCCCTGTGGTTTTAACTGTCCGCGTCATAATATGTTTCATCTCACAGTTAACTCAGTATCAGACACATTTTAAATAGACAGTTCGACTTAGAGACGATATCCAGCAAGTCATTGGTGTGGGTTGCAGTCATTTCCTGTAATGTCTCGATCTAAGCACAAAGCTGCTCGCGTAGATTCCAACCTGGAAGGCGGGACGCACTAACGGAACTCAGTTTGGTCGTCATGGATTTCATTTCCTACCCACCCCTAATATGCACCATTACTTGAACAAAAGATTGCCTCATTAGTAAAAGGTGACCGGGTATGCCTGGTACGTGCCGAAGCTAAAGCAGTTTGTTTAAATTTATATGTTGCATTGAAGAATTAGCCTGATAACCACCCCCCTGTACTCCCCTGCGAACCCAACTTTCGCGCATACGCTGTGCCATCTAATACCATCACTGCTCCGCAGACAGCGGAACTCCTTCTACTAACCGTGCCAAGTCCCACTTCCATAGCGTAGGACGGCTTCCAATGTGGCCTTGAGCACGCGGCTTTTCAGACCTAGAGTAATCTCTTTCAGACGCCACAGATCTCTCAACCGCGTTGATCGCAATAGTCTTTCACTTCCTTTCGCTTTAATAAGTTGTATCTTCTCGTTTTCAGCGAGACATACCTGTGACGGCATGTTTAGGTAAATAAAAGCATTTTTTAGTGCAACGAGCATGAATTGTCGAAAGTTGCACAACAGTAATGCAAAACGATTTTCCATTTTGATGGGGCATAAATGTTGAATGTTGTTTCAGTGAGTTCTTTGATGTTGCATAGAATTGGTATGCCCCTTGAGAATATGAATACGGATAGCTTAAAATGATTTCAGATAATAGGAAAATGGATATAACACAAGTACTAAGTATATATAAATTTATTATAGCACGTTGTGATGGCTGCTTTACCCAAGGATATTCATTGATATCGAATGTTGGTTTTGGCAGTTACATGATACTGGAGCAAGAGCTGTGCTTAGATTTTTTAGGAAAATATGAGTGGACTACAGTAAGAGTAATAGGAACATCGATATTGAAGACTGCCGCGTTTTTCTGTGCAGGATTCCCATAAGGGTTGAGAAAATGATGAATAAGCGCAGCGTATAGTTTCTTTTAACTTAAATGTTCTAAATAACATTCCAATGTTCTGTTTGGTCTCTACAATGACTTAAGCTACTTGTTTGGAGAAGTTGAACAAGCATAACTATCTCAGTCCCAGTTCCCATTACAACCTTAAGCACACTTCTCATGTTACCCCCACCGATATCTGCCGAAGCCGCTGAACTCGTTGGTATTTTATGCCACATTTCCCGTCTGAATGTCCATTGTGGAGTTAGTAATACATATATATATATATATATATATATATATATATATATATATATATATATGCCCCTTGCTGAGGCTGATGTTGCATTCATGATGCTTCTTCACCGCAGTTGGGCTAAACCAACTTACACTTAAACTAGGTCTTTTTAATGTGGATAAAACTCATTACATGTTATTTGGTTTGTTCTGCGTACTTGATAATCTTCTCCTTACTTGCACACTTCGCTCACGCAAATTGTGGTAAACTTGCGTAATTTTATCGTGTGGTATTTTTTTAACTAACTTTCGGACATTTTGTACTTATCACGGATTCACTTATAACCAATTTCTTCTATATGCTCATTTAGCGAGTATATATGTCGTCATATGCGTTTACTTTAATCGATATCGGCATTTCGAATGATTGGCTGTTGTTTGACATCCCAGGTGTGGCTGCGCTTGATGTGCATGTTGACAAGGTGCCTACCTGTCTATTACCCACTACCTCGTCCATACTGGCTCCAGGAGACAGTTGGTCGTTGCTGGAGGGGACGGGGGTGCACGGTCCTTGTGGTCGTGCTAGGCTCGAAGAGTGGTTCCATGCACTCAGTGTGGAGCGGACTACGGTCCAGCCACCGCCTTGTGTGCGGTTGATTCCCCAAATACAGCGTGGTTGTGTTTGTCTATGAAGGAGTGTGGGCCGGCTCCGTTGATGAAACGTGGCTCCCATCCGCATACCTTCCGGTCTTATTCCTTCGGGTTTACACTGGATATGGGGTATGTTGTTGGAGCTGTGGGTGGTGCAGCGCAAGCCTTCCATGGTCCCTCTGTAGGTGCAGGCGTCTTGTGTCTGGCCACAGTGACAGGCAAATCCGAAACCGGATGCCGCCAACCATATATATAATGGCAAATGTGTGTCATGTACAGCCCACGTACCAACACCAGAATAAGCAGGCCAGACAAAGGGCTGTGGTGTGAAGCAGTGGTATTTGAATTCCATCTCGACCTGGACCAATACAAGCCTGAGAGCAGACGGCTGTCTTAAGTAAAATCAACACCGCTGCATCCGGATGACCACTTCACTATGACCAAGTCTGTCTAGCAATCTTTGACCAAATGTATCGTAACAGCGCTCACAGCACACCAATCCTCTATCTGTCTGCTTTTGTTACGCACACAGTATCTTGGCCCATTCTCACTTCAGTGAGCGGAGGCAACCTTGCTCGGTGACCGTGTATGGAACATCAGCACATCTTTCACTAAACCCCATATTGAACCGCACTGTTGCCCAGCGACCGCTTGTTTCAAGTCTGTGGCGTCGTTTTTAACATCGAATCCAAGGTGAAGGGACTTTACATAGCTGTAGAGCGGTAATTTGTAACGGGTATCAAAGCAAATGCTTGACAACTCCCGTAGGTTGGTTAGGGTGAAAACAGAGTGTCTCTATTTCTCATCGTGTGGCAGTTACACCGCATACGTGGTTGATAGAGTTAACTTGTTGTTCGGCGCAGTCCCTTTACAAACGTTTCTCTATGAGCTGATTCAGAGTTTCACACGCTAAGACTTGTGCTTCGCCCTTTTAAGATGCAACCTACCGTTGTTAAACTTTACATATACACAGTCGAGCATCCGCTCGAAGTAACATGTGGATCCACTAATGGAGTTAGTTGCACATCCGTGGTTTCCAAACCTAAGTTTCCTTGGGAACTTCGGGATATCAGTCAAAGAAATGGTGTGCAATGCTGCGGTATGATCAGCTTCACCGGATGGTTTATAAGCATGTCCGTTGCATATTGAAGACGTCGGGTAATCGGGTGCGCTCGTTCACCGAGTCAGCATTATCTTGTTCCTTTAGTTGATGCTTGGTAACAACCTGTCTCGTATCACTCCGTACTCTCCACTGGACTCGAGCAGCCTGCATCGGCTTGCTTGTGCTCTCCGTACATCCGTCTGCTATTATGTCCCTTGTTTACTATTGTTTCTCTTAGATAGATGGAAATGCAGAGTGGCCAACCAAATGAAATGATCAAAAGGGTTGACCGAAATGCAACTGGGACTTGTGTTTTTGTTTCTAAATGGGGCTCCATTAGTGAAATTCTTTCATCTTCGTTCTTTGCCCCTGTTTCTCGTCTTTTCATGCGGCACTTACGTTTTTTCATTAAGTTGACAACGTTGTGTGTTTGCATTTTTCCGCTCTTTTTCCTCCTAGTACTTTGTTGATGCGTTATGCCAACTTCAACGGCTTCACTGCGTAACTGGGATTATAGCTGATCAGTATAAATGAACTATAATAGGGCTGGGCTGTGCACCTTTCAATTTAAGCAACCGATGGGAATTTCGATACCTTGCGCACTTTTGTTTATTCTAGGCCCCTTTGGCTGCACAACCCTCCACTTTTCCTACAGCTGTAGCCAGAAATCTCAACTTTCTCCAGGAGTTCAGCTTGTTTCTTCGTTAGGCGTGACAATTCCAATCATTTATGCATTGTAGGGATTTTAAGGTATATACACACGATCGCCGCGCATCTTACTTGTCTCATTAAGCAAGCAATTTTAACTTCGACTATACTCAAAGGCCAATTCCAACCTTTCGCTTTCGACGCATCGTGTGTCATAATCATGGTTTTGAGATCAGATTCCTGATCAATGTGTTGGCTGTTTCACTCTCGGTAAACTATCATAACTGTGTCTCATTTCTTTATCTACTTTGCATGCTAGGATTTTCACACATTTCCTTCCATTTGGCTGCCAGTGTACCATCCGCTCCTATCATCCTCGTGGTCATTCCATCTGCCTTTCAGACAGCTATATTGAATAGTCCGGTGACCGAGTTTCGGGCTCGTCTTCTATACCTGGCGATGGCGGAGTCGGTGAACGAACTTAGCGATGACCAAGTGACCGTTCAAAAGACTAAACACGCCTTCACGAAGGTGGGTGGTGCACATCCGCTCATTGGTCCTCGATGGCATCTTGATCACAAGCCCTAAATGAGTGCATTGCTTCTTTAAAATTAGTTATTGCTTGCTCCCAATTCAACTGCCGTATGACACTTAAACGATAGTCAACTGCTAGTGCATATTTCTATCGCTTTACAGTATTTCGTGGCTTACTGGTGGCATTTTTTCGCATGAGGGGCACGTACGGTGACCCAACATTCCTTCGACCGTGAAATCTTATTTTAGTAATGAGGGGACAGTCGTTTTGACAGAATCCATCCAACACTTAGTTAGCATACGTTAATTGTCCGCTGTCCACTATTTTAACTTCCGGAGTTTTGGTTGCATGATTTCTGACACTTAAATCTATCAGCAGCCACAGTTTTCGCCGTCAACCTTCATTGGTTGATCTACACCTTGATCGAGTATCTGAACAAATCAACACCGCCTTGATCGGGGTGAAACAACTGCGACAGCTCGCGAATCCTTTCGAATCGCTGAGCAAATTGATTTTTCTGTTTGACACAGCAGGTCTTATGATGTAGCCGAGCCTACGAAATGATTGTACCACTTCTCCGTACAGATCTCGTTCATCGTGTTGGGAACGCATCCCACATATCCGGAACGATCCGTATTTATGTATACTTAAAAAGCATACAATTCAGCACATCCACCACTGGGAACGTGTTGGCAATCATTTCTATGTCAAGGACGATTCACGCTAACACCTCTGGTACGCACACCGTTTCCGAGGATTCTACAACCGCGAAGCACCCTTACAAGATCCATCGAACTGTGATATGTAACACCCTAGAAAATACGATTTTTTTACACTTTCAAAACTGTTTCCTGGTTAATATTTGGCTGTCCTTTTGGCCCATTAAGAGGAAGCTCATTCGCTTACTAAATCCAGACCTTTCATTTTTTCAGTGGCTCCAGTTGTGCAAGCTGATTCACAATGGCACACGATCGCTTGAGACGCATCAGCGGTACGTGAAATTCATGTCCCTTGTGGGAGTTTATCTTATCCTCTAACGTTGTCAAACACATTTTTACTCATTAAAGATTAGGTTAACTGAAGGGACAAATCTGCTATCTTACGTCTGTTCATCTGATTGCTAGGCTTGCTGCAATTGTAGTTCATGCTAGTGTAGGATGCTTTTACCAAGTATCATCTGAATCTTTTGGTCTTCCTAGCTTAGTATCATAAACGATCGGCTAAGTTAATCTGTCATGTTTTCAAGTGTATTTTTAGGTTGGATACTCGCATCACCGGCATATGGATCTCAATCTAACACTCATCAACCATTTCGCTTCAACACGAACCGTGTTTTCTGCTCCTATTTTTACTTGGATATCTCACCTTATTCGACCCTCTGTCTTGCTTTCGCTTGCGCTTTTTGATCACTTGTTCTCTCGACGCACCTCAATGCTGTCTTGGTGACCTTCCTACTCGTTAACTTCTTTTCTCACGGTAGTTCATAGTCTACTCTTCACCTTACGTATTTGTGTGCCAGTGATAAAAGCCTTCAAATCACTTAATGCTATGTATTGAATCACCTTAAATGTTGAGAATTCACTAAGCCACCAAGAAATCCATAGACCGGGCGAAGCTCCGCGATTAACGTGTAGTACATCACTGCCGGACGTGCAACCTTTGAATGCACTTTCTGAGAGTAATAGCGAAAACAGTATAGTATTTGTTTGGTTCACTAAGCCACTGTGCCATTCGCAACGTTAAAAATAGGGGTAAAATCAGCTTGCATTCCATAGTCTACTACAGCATGCGTCCGTGGCCAAAGCTGATCGTCCACTCAATTTATAGGGGCTGACTGAACTGCATGTCTGCTTAGCACTTTATATCTTTGTTGATCCTCATGAATCCGGTTTTGGGACGATGGATTATTTCCTCTTTTCCGTCCTACTGTACATGCAGGGGTTTGTCCGGCATTCACAGTGTCTGATATCCCGCGTTAGATGTATGTGTTTTGTGTATGTATATTGTGTATTTGTTTTGTGTAAGCGTACGTATCGCTTATTGTTCGTGAGTTTGCCATGTGGTTTACACGCTGGATGTTCGCATTTTACGGAAACCTTTTGCTGATCCGCATCAAGGCGCTTTGGGACTGGGTTCTGACAAGACATTGCTCGATAGTCGTCCATCAGGTAACCTAGAGCTTACGTCCCAGATTATCCGATCTTCTGTCACTGGTCACCGAATTAGCGAACTGAAGCAACAAGACGCCGATCACAGCCTTTGTCACCATCTTCTATCCGTTCTGTAAACGTACAACTGTGCGGTCCGTTACTAATTCGAATGTCTTCGCTATCTGCTGTGTATGCAGCTGATGCAAGCCTGTGCATTAATCTGGTGGTTTCTTCCTGATTAACTGATCTGTGATCAGTCCAGTCCGGGAAAACAATTGTTATCCGTGCTCCGAAATGCCATATATCCACTTCTCATAACGTCATCATGATAAAGGCAAGACACGATGATAAGTGAGTTGCGATAACAGATAGTTAACACCTGTCGAATTGAAAATTGGCAGCCAGATCTAATAGGCCAAATGCACAAACATTGCTGACTGCAATGAACATATATCGGACGTCTTTTCTGATGTGGTTGATCTCAAGGTTTTGATGCACCCCAACTACACCTCACATTTACTTTGTTCTTGTCCTTAGCTAACCCTTCCAGCGGGTGCAGCAACATTTAAAAAGCGATGCACGCTGGGACAAGTAGTCCTAGTTATACAAGAACATGAATTGAAGTCCAGCGCAGTACCAGTTTACTACCAAACTTGCTGTCTAGTTACGGTACTTCCCATTCAGTACTCTCACCAAACGTGAAGGGTACTCCGCAAACGATGATGTTCAGAGACAGCCAGTTTCTTGACGTGTTCATCTGGTGCTGGATGTTTTTTCAGGTACATATAGTAACATTGACCATGGCGGAAGTTTGGGATGTAAGCGGTTCATGTTACAATGTGTCTCAAGGTCAGCTACACCGGATATATTTTGAAAATTAACTTTCATGCCCCACGATCGCCACTCCTCTGTGATCTACCTTACTCGATCGCCCAGTAACAGGCCCAACTTCAAGTTCATATGTTCACAAACAACAACAACAACCATGTATCGCAGTCCAGTGCGGTCTATATACCTCTTATGGACACATTTGGCTTGAGTTTCACTTTACTTTTGCTCCTTAGTGAAGTAAGTTCGTCTTCGAACTGATTCACTACACGTCGGAAGAATGTTTTCCCACTCACTCGTGACCTCACCCACCTAAGCATATATAAAGCGGCTCTTCGTGTCGTCAGCCATGCGTCGATGTGCCCTACTGTCGCTCAGCTGTTTCCAGTTCTACTACCATGTCGCTTCCATTGGAAAATTTCTAGCCTGCTGAGTCTAACAAAATATATGCGCAAGTATACACACATAAATTGATGCTCGCTCAGTTTGGGCAGTTATCTGGAAGTGCTTGAAACTATTTGTGTCTACTGAATGCCAATCATCTGCACCATAGTTAATTACTTCCAGGTTCTATCAATTTACTTCATTTAAACAAACTCATTAAACCTGTTATTGCGTTTTCCTTCTCAAGTTGTACAAATTTAGGTGGTGTGCGCCACATGTTTGAGCATCTAGTTGTAACGCTATCCTTTTTAAGTGTTGTTTCTTTGGCTTGCTCTTGCTTATAGCGTGGATCGCATCATATTTCTACAGATTCACCTCTCTCATTAACACAGGTCAGGTAACTCACAGTGGGTGTAATCTGTGTTGAGGAAACATGTCGACTTGTCCGTTTTGTGACTGCATTGCGACACGCTATCGGTACTACGATTTACTCTAATCTCGCTCACTAAAACTAATCAAAACAAATGGATGTCAAATTTTTCCCGCTGCCATCCCTGCACTTAACTATCGATTTTTTGTTTGTTTGTGCTCTTTAGCTAGACATAGCCAAACATGGACTCGAGTCCGGGGAGTAGTGGGTACCGACAGTTGGTACTGTGGTACCACCTAGCCGCACGCAACACTCGTTACAGCGGTTGTTTGTTGATGGAACAGTTATGACCTTGGCTCCTTCATCACATTTGGAACGCGGAGACAAGCGTAAACAGCTGCGCTCGTGTCTTCTACCTTATCATTGTTCATGCAGACTTTGGAATCGAGTAAATGCGACAGGTGCATATGCACCCCTGAAATATCAACCGACTCCCCTTCTTGATCACATTCTGCAATTTTTAGACCAAAATACCGGTGGCCGCGTTATGATATGCCAGCATGGTAACCCTTGTAGTCATTATGCGCCTCATAACCCTATTTTCTGTCGGAAACTCGCAACACGTTCCCGTACCTCGGCTACTGCTCTTATTTATGTGGCGATATCGATTGCATGTCTACTATTAGTTTACATTTTTAATGGGCAGAAGCCCAATTTCGAATTTGCCGTCGGTTGGTGCATCCCAACTGCCTGGCTTGGGTCTTAAGGACGACGAACACGCGTGGTTGAACACACTTACTAATATGGCAAAGAACCGGCCCCAGTGGCGTTTGTGTTGTGAGTTTCTTTGTCCATCTCCCTCGCTTTTAGATTCCCCCTCCAGTCACGATCTCATACGAAATGCGTAATATAATATGTAACATTATATTACCAGCTTTTGAAATTTAGTGTAATTTTTTTGTATCTTACCTTTCTGTACTGCGGCACTTTAGCTTTCTGACCCTCAACCAACATCTATTGATGATAATGAATTTCGATTTGATGGAAACCGTCGAGCTTCACTCGTCTTTTGGCTACAATCATTTTGTCTACTGTGTATCATTCGACTCACTGATTCACTCAATTACCTTCGCTTTACTGGTCTATCGGTCTATTTCGACTTATACACTCACTTGAACTGTAAAAACTCACAAAGTTAATTCGGCATACGAGGCTACACCAACCGTATGCCAGTATGCCAATTGCTTGAAGATGCTCATCCTAGTTAAATTTGGCTGATGGACTTGCCATCAGTTTGCGTGCGGGGTACGAGCAAACGATTTCTCATTGAATTCACCCTTCCGATTCCTTGAAAGTTACAGTGTAATACACACAGTGTTCACCTCAGTTTCCATTCGCTGCCAATCCGGTTCCTCTTGGTTCAATTATGAGTTTCTAAGGATCCCAGCGATTTAGACTTTCTGTCGTGCTGCATTTACTGCTTCCATACTCATTGCATACGCATGGAAGCGAAACACACCACTGCTTCATTCTGATTATTTGGGGATCGCATATTCCGCTTCTAGGCATGAGACATGTGGTTGGACATGAAACCCAACACCGGAGCAGGTAGCCGAGTAATAATTATGATTATAATAGTAACAATAACAGCTGTGCTCTTAACAAGACACGGCTCAGCGTTGGTTTTCCTATTCAATGGTTGCCAACGCCATTGATGGAGGCCGCTCTACATAGTGCCACTTCCCTTGCTGCGCTGGTGACTGAGAACACAAGTGCACAAAAGGCTTCGCAGCGTTTGGAGGCTAGTGATCTGGCTTCATTGGATAGGATGCCGACGAGAATGGGATTCATTGTTGGTGACTGCGCACCGGTGTGCCGAATGGAGTGACGCAAGACACTGCATGCTCTAGCATCTTTCGCACATTCAGGTGTCAGGGACCGTTGCGATACTTGTTCAGCACGCAACTAGCGATTCGCATTGATCAGTCGCATCACACATATAAGCAGTTCTCTTGTCTCCAGCGACCCAAACACAGAAGTTACAGCACAGTACTTAAGACTTGTGTGGCTTTTCAAGTTGAAATAACTACTTTCCGAGGTAACTATCAAAAATCAAGTTAACACAAGAGTGCCGCACGATCTAATTCCAAAAAATTGCTTACGTATTTTCAAGGGCGTACTTCACGTGACAATTTACAGCATCACAAAATCAGCGCTACTGAAATGGCGAATTAAACAACCTGAACGCAAATACATACATGTCACCTTGTCATCTGCTCCCGGCCCGCTACCACGGGAGAGCTAGGGTCAAAAGTGCGTCTTTCTGCAGACAGAGTTGGGCCAAGTTGTTCGATGGCCACGGTCCCAGCATATCGTAAGGTTAAAGGGTACATTGAGGCATAGATAACGTGGTGAGCATGCACACAGTCTACACAGTAGATGTCAGCCAGGAGAAGGCAGGCACTTGGTGACGCTGGATGTTTGTACGGAACTACGCATTCGGAATGGCAGATGCGGCCATCTGCGAAACGGTATGTGTCCCGCGATTCTCACCCACGATTGTCGTCCTGTCATTCCCATGTATTCGGCCTTGCAAATATATGTAAACTAGCATAAGTCATGTGAGCGGCTGGACAGTGGTAACGGGGAGTAGGGATACAATTCGTTGTGTAGGTTGGTACCGGTTCCGCCGCAGGGCATACGTGCGCCATTACGGATTTCAATCGGTGCTGAAATACTTGATATACGTCGTCTCCCTTGGAAGACAGTTGCAAGGTTACTTATAGCTTCAGTACCGTGGATACACTTTCTTACTCTTTCACAGCACTAAACTAGGCGATGCGTGACGGTAGGTATCCATTGTCTACGAGGACGCCGGTTATATGCCGCGCATCTTGTTTCCGTGTGTCAACAGTGTATTCACTAGATCTTGTTTATATTGCTTATCGACAAAACTGTAGAGGTTCGAGTACTATCCCATCCACGTTGGTTTGCAATGAACTGATCTGCGTATTGAACCGTCACTCCTGCGCTCTACTAGGATGTCAAGGAACAGTAGGGTGTCATACTTCTCGCGCTCCGTTGTCACTCTAATGTTTTGATGTAAGTCATTCAACTTGGTAACTAATTGGGTCAACTGATACTTGCTGTCACAGATTACCAAAATGTCATCCACATATCTACGGAACAGCACAGTCTCATCGATCTCTACATTGACTGAAATATCTCTTAATACCGGTCCGAGTGGACTGCTCATTGCGACATCATCCGCTTGCCGATAGCTTTCCTCTTGATAATAAAAATTTGAGGTATGCTGTACATAAGAAAGTCGTCCTTATTCCATCCGGAGTCCCTAATTTTAGCTGCTTTTCGACTACGAGATAACAAATAATCTGGGTGATCTCTGTTAGTGGTAGAATGGTAAGCCAGTTTGGCTTTTTTCCTGGACGTAGTTGCATCGACCAGTTGTTTACTCTTCGCCAAGTTTTTGAGCAGATGCACACATAAAGATGACCGACTATGGTGGTTTTCCCTGACTTGAAAGCTCCCTTTGACTCTGTGGACCCCGCCAGCTTGTGTCACTGCCTGTCAATGAAGCGCATGCGGGCTAAATTCCTTTCCACGACAGTTTTTCTCCCATGATTACTTGGGCCGTATAAGGGTTTACGGGAAACTGTTTCCTGAGTTCTCCGCACAACAAATGCCGTTCGCCAGGGTTGTCATATATCTCCTTTCCTCTTCAACTTTGTTATCGAAATGATCATGACACCCCTTCTTTCAGACTTTACCGAAAGGGAACTTCTGCCAGGTGACCAACTGACAAACCTAGAGTATGCGGATGACATAGCTCTTCCTGAGTTCGACACAGTGGCTATGCAAACACTGCTGGATAGACTGACGCGTAGCACCGCACGCTTCGGTATGTACTTTGCACTTTCAAAGTGCAAAATTCCGCTGCAGGACTGGACGGACACCCCGGTTCTAGCTATCACCGAACAACCACTGAGAGTGGTGGATGGGTTCACATACTGTTGCGGGCCCGTCAAATATGCCCGCAAAACGCGCCAGAAACTCCGGCATAATGGATGTAGAAAGCGGGTCCAATTCCTCCTCGCAAACGTAACAGTGGTGACAGAGTTGACGAACCGTGCCTGACAAATACGCCGATTAAAAACTGATGCTGTAGCAATAACTTAAATTGATGTTCATCTTAACCGAAAAGCTTTCCAGTCCTGCCCTTCTTGCAGGTCCAAGCGCTAATTCTCAGTCAATGGACCATATGGTTAGCGGCATCAGCGAATTCCTGTACGACGCCAAGGCCGGGGTAACGTTCGAAACTTGGTATAAGCGGTATGAGGACCTGTTCACCGTTGACTTGGCTTGCCACGACGACGCCTGGAAGGTCCGGCTGCTTCTGCGCAAACTTGGTACACTCGAGCACCAGCGCTACACCAATTTCATCTTGCCGAGGAACCCACGCGACCTTACCTTTGACGAAACGGTCCGAACGTTGTCCCAGCTTTTTGGCGGGCAGTCCTCTCTGTTCAGTGCTCGTTATCAGTGTCTGCAGCTGGCCAAGCGTGATGCCGACGACTTCGTCACGTACGCGGACGTGGTCAACCGTGAATGCCAACGTTTTCAACTTGGCTGGCTTACCGAGGACCAATCCAAATGTCTGGTTTTCGTCTCTGGCCTCCAGTCTCCACACGATGCCCATATTCGGACGCGCCTCCTGTCCAAGCTACAACAGGATAGCTCAGTCACACTCCAGAACCTGGCCGAGGAGTGTCAAACGCTTCTCAACCTGAAGCACGATTCTGCCATGATCTAGAACGCCGCCGCCCCTGGTATGGTCCATACAGTCACAGCACTGAGGGCGCAATCGTCCGCGCACCTCACCCAATCCGACCAAGCGAAGTTCCCTCCCTACGCGTGCCAATTCTGTGGTGCCTGACATTTCCACTGGGACTGCAAGTTCCGCCAGCATCGTTGTCAACGTTGTGGCAGGGTGGGGCACCGGGATGGTTACTACCATCCTCCATCTCCCAAGGGGCCAAAACTGGGCTGGCCCCACCCGCGATCCAAAGATGAGGTCCCGACCCAGACGCACACCCAAACCTGGTCCGGTTGGCAGCTTCCTGAGCCTGCTGGCCAAGTTCCAAACCAACGCTGCGGATCGGAGAAAATTCATCGACGTCTTGATCAACGGTCAGTCGGTCCGATTGCAGATGGACACTGCATCGGACATCACGATCATCTCCGAGGATCTCTGGCGTTCCCTTGGCAACCCACCGTTCGAACCGACATCCCAATCTGCCATCAGTGCCTGTGGTGGTCGCGTGCAGCTAACTGGGCAACTGCACTGCTCCGTCTCCTTCCGGGGCGCCACGCTCAACGCGATCTGCTATATCACGAAAGTGAACCTCAACCTGCTTGGTCTTGACTGGCTCGAAACCCTTGGCTTGGCCGATCTTCCTCTTCGGGCCATCTGCAATGCGGTACATTCTCCGACAGTACCAAACGACTGAACCGACGACATCATCAGACAGTTCGCCCCGGTATTCCAGGATGGTCCCGGCCGCTGTACATGCACCCGCGCTGCGTTACAGCTCCTGCCTGGTGCTCAACCGGTATTCCGTCCCAAAAGCCCTGTCCCATACACAGCATTGGCTGTGATTCGCCCTTTGTTGGTCGTAAAATAGCCTTCAGAGGACCATTTGCCTTTCTTTCTCTTCACCGTTAGTTGGGAGTCGGTCAGTCACGTGATTTTGTGCGCGTCGTTAGCCGGCAGCGTTCGCGTCTAGGTCACCAGCGCGAGTCTACCGTAAACCCCCTCTCGTGTGCGTACGTTCCTAGGGCTCAGCGTCTGCCCGAATACGTGCGGCTAGGATCGTTTCTCACGCTCGCTCGATTTCCGTCTCAACAGCGCGTACCCCTGGCTAAGCTGACGCCATCAGGTCAGCGCAAATCCATTTCGATTGGCCAGCGTTCCAAGCCGTTACCGTAGACGTGCTCCAACCGTGTCAGTGACAATCTTATCAGGCGTTACGCAAACGTAACACATACCTTTGTAGCGGTGTCACCTCTGGTTGTCACATGACTGAGGAAGTCACATCATGCATCAGCAAGACCTGTGGGGCTTTCCAGAGACTCAGCCATCTGTGGAGACAGCGGGATATCAGCCTGTCAGTGATAGGTAACGTGTATAACGTTGCGGTAAGTCCCGTCTTACCATATGGATCAGAGACCTGGCCACTTCGGGGCGAAGACATTAAATGCTTGGCCGTGTTTAACCACCGGTGCTTGCAGATTATTGCTCACGTCTGGTGGGACCACCGGCTGGGCAACGCTGAGTTCCGCCAGTTAGTTTTTGGCAAGAAGCCTTCTGGGCTCTCTCTCGAGTGCCTGCTGAATCTTAATCGCTCACGTTGACTAGGCCATGTCTTCCGTTTGTTCATTGACCGGCTTCCTCGGTGTGCATTATACGCCGTGACTGCGACAAGTTGGGTGAAACCACAAGATTGCCAGTCCATGGCGTGGCATAGAGGCATGAAGAAATTGATGGAGAGACATGTTCAGGCGGGTGCGTGCCGTCTTCCTGGATTGGGGCCTCGGGACGGTCCACACCGTATAAGACCATAGCTCAACCACGCAGTCATCGGCACTCCTGCATCTAATAAATAAATAAACGTTTTATTCCTCGACGGTTCGAGACACAATCCAACTGAGTCGATGCATCAATTTGTACATCAAGATCGCATGAACTAATTGATTGTCCATGCCTTGTACAACGGGTCATAAATGGGTTTCTGAAGTGAATGACAGTATGAAGGTATTAGGGGGGATAAGCAACTGGGAACAATAACAGTTGCAGATTTAGCCAAAATTCAAGTAAATCTAAATGGGCATCCATGGAACTGTCCCTAGGGGACCTGCTTATATGCATGATATTTCTTCGAAAGTTTTCACCCGCACTTCCATGCTTCAACTGGCTGTGTGCCGGTGTGGCAAAATGCCAAATAAACCATCACCTGTTTGACAAACGTTTTTTTAATATTAGGGCTGTTTTATGCGTGCCTTATGGGCGATGAATCCTCAGCCCGTTCCGTCATGCGGATCATTCAAGTATGGCACCTTTTTGTTATTTGCCAGTAAGTCGGTGGCGGTATGCTTTACACGGGTATATTTTCCACCTTGTAAGTTGTAACCCGTCACCTTGAGATCAGCCCAGTCGTGTCCAACAATTAAATATGAAAGTAAATAAAGTATGAGAAAGTAAAAATGTAATGTTTAGAATGTTTTGCTAATTGGTCAAGCACAATCTGTTGGAAATCATGACGAACAACGACGACCCTGCAGAGTTTTCAGCTTGAAAGGCGTAGTTCATCTCCGAAACAGCGCACCAACGCAGAAGAAAATGGTATTGGTTAGACGGGAGTTCAGAAGTGATAGCAATATGTTTTTTTGCATGTACATAAAATTATAGTCTTTAGACTTTTAGGGGATATTGCAACTTTTAAGTGTATCCAGGACCTTTCTCATGCAAATCATCCAGACTCATCTTTTAGCTAAGTCTTGACAAGATACTGAAAGCAGTCAGGTGAACATTGATCATGCGTTTGAATTGCAGATAGCTAGAACATTTTCTGATATTCGATGGAAGTTTATTTCATATCAACGCATATTTCGCTAAAATATATTTAAGCGGAACTTGGTACGAGACTTTTGAATATGCGTTATACGTTCCCTGTTTCTTATTTCATATTGCTTAAGAGTGAAACTCGAATTTTGGGTGGGCTGTAAAGCTGTAGCCGAATGATAGGCGGTAGAGAAAGTTTGAGTCTGCGCAGCCATAACGGCTGCAGTTTTAAAGTCTCGCGACTCTTGTGGTAAGTCAAATGTTAGACATGTTCAAGCGTTTCTTTGTGAAAGATCTTTGGATGTTTTCCAGTGCTATGATGTCCACTTTTCTCAGATTTCCGTGCACATTTGTACGATATTCAAGCTTCGGTCTAACACGCATTTTGAGGGGTTACAGCCTCTATTCCCAAGATAAGAGTTTGGTTTATGTATGCGATGATTTTTTCTGGCAGACGTCAGCACGATTATAACTTGCTCTAAAAAATTAAACGGAGCAGAATACCAGACCAAAGTCTCGGACTGCGCCACACACCTTGAAAAGGAGAGTTGTTTAAGATTAGAATGTTCGGTGGAGTGTTACATCCGTAGTATAATAGACTACACTTGTCAGGGGCGAAGTGTAACTTCCAGGAGTTACCACATTGCTCTAATGCTGACAAGTCAGACTGAATACACGCTAGTTTGAGATTATCTTGCCCATGGGCGGAACCTCATCTGCGAAGAGGAATGGCTTCCCGAGCATGATTCCATCTAGGGGATTGTTGAAGTAGATTAAGAATAATAATGGACTCAGCACTCTTTCTTAATCACTCCACTAGACATTGAAGTGAATTCAGATGTATAGTTACCAATTCTGACTACTTGCTTTCGGATTCTTAAAAATGATTGTTAATTTTCGTTCTATTTTTAAGAGCAAGGCTATCGGCAAGCGGATGATGTCGCAATGAGCAGTCCACTCGGACCGGTATTAGGAGATATTTCAGTCAATGTAGAGATCGATGAGACTGTGCTGTTCCGTAAATATGTGGATGACATTTTGGTAATCTGTGACAGCAAGTATCAGTTGACCCAATTGGTTACCAAGTTGAATGACTTACATCAAAACATTAGAGTGACAACGGAGCGCGAGAAGTATGACACCCTACTGTTCCTTGACATCCTAGTAGAGCGCAGGAGTGACGGTTCAATACGCAGATCAGTTCATTGCAAACCAACGTGGATGGGATAGTACTCGAACCTCTACAGTTTTGTCGATAAGCAATATAAACAAGATCTAGTGAATACACTGTTGACACACGGAAACAAGATGCGCAGCATATAACCGGCGTCCTCGTAGACAATGGATATCTACCGTCACGCATCGCCTAGTTTAGTGCTGTGAAAGAGTAAGAAAGTGTATCCACGGTACCGAAGCTATAAGTAACCTTTCAACTGTCATCCAAGGGAGACGACGTATATCAGGTATTTCAGCACCGATTGAAATCCGTAATGGCGCACGTATGCCCTGCGGCGGAACCGGTACCAACCTACACAACGAATTGTATCCCTACTCCCCGTTACCACTGTCCAGCCGCTCACATGACTTATGCTAGTTTACATATATTTGCAAGGCCGAATACATGGGAATGACAGGACGACAATCGTGGGTGAGAATCGCGGGACACATACCGTTTCGCAGATGGCCGCATCTGCCACTCCGAATGCGTAGTTCCGTACAAATATCCAGCTTCACCAAGTGCCTGCCTTCTCCTGGCTGACATCTACTGTGTAAACCGTCTCCCTCCCTCTCTCTCTCTCGCTATATATATATATATATATATATATATATATATATATATATATATATATATATAACGCACAATCTGTGGTGCGGATATTGTGCCAATCGCGATCTTGGCTGAATAGGAAAACACTTCGAATAATAAGAATATAACTATAACAGCCGGAGCTTTTTTGTTTAGTTTGCCACTCAGTTTTTGAATTTTTTCGGTTTGTTGTTATTTTAAGGGAGGACGAACGGACACCACAACACACTGATGCACCAGTCCGCCTCTAACGTCGATCTTGAGCAATGGCTTCCGAGGTCTTCAACCAGCAATTATCGGCATCTCTCGGACCCCAGCAATGCGGTTGACAACAACCGGTCGAGGCCAACTGTTTCGTCAGCTTTTTCTTGCGGTTTCTCCAACTTGCAGACTGTCCACTAGACCATCTCTTCCAGCCCTGTCCAGCAGCCGCAAACGACACACGACACGAGTAACGCTTAGTAGGCATGCGCAATACGTGTCGCAGCTACCGCGATTGATGCAGTGAGACGAGCTCCTCGAACGAGTGGCTTCCTCGTCCTAAGATACGCCGTCTAACTTTCACATTCCGGTCGTGGTGCCACCACCACCCACGGGCAATGGATCGTAGGTAGCGGTGCTCGAAGATGGATGGTCTGCGCAAGTTACCCTTACGAGTGGGCCAGGTCTCGCAGCCGTACAACGGCACCGCACGAACAGTTGCACAATAGACCCGCCCTTTGGTGGAGGGACGAATATCGTGACGACGCTACAAGTGCCTCAGTCCAGAAAAACCAAGTCGTGCTCATGAGATGCACATAGAGATCTCGTCTCCAACAGCCTCGCCAGCGGTGATGCAACTTCTTGAGTAGACAAAGCTCTCCACACCCTCCAGTGTCTCATCACCAAGGGTGAGTGACGGCACATGCACCTGCCAGTCTTGAAACAGAGCCTTGCATTTTGACGGCGAAAAGTTCATACCGTACTTCGATGCTTCAGTCGGCAAGCGGTTTAGTGCATGTTGAACGGCGTGTGGATCGTCACCCAGCAAGTGGATATCAGCATAGTCCAAATCAACAACTCGACTATCTTGGAGGAGCTCAATGCCAGCGTTCAACAAATTGCCCAGAGCGTACTTTAGGACATCCCTAATGGCAAAGTTGAATAAGAACGGAGAGCCAACGCATCCTTTCGAACTCTATTGGAGACCACAAGAGAAGGTGAAAGCCTGCCATAAGCCCTAACTCTGCCCGAGGTCAGACTATTGAAAGCGCGCTGTATGTAAACGAACTTCTTGGGGACGCCGTTCCTCAGCAGGCAGTGCAACGGTACCATCTGATCGACAGAATCGAAGGCTTGACGGATGTCCAAGAACACAGCAATAGTTGGCCTCTGATACAAATGGCGGAGCTCGAGGATCTGGCGGAGTGTGAAGATTTGAGCGATGCAGCCGCGACCATGGCGAAACCCAGCTTGTTCTTCTCGTTGCAACGATTCGCGCTTTTGCAATAGGCTGCGAAGTATGATGGACACCTACAACTTGCATACGATGGGACTAAGCTTATGCCTCTGTACTTGGAACAGATTGTGCGCAGGCCCTTTTTGAAGATGGGGACGACTATCGATTCACTCCAAGATTATGAAACATCTTCGTTCGACCAAACTTTCGAGAACAAAGCAATGAGTTATCGAACCAGCGAAGCTCCACCATCTTTAAATAGAAGCGGAAGAAGACCATCAGGGCCGGGGGCTCTATAACGCTTCATGTGGTGGAGCTCCTGCTCGATTTCCTCGGCACCAGTGCGAGGGCCAGAGGTAGCAGATGGAACTGGGGGTCAACAGAATTGCGGGCCAAAATGTTCGGCTCATCGCTCCAGTCGTCGTTGAAGATTGGTGATTAAGGTGCCATCCTCTTCGCCTACTGTTTCGCTTATGCCAGATCGAACACCTTCGGTGACTCGAATGAGATGGAAAAGCTTTCTGGTATTACCAGAGACACTAGAAAACCCCATCTCCCTAGCACGTTCATACCACAAAGCTTCGCTTTCCACTTGCACACTCCTGCACAACTCTCGGACCAGGGATTGGCGTTCCTCACTGTGGCTGGAATCCGACGGGATCAAGCTGCGTTTGTCCATCAACGACAAAGAGACGGCAGAAATCCAATGCTTTGGTGGGTGACGGATAACTCCACAAGTGTCGATATTGGCGGAAACTAAGGTATCTTTGATCTGCGCCCATTGCGAATCGAGATCCTCGTCAATAGTTCAGCCAAGTAATGTTGACTACGGGGCTTGGTACCTGGTTAAAATCGCAGGGTTTCGTAGAGTTGCGACGTCCGATCGGTAGTGAGCGCGCTTTGGTGATCCCCCCCCCCCCGAAACACATCCAAATCTTAGTACGAACCAATACGTGATCGGAGTCTTAATAAGTTGAGTATTACGACGGCAGTCCGTTACGCTTCCGCGCTATCTGTAGCTGATTGCTATGTAGTCAAGCTGGGAGCACTTTTGCGTTTGTGAGGGCGAGCACCAGGTATCATGGTGTTTCCTCGTGTGCCGAAAACTAGTGCTCGAAAGAAACAAGCGATGATCAGAACAAAGAGCAAACAGTCTGTCTCCATTGTCTGATAGACTGCCTCCGAGGTCAAAACTACCCCCAAGGTGGTGCTCACTTTGTTGAAAGGCGGTCCACTCGTGTGTTAAAGTCCCCGACAAGTATGATTATATCAGTCCTTTCGGAGGAATGCAGAAGTTCATGTGGCTGCTGGTAAAAGCTATCCGGGCTGCAATCTGTAGGGGCGTAGGCGGAGACGACAAACAAAACACGCTTAACGTTTCGATGCTTGCTTTCATTACATCAACCTCTTAATGGGACTCTGCATAGCCGACTGTTGACTGGGATCCAGTGAAGCAGAGCTGATTCAGCCCTGGCACTCAGTACAACCCCAACACCAGCTTTGCCAGAGGCGGCAGCTTCTGGGTCTCCGGAAAGCCGCAAGTGGTATTTGGCGTCGGGGTTTACTGGATCGGCCATTCTGATTACGGCGCTAAAGTCTTGTAATCTGGTCTCTGAAAAGCAACGGATGTTTACCGAGAGCGTTTCAATGATGTGGACCAGACATACTTATCGTCCGATATGTATCGAAGTTCAAGCATTAAACGCTGCAAGGATGAATGGAGAACCAAGTCGAAGAAGAGCTGGAGTGAAAGGTGGTTACGATCGCAGGGCATTGAAAACCGGGAGTTTGGCTGTTATTTCCATCAATTGCGAGAAGCTGGTCGTTTGTGACGGTGACCAAAGAAGACATTAGCGTACATATTGGTGGAAGACTGGAGGTGGGGTGATCTGTGGAGGCTGAGGAATTGTGTTAGCAGAGATGATAGGTATAGCAAGCACTGTGGTTCATGATTCGTCAGTGGGCGTGATACTGCCCGGTTGCCCCGACCGAAGTAGATAATTGTCTTCTGGGGCCCTACCGCGAGCCTTTGATCAAGGATCTAATCTACAAGGTAGCAACCTGATGGGAGCCGGTGACCAAATAGATGGTTCATGCCGTTTCGGTTCCTGAAGGACCAGGGGCCCAACGCACCTTTGAAGTACAATGACTCTCAGGAAGGGGCAAGGGGTAGTGACTTTATTTAGGGGTCAGTCTCGTCCGCCACGCCAGGGTGTTGTTAAACAGACATTTGTGGCTTTTTATAGGGAGAACACTTGCCAAGCGAAAATCCACCACTTCCTGGACACAATGCCGCGGAACCAGTTGCTGGAACGGAAAAAAACCCGAACCACCTATCTAGCACCACGAGGTTGTTCGGCAAGACTCAGTGAACCCTCTAACTTTACGATATGCTGAGACCTTGGCCATCGAACAACAGCCCAAATTTATCTGCAGAAAGACGCATTTGTTACTTTGGCTCTCCCGTGGCAGCGGGCCGGGAGCAGATGACAAGGTGACATGTATGTATTTGCGTTCAGTTTGGTCAATTTGCCATTTCTGCTGCGCTGATTTTGTGATGCTGTACTTTCGCACGTCTGTAGTACGCACTTGAAAACATACAAGCAATGTTTTTGGAATTAGATCGTGCGACACTTGTGTTCGCTTTTCTGCTTTTCAATTCGCAGTAATCTGCGGGGACGCCATTATGCTGTCTTGTGTAGGGTGAACAAATCACGGGCGTGTTTTTGAAACTTGACTATTACGGGCTTAGGATATTAAGCTGTTGACCGTGTTTGATCGCCGATATGTGCGAGTTATTTCTCCTATTTGTTTGGTACACAGAGTTGCCAATATTTGGATCCTTCACTTGGCGTTTGAGACGAAACTGTTGATCTACTCTTCTTTATTGAACTCATTTCGCCTATGTTTGTCAGCCTACTTCTTTCTTATATCCGTTGACAGGCTAACCTGACACGCATTGCCTGTCGTTTGTCTGATTATTTGCATAGAAAAGCAAACTGGACAGCTGATGTCTTTTCAAATGTACATTACGTATTTTCTGATAGTGTGGTACCGGCTGATACTTGCTGGTTAGTGACCCTCAACATTTAAAGGGTTTACTCGACATTGCCCAGTTGTGAGTCAGTGGCTCTTCTGCATTCATTCTCTTACGTCTAAGCGTTAACACTCTAGTCCGGTTATTTTTTCAGTGACTCACTTATCTTGTGTTCCATTTTGGCTGCTTTGCCGAAATACCTCTTCGTGGTGCCAGCTGGGTAGATCGGGTTTATCCCATTCCATTCTGAACAAGGTCACTGTCTTGTGGCAGACCATTTAGTCGAAGGCTCGGGGTGGAGTCCCCTAAGGTAATTTCATACTTCGGCTTAGGCAATCGGGTAGTATCACATCCACTGACAAATCCATGGACTGTTCACCTGCTGTATCGTTCTCAGCTGGTTTTGCTTCCGCTACTCACACACTTTCACATGCCTCCTGTTTATTTGTTACCAATCACTGTTATTCGTTACTAGCCTACTCCTGTTTCCATGATTCTACTCCCGACGATTTCGTCGACACCCAGTGGACCTCCATCGGCCTCGGTGCTCGTTCCGTCTGGCATGCTTTAATGTACATACACTTATGCAGATCAAGCAGCAGGCCGGTCTTGCGCGCACCTTGGAATTCCTCGCCATCGATGTTTGCTGTCTTTTCGGAACGCGCTTACAAGATCCCAGTACTGTGATTTAGTTGAGACTGACCATCTATTTTTGTGATACAAAAGCAGCTGCAGCAGGTTTGGCTGGCGTTGGTGTAGCTTTAAGTAGCAAAGCCGAGGCCGCATTGCTGGACTGGTTCCCGATTAATAGCCGACTGTGTGCTCTTCGGTTTCGGGGATCATGCAGGATCAGCTGATGTTTTGAGGAGATACTGATACTGATTAGAAGCAGCGAGTAGAGCATACTCTGTGTAGCTGCATCAATTGTCGCTCTTGGGCATTAACGTATGAATTATCGTTCCGCTCTTTATACTTTGCCTCTGCAAAGTGTTTGTCTAGAAGCTTCTTAAATTCGGCCACTGAATTCGCCTCTATTACCGTCTGCGGCAGGTTGTTCCAGGTATTCACCACTCAACGTTCGAAACAGAGTTGGTGAGCTACCCGCTTCAACTGCGGTAGGATAAGTTTGTACCGGCGTCCTCGCGTGCTGCTTGGTGTGCGCAGATGAAGCAGTTGTCTCAACATGGGGTAATCACTCAGATGTAATATCCGGTGCGTTATGATTAGGTCAACCCTCAGCCGACGATATGCTAGGGTGTACAGCCCTAGTTTCTTACATCGGTCTTCATATGGCATACCTCGTAAGTTGGGAATCAGCCTAGTGGCTACATGCTGCACCCGCTCAAGCTTTTCTACCTCGCCCAGCGTGATGGGACAATATGCGGGGGAGCCGTACTCTATCATTGGTCGTATTATCGAGACGAAGAGGCGAGTGGCAATCTCTTCGGACCAAGTGCTGAAGCTACGCCTGAGCGCCCAAAGCATCCGAAGGCTGTTTTGGTACAGCCTGTTCTTGTTGTCAATGGACTTTAGGTCGCAGCGTGGGAGCACACAAAGGTCGCACACGAAAGACGCGGGATGCAGCGGTTGATCAGCCACTGTGTACGTTCGGCTGTGCTCGCATTTACCCAACTTCATGTATTGCGACTTAGCAGGGTTGATCGGAAGGTTAACCTCTGCAGACCATTTTGAGAGGCTGTCGAGATCCTGCTGAAGTAAATCACAATCATTGAGTGTGCGGATTACTCTCCACATCTTCAAGTCATCTGCGAACAACGCACATGATGATTGGAGTAGCTTAGGCACATCGTTTACATGGATCAGAAACAATATCGGCCCTAGCACAGTGCCTTGGGGCACGCCGCTGCTCGATGGATACCAGTCCGTTAGATGGTTGTCCACCTGGACTCTCCACTTTCGATCAACAAGGAAATTTCTGATCCATTTGTGCAGCGAACCACCAACACCGTACATCCTCAGCCTGTCAAGGAGCACTGCATGGTTGGCCTTGTCAAAAGCCTTACTGAAGTCAATGTAAATGACATCGACTGAATGGCCTTGGTTCATCGCTTGTAACCACTCGTGCCTTGTCAACAGTAGGTTGGTGATGCACGAGCGACCTTTCATGAAACCATGCTGTGCGGAGGTCAACGGGTTTTTCGACTTGAGAAGCTGCAGAAGGTTCTTCTTCACGATCTTCTCGAGCGTCTTTGCCAAAACAGCAGTCAGGCAGATTGGCCGGTAGTTATCCACAACTTGTTTGTGATCTCAGCATACGCTTCAACTGACTGTAGTTCCGATTCAGTTAAAGACGATTTCTACCGTGAACTTCACCAGCTCTTGAGCATAACCTGCAAATCCGATATTGTTGTCCTTGCTGGGGATCTCAACGTACGGGTCGGTCGCCTCTTAATTTGCGAAAATCACCTCGGTGGTCACCATGCGCCCAATGTGAGCCGCTCAGATGATGGAGAGAGACTTCTCCTACTGTGCGAAAATAATCATCTGTTTCTCTTGAGTATCAGCTTTCAGCATTCGATGAGACGTTTCTCTACTTGGCGACCCCTTCTGCGTCTCACTCATGGTCTCAGATCGCAATCAGTTTCAGATGGTGGGGTAGTGTAAAAGATTTCCGATCCATCTGGTCCACTTTTCTTGACTCAGACCGTGCTTTTGTCTGTGCGACCATCTCCTTGGGTTTTGGAGATTCTCCGAAAAGGAAGCACTGGAAGGTAGACACAAATAGACTATCTACTCGCTCGGTTCAGCATAACTATCATTCTTCCCTAGCCGGTGCACTCGGTTGCGACCCACCGCAAGATATTGATGAACACTGGATGTTCATGCAGAGGACTATGATCTCTTCCGGGCAATTAGTCTTACTCGGTACTTTATGTAGGCCTGGCTGTCCACGCGTTCCTTGGATCTATTTGACCGCCGCAGAAATATCCCTGTGGAATCTAAGCATAATGAAGTGCGCTGCTCTGTCAGTCGGCAGCTTAAACAAAGTCTACGCAGTGATCGTGAAGCCTGGTGGTCTCAGCGTGCTTCGGAAATGGAGGTCGCCGCCCTCTCTAGCAATACGCGCAAGCTCTTCCAACTCATTAGATCCACGGGCTACAAAGGGCCTGATGTCAGTGAGACTATTTGCGAAGCGGATGGTTCGCCGATTACCAACTTACAGAGACGATTGCATGGATGGGCCGAACATTTTCATGCCCAGTTCAATCGGTCCTCACCGTCGACATGTATGCCCTGCGAACCCGGCTGCCCGCCTTGGGTCGTCACCCTTAATCCACCCAGCGAAGCGGAAGTTTGTCTTGCGATTCGACACTTGAAACGATTCAAGGCTTCCGGTTCAGATGGACTTCCTTCTGAGCTGTTCAAGCATGGAGGCGCAGTTATCATCAGCCATCTAACCTCATTGTTCTCCAACATCTGGCATGAAGAACTGGTGCCTTCTTCCTGGTGCGAGTCAGTTATTATCCAGCTTTTTAAGAAGAGTGCTCGCACTTAATGCGCTAATCACCGGGGATTAATCTCCTTTCGGTTGTCTCTAAACTATTGACATTCGTTCTGCTCCGTAGACTATCCCCCATTCCATGCAACCAGTTCCCTATAGAAATTTCAAAAGCAAGAATCACTAGCATTTCGCGAGGTAGACTGAATTCAGTTTATTTCGTGTATTCTCACTTAGTCGCCTCCTGCGTTTACCAATTTAACTGTACGTGCGGTAGCATATACATTGGAGTGTTTCGCGAGGCGTAGCGATGAGCTGCCCTAAGCTACCTGTCAGCTCTGTTGCTCGACACCTACTCGATTACAATGCGTGTCAGAACCTCTGTAACTCGTTCAAGGTCGTCAGTAGGCAAAACAGTCCAACACTGCTCCCGTTTGCCGAGGATTCCGCAATCCGGCGGATGAAACCCAACCTGTGCAATTAAGTGGATCTCGTGTCATGCTTAGCCTTGCCATGGTAAGGTGTAGGAGTAGCCACTGGAAACGATGACCCCCGATCACTCCAAGTTCAGATGGGTTGCCTTATTGATTCCATGTCGCATGCCCTCACTATATCCTCACACTGTACGTTTGTAAGCAGCTGATTGAGAATACACGCAATAAACTGAATTCAATTTATCCCCCATTCGTTTATCGCAGTACCGCGACGAACAAGCTGTCTTCCGATCTGGCCACGGATGTGTGGATTAAATATTCCCGCTCCGCCAAATCATGAAACACCGCCACCTTTACCAGAGGCCTACCGTAATTGCATTCCTAGACATCCGCGCTGCATTTGACTCGGTTGATCGATTTGCGTTATAGCGTTGTTTACTAAAGAACGCTGCCATCAGACGCGCACTCTACCTCCACATCTCTGACTGAGTGAGAGTACATGGCAAGCTTTCGTCGTCCTTCGCTGCCAATAACGGTGTACGACAGGGCTGCCCTATGTCCCCGTTCCTCTTCAATTTTACAAATGAAGACGTCCTGCCGAGAGCTATGGAAGGTTACCAAAATTTTGGTTCGCAGCTACTGCAGGGCAAGCGAGCGACCGATTTAGAGTATACCGATGATATCGCCCTACTTGTTGACGATTCACAGAGCATGCAAACCATTCTAGACCGTTTGGCGATTGAGGCATCTAGGTACGGAATGTGATTTGCTTCGTCAAAGTGTAAAGTGCTGCTTCAGGATTGACACTCGCCCGTCCCCTTGCTCACTATTGAAGGTACACAGCTTGATCAAGTGGACAGCTTTGTCTAACTAGGCTGGTGATTCCATTGGAAACGATGGTTCTCTTTGCATCGCCAAAGCTCGGTCGGTGTTTGTCAACTTAGAACACTTGTGGCATAGTCGGGTTGTCTCTCTCTTGGTAAACGACCGTATTTACAATGCAACTGTTCGAACGGTGTAGGTATATGGATGCGAGTCATGGCCAGTTCGCGTAGTTTACATGCGCCGCCTCTCGGCCTTCGACAATGGATGTTTGAGGAGGATTGCTCGTGTGTGGTGTCAACAACATATCTGCAACAGTTAAGTCAGACGTCGTGTCTTAGGAAATGTGAGTATTCCCTTCAACAAGCTGATTCTGCTGCGCCAGTTAAGATGGATCGGTCACGTCCTGCGCATGTCAGCCAAGCGTTTGCCCCACTGCGTCCTTTTCACTCATGCAGGACTTGGCTAGAAGAGACCACGTGGCGGTCAACCGTCCACCTGGCGACAGCATACGAAATTGTTGACTTCACGTCTTGCCAACGATGGATCCACACGTCTGTCTGGTTGAGGACCAATGGACGAAGAGTGCCGATGGCTGGAAACCATTCAAGATATGGCGCGCAGTTAAACCCAGGGGAGGATGCTTAACGATTGGAAAAGACGTAAAAATTAGCGTGTGCAAAATAATAATAATATTTTGTTTTTTTCTTTTATTGCGCCACAATAGCTGAAGTGTGTTGCTCGCCTTCCGCTAATGTGCTATGACGATGACGCGTTGATTTTATACAGCTTCTAGTGATTTTCATGTTTTTGTTTGGCTTTGTGTCTACTCAATAGACTGCTGTTTATACATATGTTCCATTTGTCTTATCCTCCTCATCGTTTTTATCGTTATCATCACGTCGACGCGAATCATTACTACTGGACGTAATTCACATGGATGCTTGAACCAGTCATTTGGTTGATGCGAGCTGAGTTGTTGCATAACCTGACGCAGCTGCGCTGGTGTGTGTAACCTGTTGTTGTTGTTGTCGTTGTTGTTGTTGTTGTTGGATACTTCAATAGTGTATTGTCGGGTAATAAAAGTAACTACAGAACCCACAGGATGGCAAACGCAAAAGAAAAGTAAATTCGAAATGTTCCGATGTGGAACTTCAATTAACCGTGGCATTGACATTGCACTTTATCATAAATCTGTGTAGCGTTTATCACGCAGATGAAAATCTAATAGTCTTTCAAATGTCGCGATTTTTAGTGCGTTCACTACTTGTCTATGACGATGCATTCCAGTGTGAACAGATTCGAAAAGAGTGAAAGTAATTTCTACAGTCCAGACAGGAGTGTTGCGTTACTAGTTTCAGGTCATGGTCTCGACATCGTTTATGAGGGGCTAAGGTCAGCAATGAGATTCATGGATGCTCACTTTCTGTTAGTACCCATTATGTGAGAATGTGATCTTCGCGAGGCCCTCCGTAGTCTCAGGAGAATATACCGATTAAACGAAAGCGCATTTCATAGTTGAGACGGAATGGTCCGCGTGTTGCCTTGGTGGCTCTGCTTTGGGGCTACTCCAAAAGACGAATGTCTCGTTATAATCGTGGACCCCAGGCCTGAACCGCTTATCCAACATGGAAATGAATATACTAGAATTCGCTCACAGGCACCAAGAGTTCGCTTCAAAAGCCTTAATTTCAAGTTCGCCACATCTGCTGCCTTCGAACATTGGAGCAAATCGCCCAGACTTTCTTGGAGGACGATACCCAAGTTACATGTTGCAGGATGTGCTGTCCCAAGCATATGTGGTGTTGCAGCTGCTGCGCGACGTCAACGTGTGGTACTTTGCAGGTTTCAGTGGGAGCTGGTTTATTTTTGCCCATTCATAAATCCATTCCAATTCGTTCTGAAAATAGGCACGGTTGGATGTTAAGCGAATAGCTCTCCAGATTCGTAAATATTTGCATCATCCATTGTGAATCTGTGAGGTCCTTGATGTTGACCAAAACCAGTAGCAGACCGAGGACGGATCCTTGCGGTACACCACTGGAGGCGCACAGGCTTTCGGAGTGAATATCGACAATTTTTACCTTGTCTTGTAGGTGGCGGAGCTTTAGGCTATTGGGTGCGTCCTCAGGTTGTGGATTGGGGAATGCCTTCCTTGTGGAAGTAACTGCGAAAAAGTCTCATCTGCTTTGCAAGCGCGATAAATAAGCAGTCGCGGACAATCAGCGGCAGCGTCACAAAGTGTGGGGGGTACTAGGCTGGTCACTTGGTTCTCCATCAAATACCACAAGAGCTCGTACGGTGCAGTGTCAAAGCCAATGTGACCGGCTATAGGGTCACTGACCACTCACTTCTGTATCTGGAGGTGAGTATTTAACGGAGGGCGGATGAACAAACTTGTTGGCCACCGGCTTCTCTCTGGACTACAACCGAACACAAAGAAGGCAAAAGGACCACCCGGCTGTCAACGGTCTTCGTATTCGCACCTCTGCCTTGCGGGTTAGGTCTTTAAGACCAAAGGTTCGCGGTGGGGTCCCTTAAGTCAACCCTTTTCCTCGGTCTGGGCAACCGGAAAGCTCTCTGACCACACAACACTTGAATTTTCGCATCTCTGCCCCTGACTCCCTTCCTCTTTGTTGTTGTTGCTCTTGTGTTGTGGCACTCTGCCACATGTGTGTGTGGTAACCGTCTAACCAGATTAACAGGGAATTATTGATCTCGTAGACACTAGGCTTTGGAGGAGGACTGGGTGAAACGTCAAATGTCTTAGAAAAGTCTACTTAAATCCCATTTAGGGGAACTCCTTCGTTGGCTGCCCTGGTCCATGAGTCTCAGGCAAGAAGCAGATTGGTGAGGCAAGATCGTCTGCACCTGAAACCATCTTGGTGAATGGTAGTGATTTGCAGACCTTCAGTATATGGCACCAGCTCATCTGCGATTATCGACTCTATCACTTTTCAAAAAAAAGCAGGAAGGGTAGTAAAAGGTGGGTAGTTGGCAGAGTCCGATCGCTTACCTCCTTTGTATAACGGAGTGATGATTCCATTTTTCCTCTCAAATGGGCGTGTATTGGAATCAAACACGCTGGAAAATGCTAAAGATCTACTGCTGTGGTTGGTTTAACGGTTTTAAGAACCTTTTGGCGGATTTTGTCGATTCCATGGGCACTGTGTTTCTCGAAGAGACTGTAATTTGCTTACGACAACTGCTGGGGTAAAGGTGCCGCTGGAGAAGCAGACGACATTTGCTAGGAGGTGAAGCGGTGATGGTTTCATGGCGCTTGTAGTCACTGCGACAAACTACAGTGATGCGTTCGCGGTATCCACAGCAGTAGTCGTTAGGTCACTGGTGGTATTTTAGTATTAACCTTCCTTTTATCATTAGCATACCTGTTGCTCGTAAACTTGGGTACCATGGTCTCCCGCCGTTTGTACTTGTCGGTTGTAATGCGTGACGTGAAGTAACTTCTATCTGTCTCGTACTTTCACATGATATCACATAGGCCTAGCACATGTTGCTTCTAAACCTTGTCTCTCTTGTTGATCACTTTACGCGTTCTGCTTCGGATCTAGGTCTTGATTTGGTGCGATACTCGTAACAATACGACTTTTGAGGCTGCTTGTATGACCCAGTTAGTTTTGCCTTTTATTTCATTCCATACGTTGTTCGCCGGAATGTGCAGCTGGAGGTCCCAGTCAACGGTTGTCCCTGGGTCCTGAAGCTTGTCATGGTCGTCCAGCTTCTCGGTTTTTTACCAACGATACTGGCAGAGCACACATACCCAGACTGAGTGATCGCTACTACCTAGTGGCTCAACCATCAACTCTTCATCGGTCAGGATTAAGTCCAGAAGGGATGGCTTGTTTGAACCGCGTTATTTGGTCGGTGGATGCACATGGTTATACAAAACTGTCATATCCATGTACCCAAAAAGTTTTGATTTAAACTATGGCCCACTTGGGGGGACGCTGACACTATTGTTGATACCTCGAAGTGCACATTATAAGGTGGTGCGTGTACTTTTTGAAACAGCATAGTGGAGTGCGTTTAACAGAATGTCATCACTATCTTCGGAGGAGTGCACACACACACACACTATACACATTAGCTAGAGGTGGGAAACACCTCAGCTACTGTGCCACAATACCTAAAAGAAAAAAAGAGAATAAAATGCAACAGGTGCAAACCAGCTGAGCTACCGGTAACGGATGGGCATCGTTCCGGTAAGCTATCTGCCGGCCACTATGCAGCAAAAAAATAATTTCCTATGCAAAATTATAAAATGCTAAATAATGAGATCGTGGTTGGAGGGGAGGCTAAGTGGGAGGGGGAGGGACAAAGAAACTCACAACACGAACGCCACTGAGGTCGGCTCCTAGCCATATCAACAAGTGTATCCAGCCAAACGTGTTCATCGTCTTTCGGACACCAACCAGGGAGCCGAGACGCTCCAACCGAGGCCAGCTTCGAAGTGAGGGCCTTCATTCCTCTCGACCAAGTTATCGCTTGGTCACTTCTCTTCTTTTTCCATTCACACCCGGCGCGCAAACAACGCACGTCGCGGGAGTCAGTGGGCTGGCATACGTAACATGGCCAAACCATCGGAGCCTGGTGTGTGAAATAACGGTTCTGAGCGGTTCATTTCCTTTTCCTGTGCCGTAAACAAAACGTCGAACACGCTCGTTACTCACGCGGCGTTCCCACCAGATGTGAGCTAAATTGCGAAGGCACCGGTGGTCGAACGTAACTAGCCTCTTTATGTCCGCTGATCTAAGGGTGCAGGTTTCTCAACCGTACAGTAGGGTCGAACGTACCGCTGCATTGTACACTCTACCCTTCACTGCGAGAGTGATGTCGCGCCGGCGCCATAGGTGGCGAAGGTTAGCAAAAGCGCTTCGAGCTTTTGCTATACGATTCGTGATCTCATCTTCAGTCCCACGGGCGCTGATACAACTTCTCAGATAGTTGCATTTTTGAACGATTTCTAGCTGATCCCCACCAAGGGCCAGCGTAGGAGACAGTTCAGGCCAATCTTGGAGGAACGCTTTGCACTTCGATGGTGCAAAGCAAAGCCCGAAGAGGCTGACAGCCAGTTCTAATCTGTCCAGTGCCGCTTGGCACGTCTGGGAGCTGTCACAGATTGGAGCAACATCGTTAGCATATTTCAAGTCAAGAAGTCGTTCTCCTGGATGCAGATCCACACCTTCAAAGTCTTGTCCTGTGAACGCGATTTCCATGACTTCGTCAATAGCGAAGTTGAAGAAGAAAGGTAACAGGGGGCATCCTTGTCTCACACCGCTGGAGATATTAAAGGGCGACGACTGCTTGCCGTAGGCCCTCACTCTGCCTGAGCTACGCGCGTATAATTCTCTGATAATATTTACATATTTCTCAACTACACCTTTCCTGAGTAGGCAGTCCCAAAGTGCATGTCTATCCACTGAATCGAATGCACCTTTGATATCGAGGAACACGACAACGATGGGCCGCCAATATGTGTGACGGTGCTCCAGCAACTGACGGAAAGTGAAGATGTGGTCAATGCAGCCACGACTTTGACGAAACCCGGCTTGCTATTCACGAATATGGCTTTCACGAGCGCCACTCAGTCTTTGAAGGATGACAGCGGCAAGCAATTTGGAGGCGATGGAGATCAGACTCTATGGCTGCCGCATTCTGATCGTGAGCCTCTCTTGAAAATTGGGACTATGACGGAGCGGCTCAGGTCGGTTGGGACAGCTTCCTGCTCTCACAGTTTCACTATTAACTCGTAGAAATCATCCACAAGAGCATGTCACCCGAATTTGAAGAGGACTGGAGGTAGATCATCTAGTCCCGCGGCTTTATTTAACTTCAGCAGTGCGATCTCACGTTCGACTTCTGAGCCACAGGGTGAATCCACAGGAACAGCCCAGGGAGCGGGGCGATCAATTGCCGGCGAGAAATCTAACAATTTCGACCGGTTAAATTGCCTTTCAAAGTGCTCAGCCCAACGTTCCAAGCGTTTTGACAAGTTGTAGATAGGCTGTCCACTCTCGTCACGTATAGTTTCACTAACACTAGGTCTTCTGCTGCCCGTTTCCCGTATCAGCGGGAATAACTTACGATGGTTACCAAAGGGCAGCGACCATTTCCATATCTGATACACGATGAGACCACCAGGATTCGCGGTCTCTCTTCAGGCTAGCACGGAGTTTTGCCCGGAGCTCTTTTCAAGTTTCATCGTGTTCGCTTTTAGTCGGAATATGCCGGCGAGAATCGATAAGTTCCAGAGACTCCAAAGAGACCCAATGTCCATGTTGGCGATTAGACTTACTACATGAGGATGTCCCTGCTGCTAGTAAGGACTGGTGAATATGAGACCAGCGAGCTTCAGCTGCATCCAGTGAGCGCTTACTCAACTCGCATGACAGCGTACTTTGATAGGCATTCAGAACAGCTGGTTTCGCCACTTGGCTGGTGTCAATGCGCTCACAACGTCCTCTTGGGCGTACGCCAAAACGCATCCGCAGGTTAGCACATACAAGTGCATGGTCGGTGTCCACACTTGTGCTCCAAATCGAGCGACAGTTCTGGACGCAGCCTCTCCATCGGTAACTTATCGAAATGTGATCGATTTGCGTCCATAGCTGGTTCGATGCTGGTGGGCGCCAAGTCACTCTCCGGCGGGTGCTGTGTCGGGAATTAGTGCTCGCAAGAAATAAGCGAGCATCTTCACACAAATGAAGTAACCGGTCACAGGTATCATTACGGGATCCTACACCATGTTGGCCGCCCAGATGCAGTTCATCAGTGGCTAATTTTCCAACTTGAGTGTTAAGGTCCCCAGCCAGCACAACAGTGTCCGAGCTTCTTCTGGGCTTGGCCGCTTGGTTGGACATGGGCTTGTTGACAGGACAGGAATAACGCTCCGCGTTCACATGTAAGTTGAAACTGGAAGGTAAAAACCTAGCAAAGCAAGGTGGGGGAGGGCCAAGAATTGGGGGGTTAAAAACAGGTGGATAAAAGTGAAGCTGGAACAAGACGGTAAAAGAGAAAAAGCATAAGAGGGGGAATAAGAAGACGGGAATGCTTGAGCACTAGTACCCAAACCCCTATCCACCCTGCTCGATGCAGCAGATAGGGCACCGTTGATTATCCTCTGCGGTGGCCAGAGCATCAAGAAACTGTTTGAAGAGAAATTCATAGTATTTCTTGGGCAGGATACTGTCAGGTTGCCCAGGCCTAGACAGGAGAACGATTATGGTTCACAACCAAGGCCTTTGGTTCAAATACCTGACCGCAAGGCAGCGGGTTTGGCGTTGGGCTACAAGGAATCCGTTTTGAGGAATAAGGAGCCACCCTCATTCCAACCCCCAACCTGGAGGACCAGGAGGCTGAGTTTGTCTGGCCTCTAACCATTGACCAATCTGGTATGAGTGACTCTGAAGGTGCAAAGAAAGCACCACCCAGCATAGCTCAATGGATCGGTTAGGTACACAAACTATCTTATCACGGCAAGGTCCAGCCTCGTTGCGATGGTCAGAGGAGTGCAGTGACCTGTAAACAACTGCTAGGAGGCAAGCCTTACGTACCTATTTGTGACGTCCATTATCACGATCTGCTAGCTGCAGCTGGCAAAATGAGGCGTCGAAAACAACAAGGGAATGTTCTGTAAGGGCCTCACATTTCAGTTAATCTCGGTAGTAAATGGCAACAACTCCCCTGCTAGATGGACGATCATTCTAACTGCGTGACATTTCACTGAGTTCATTCTCCGGATCTAGTATGTCGTTTGAAGCCAGGTTTCGGTCACTACTATGATGTCCCAAGTCGTTGTTTCTTTTCGATGACGCAGCTCTGTCAGCTTAGAATAAAGCCCCTGGGCGTTGGTGTTGTCGCGGAACGTGCATCTTCCACCTCTTTTCGGTCTTTTACTGGACAGAGTACCTATAGCTGATCCAAAATGAGTTGGGACCGTTCGTTTTCATTCAGTCATTTGCGTTTGTTCCCCGTCACCCGCTATGATGAAATAACTGATGCGCGCAATAGTAACATCGTGATTTTTATCTCAAAAAGCGCAAGTATTACCACTATTGCTGATAAATTTAACTGATAAATCCATTTTCAAAGCAAGAATTCGCTCACGGCTACTAACTTCCGATCTTTGACCTAGGTTGGCTGTTTGTGACATCCAGTCACGATGCGATAGCAGTTTATCATCGAATTGGCTTCATACATCATGTTTGCATAAGCCTCCTTCAGATCATATGGAATCTGAATACTGTATTATAGAGCAGGTAGAAATGAATTCTGTACAACTCTTTCGAAATATGGTGAAAAAGCTTATAAAAATTGTCAGGCGTGAATATTGTTATCGTTTTCATGTGACATTTAAAATATCTGACTCACGGTATTGCAGGATACACAAATGTGACATGTCATCGTAATTATGCAATCGTTCTCTGAATCGAATGGTGGTAAAATATAAATCTAACAACTTTGAACTGCTGCACAGATGTTGCCTTCATCACATGTTCAGGCAAACTGTTCCAAATATCTAGCACTCCGTTCGAAGCACAGTGGGTGGGGAACACGTTTCACATCCGGCACGACAAGTTTGTATCTGTGTTCGCGTGTGCTGCATGGCCCTCAAAAGTGCAGCATTGGCCTCAGCATGGGGAAGTCACCGAGATGTAGAATACGGTAGGTCATAATGAGGTCGACTCGCACCCAACGGTATGCCAAGCTGTAGAGTCCTAGTTTCTCGCACCGGTCTTCATACCCAAAGCCACGTAAACTCGGGATGAGCTTCGTAGCAACGTGTTGGGCCCGTTCGATCTTTTGTGCCTCGCCTTGGGTAATCGGAAAGTAGGTGGGCAAACCGTACTCTAGCATTGGTCTAATGATGGAAGAGAAGAGGCGAGTGGCAACCTCTTCAGACCATGTGCCGAAGCTACGTTTGAGCGCCCAAATAATGTGCAATCCGTTACGATATAGCCTGTTCGTGTTGTCCACGGACTTCAAATCGTAACGTGAGAGTACACCTAGGTCCTGCACGGAGGGTGTGGGATATAGCGTTTGGCCGTCAAGGGTGTAGGTTCGGCCATCAACACCCTTTCCCAGGCTCATAAATACAGACTTGGCTGGGTTGATCAGGAGACGAACTGTTGCAGACCATGTGGATAGGCTGTTGAGGTCTTTCTGAAGTAGGCAACAGTCGCCGGGAGCGTCGATTTCTCTCTAATTCTTCATGTAGTCCGCAAACAAGGCACACGGCGACCGGAGAAGCTGCGGTAGATCGTTGATGTGGATCAGGAACAGAGTGGGCCCCAGCACAGTGCCTTGAGGCACGCCACTTGTAGAGGGGTACCAGTCAGTTAGATGGTCGTCGACCTGTACCCTCCACTTTCGTCTAACAAGGAAGTCGCGGATCCACCGGTGCAGTGAGCCACCAGCACCACACATCCTGAGTTTGTGAAGGAGAACCCATGGCTGACCTTGTCGAACGCTTTACTGAAATCGACACGTCGACAGACTTCCCCTTGCTTATTGCCTTCAACCACTCATGCCTCGTCACAAGCAGGTTTGTAATGCATGAGCGGCCTTGCATAAAACCGTACTGTGCGAGCTTCACTATCTCGTTTGACTGTAACAACTGCAGTAATCCCTTCTTCACGATTTTCTCAGCAACGTTTGCCAAAATAGGTAACAGACAAATTCATCTGTAGTTGTCTACTGTGCTAGGGTCGCCGCCTTTCGGACAGCGACCTGTTGAAAAGGTCAGTCACGACAGGAGAGATGCTGGTCAAAAGTGACTTGAGAACCAGTGGGTGAAGCCCATCAGGTCTGGCAGGTTTGCTGCCGTCAAGGTTGGCGAGTAGTTGACATATCTCTTCAACGCCGCAATCCAGACTGTCGAGTTCGGTAAAAGCGGTACACGTCGAACTTGGAACAGACACCTTATCATTCACAAATACAGAAACGAAGTGCGCCGTCAACGCGGACGCACGCTCAGTGCTGGATGTTAGGAGCTGTCCATCCGGGCCATCCAGCACTGGCGCATCACCTGCCAGCTTCAGGCGTCGCTTCACATATGCAAAGATTCTCTTTGGGGCGGTCTTCGCGGCTATTGCGAGCTGCTCTTCGAAATGTCGGCGCTTATTCCTTTTTGTTTTGTTGCAGAGGTTCCGCTGACATTTACACCCTTCGTAATTATTGGCAGAGCCAGAGAGGAGGAATTTGTCCCACAGTCTGCGCCGCCTCCGACCCAGCTTTCCATACTCCTTGTCAAACCAATGAGGCTTAATCGGTCCAACCTTCCGATATTTCAATGGCACGAATTGGAAACACAATGATGTCAATCTCTCTTTTATAAATCTCCAACAGTCTTCCACAGATGCAGCTTGTGACAGAGACCAATTCAGTTGACTCGCGGCTCGAGCTAGACCATCGAAGTCCGTTTTCCAGTAGTTGGGAGCTGGTTCCAGCGGAAGTGAATACGGAGAAGCTAATTCCATATCATCTATGATTACTGAATGGTCGCTTATAGCCAAGGGCTCCAGGATCCGAACGTCACGCACTCGTTGTTTGTAGCTCGTTAACATCAGGTCGAGACAGGACAGATTTGAGCGTGTTGTTATGCTTGTTGGCTGGCATATGTGTTGCGATGCACCGGTTTCAAGTACCAAATCCACGAACTTTGCTTCAACCTCACTAAGTCCAGGCATCAAATGCACATCAGGCCATCGTATTCGAGGACAGTTAAAATCGCCCATAAGTTGGATGGGTGGACGACTCATGTGGGTTCGAAGATGGGGCAGCCAATCCAAACAACGACTCAGCGGCTGCGATAGACTGCGCCCACAAGCAGTTCTCCGCGCCTGAGGCGGATGGAACACCACAGTAGCTTACACAAACCATCGTCACTTCGATAGGTGCTCACAAGTCTCCCACGCAGGGAAGATCGGATGTAAAGTAAAACACCACCGTGGGCATTCTTTAGTCTATCGCATCGGAAGCATGAGTAACCGTTGAGTTTAAGTTCTTGGGTGTATAACTCTGCATGCAGCCATGTCTCTGCGAGTCCCACTGCATCTAGCCGCTCAGACGCAACGAAACAACAAAGCTCATCGCGATTGTTCATAACACTGCAAACATGTGTGAAGGTTACTCGCAGGAGCCGCCGGGCGTGCCTGAAGTGTGAGCAGCCTGCTTATCCTGATTCCCAGATTGTTGGAAACCACCCGAAAATTTACGATGCGAAGATTTGTTTCCCTCTCACCAGTACGTTTTTCAGCTCAATGATGGCAGATTTGAGCCGCTCCCTGTCTACTGGGTCCAGGTCTGGACGAACATGGATCTTCAAACCTTTCAGCCTACTTAGGCGAGACATGATAAGTCTTGGACTGGCTTCGTCCACAAGAGTGATTCTCATAGGCCGATTTTGTTGATCACCTTGCTTTCCAAGACGGGTAATTTGCCTCACTTTTACCGAGTTCTCACCAGCGTCGAGGAGTCTGTCAATTAGACTCTGTAAAATCTCGACATCGTGATCGTAGCGCATTTGGGGTGATGGATCACTGGACTCCGGCGCGTGGAAGATCACGAGTTTATAACGCCTCTGCTCGGACGAGATTGGCTTTGCTGGGCGAAGTATACTACCAGCCTCACGTGGTTTGGCTAACTGTTGACTTACAGAAGTTAAACGTCCAACATCCCTTCGTTCTTTCCACTGCTCTTTAGCACTCAGGATTTCACCTGCTGGGATATCAGTACCCGTTGGACACAACAAAGGTAAACAATTTATGCCAGGTGCAACTGGGCTTCTCACAACGGTTGGACTTCGTGCCAGTGAGTTTGCACGGGTAGAGGAGGAAGACGGAGCTGAAACCTTAAGGCTCTTCGGGCTAGGTTGTTGGGCCCAACACACGGAGCTGTTCGCAGCGGAATGATGAAGCCTATACGTCGACTTTACTCTTCCTGGCTTTATCTATTTCGACAATTTTCGCGTGAAGTTTGAACGAAATCGTGTTGGATCTCACGAAGACGATGAAAATGCCCAACTGATAATCCAACACATGAAATGTGGTATTTAACTTGGCACAAAACACAAGTGAGGGCATTTGCACGGTATCCGATTATCTTGGAACAAGTACCACAGGGTGACTGCTTCGGCATTGTGAATAATCCGAAAAGAAGATGGCGGCCAGTTGACGGAGAAAATGGCGATATCAAGGTCGCCGAAACGAAGCGATGGAATTACAAATATTTCTGGTCGGAAATGTCAGAATCAGAAATGAAACTGAATTGTATCTAAATTTTCACGAAATACTCCCGATGAACGAAGAAATCCAACGCAAAGTGATCTTGTCAACACAGCCAAAAATAACCGACCGGAGGTCGCTATCCGCAGTTCCGTCAGTTGTCTTCGTTAACACGGCTTACACCATCTCCATTACTTCTTAGGCCGAGAGAGATTAACTTAATGAGCGGGAGATGATCTGTTCTTCTATTCTTGCAAGTATATAAATAAGTATTATAGTTTTCGTCCCACCTGCTCACAAGCTACATAGCACAGCCTAGTCCGGAAAAGCAGCAGACGCATTTCGACCTATTGGGAGTCGGCAGTGGTGCGCATTCACTCGGTCCCCTACTGCGTATGAAACCCATGACTGCTAGAGGCAGATACAAACTAGCCAACAGGTTAAGCCACTGAGCCATTGGGGGCGTCGGCTTGACTACACGATTTGCAAGCTAACTGGGATATTGCACGACCTAACTTCCACTGACCCGCAGGCTACTACCTGATTACTGCGAATTAGTAATATAAAATGGAGCCTCTCCTAGTTTCAAATGCTATGGACGTAGCATCTAGTGAGAGGAAGTCATGACCTTCGGAGGTTAGCCACTGTCATCTGCTAAGATAGTAACCTGCGTGGCAGTGGAAGATAGGTCGTGCTATATCCCAGTTAGCTTGCAAATTGTGTAGCCCAGCCGACGTCCCCCATGGCTCAGTGGCTTAAGCTGCAGACTAATTAGTATCTGCCTCTAGCGGTCATGGGTTTCATGCGCAGTAGGGGACCGAGGGAATGCGCACCACTGACGAGTCCCAATAGGGCGAAACACTTCTGATGCTTTTCCGGACTAGGCTGTGCTATGTAGCTTGTGAGCAGCTGGGATGTAAACATTACAATTACAAAATCCTTCTACTCATTAGTAAATCTTTTATTTCTCAACGACGCGAGACTGTTTCCACATATGGAAAGATCAAGATATTTACAGCTTTTTTTCATTTAGTCCCCTCTACATATTAGATGGGAATATTCGTTATGTTACCGCCATGTCAGTTACTAATGCATGTGGTTCAGGATGAAGTGCGGAAGACTGTGCTGGGGTTATATCCTTCCTTAACCGATGTCCCGTCGCTCTGAACCAGCGCGTTCTGACCAGAAGGCGAAAATGTGAGTTTCGTAGATGAGCCATTCTTTCAAACTCTCGCTGATGCGCAATCCAACTTTATCGATCGATTAAAATACGTTCAGAAGTCCCCGTTCGTAGTGGACTCAGCGAGGCAATAAAATAAGAAATAGTATCTAGGTAGGTAAGAAACGGCTATAACAAAATTTGCAGCAAAAATAATTAAAGTGTAAATACCTGGCAAAGAATCATCCAAAAATAATGGCATCATTTTGCAAGGAATACATAAAATTTGGAAAGTTTTATTGTTATTTCCCTAGTAGGTGGTTTGGGACATCTAAAAATGCTGACCAATGCCGAAAACCTTGCCCTGTGAGAAAATTACTTCAGAATGAAACGAGGATTCTAATAGCAACAGACTGGCGCTAAGTACAATGGGAGTGATAGGTGCATCGTTTGGTAAATGACATTATTTCAGTGCGGCGCAGGTATAATAGGAAAAGCGACCTAAATAATGGCAACCTAATTTCTAAATTGTCAGACGAAGTCTAAAATGTGGGGTGTTGCACAATAATATATGTGATCATGAATTGTAGTGAAAAGCCTTATCGCCGCTATACTCCGGATTATTTCCTCATACAGTGAGGCTTGTGTGCTTCACCAGCCATCACCTCTGTGGTTATTCTGAACGATGTTAATTTTTATTACGTTAGGGTATAGTACGAACAAAAGTATGAGCGTGGAAGATCAGGTCTGAAAAAATAGGATCTGGGTGTCCACCCATCACTGCGCCTGAGATTTAACTTGCGCATAGTAAAAGAGAATTTCATGGAGATGGCCAAGGTAGAATGTAGTGGCGTTCTAAAATCCGAGATGACAGGGGCCACTCTAACACGCCGTTTAACTTTCGGGCCAGGTTAAATGCTTACGAAATGTTGAAGAGCAAGATCATAGTAATGTACAGAAAAGCATCTGGCTTCTCATTCTACCAATCTGACAGCGTTTACATTGACAGATGGCAAGCGTTCAAGTCTGCCAAAAGTTAAGAGATGGTGAGGGTCAAGATGAGGTGAAGTGGAGTGACAAAACCCTAGGTCACATTTGTTGTTTCATCAGAGGAATAGTTAACCAACTACCTGGAATATGGAGTACTGAGGTGAACTTTTTTTCAAACCAAGACAAGGCGAATGTGACCTGCTATCTGAATGAGCTGCGGTCCTACCATTGCGATGGTCTCCAAATTCATTCCCCGTTGGAACTGGTGAGTGCTGTCTTTTTATCCGACGTTCAGATGACGGATTTGTTGTTCTGCTACCCCTTATGCTGACAAGCTGTAACCAGTTGGACTGCTCATACTTTGGACTCCCTAACGCAGCTTCTGCATTTGGCCTGGAAGGATTGCTGCTTACGTCTTCTCTTTTATCGTAAAACTAATGTTAGTATACGTCTCACTCGGATCAGGGTACAAAGACCTACACGATTTCAGCGCGTGTCTAGCAGCTTCATTCGTGTTTTGCGTGGTACACCGTACGAGTACGGATGCAAAAGATTAACGCTGTACGCCATGTCCTATCGTTCGTTTAGAGTCGACTCATCGGATATTAGACTTGCGTGACTCTCATACAAAGGCCACCGGTACAACCTCATGGTTCCGAATCTAAGGCCTCACCCTCTATCTTCTGAGGATCGAATGTTGAAGTATTAAAACGGCCTTCCGGAGAATATAGTCAATGCTAAACTGCTGTCGGAATACCAGAGATACCCAAATACCCACTGCGAATTTTAGATTTGGAGGACGTATCGCACCTAGTTAGAACATCCTCGCGCGGGAGTTGATAACATTATTCCACCAGCGTGCCGGTGGAGCAATGCAGTTTCGGAGTTCTCGCATTCTGTTTACAGTGTTCGGTGTACTGTGTCTTCGTCCCGAATCACTGAAACTTAGCACCTGTTGTTCTTGTTACTAGGGCACACTCTGCCGTGTATAGTAGTGCATGTTAACAGTCCAGAAACATATACTTGAATTCAGTGATGGCAATAACTGATTCCCTATGCGACTTTTGCCTATGGACAACTCGTACAGTCATCTGTCTCCAGCTGTCACGCTACATAATTTATCGTATGATCGGCTGGATCGATTCACATAATTCCTCTTTTCTATATTCTTCCTTATTTCATAGTTGGCCACGACTGGACTGATCTCCTGTGGTGACGGATTACAGCTTCCAGATTATAAAAGACGTTACCTATGCAAGGCAAATTGCCACCAACTGACTGGCGTATAAAAAAGTGTCATAATAGAATGATCCGCATGACGGACTGGGCTGAGCCTTCATGGCCCATAATACATGTTCAAAAGCAGTTCTACAAAGAACAAAACATATGATATACAGGTGATGGCTCATATGCTACTATGCCACACCGGCACACGGCCAGTTATTGCATGGAAGTGCGAGCGAAACCTTTCGAGGGAATACCTTGCATGGAAGCAGGTCCCCTGGGGATGGTTCCACGAGTAGCCGTATTACTTTAACTGGACATCTGTTTAAATCTGCTTACGTTATTGTTCCTGGTTTTTAATTTCTTTAATGCCTTAATCCTGCCAATTAGTTTAGTACCTGTTTTGGATCCATTGTAAAAAGCGTGAACAAATTGATTATTTTTTTGCGATCCTGTTGTACACATTGATCAGACCACATAGTTGGACTGCACCTCGAAACACCGAGGAATATACCATTTATTTATTTATTGGAGGTCGAGAACACAATTTTGTTGGCGCTTATTTCCAAATGCACTTTCCCCTAGCGCTTTTACATTAGTTCACACTTAATAACCAATTAAGCGAAACCTCCTGCGGTTGCACTTACATTCTGTTCACGAATTGAAAGAGTATCCACGCACTTGTGTCAGTGGCCACTAAAATTGATGACCTCTCCTCTTTCCTACCCTGTCTTCGCTGAACCGCACGTATCCTTCTTTAGTGATGCGCCTTACGTTGTGGCTCCAATTCTGCTGGCGCTTAGCACGAAGACATCTTCTACCGATGGACTGAGAAATGATTGTAACGCCATTGTCAACGAGTATAAGCAAGCAATCAATGAGATATCTTCGGTTGAGATGAAGTAGGTCCCCCACTCGTGTCACTAAAAGTTACTTCGTCGTTTTTATCACTTCTGTGCCTTGGTGGCTATGCGCAGAATGCCTACTTTAATATGCTCTTTCTATTCTATTTACCAACAACATAACGATTGACTACACAGGTTTCTTTGCCTATTTTCTTCCAGGCTACAGCTGAAAGAGGACTGCAGAACCATTGCACAAAACTACAAGTCTATTCCTGATTTGCATAAATTCTTTGGTATATAAACTATGAGGTGCATTCCCTTTTCAGGTTTTTTTTCCATTTAGACTGCCTTTACGCCAGTTCAGTACATTTGGGTGCACTAGGTACCGTATTATTCCAGCGCACGCTCTCTCTAAATGAATTGGCCCATTAATTTGCATATCCATCGCCGGAATAACCTACTTATGGACCGTGTTTACAGGATTGCAATTAGGATTTGTTTACTTGAAGGCATCAAGACTTGGCTCATTCGATCCGAAGTTCCTAGCTGTCTTCAACACCATTGCCTGTGGAGCGTCGCTTGTGATAATTGCCTCTAATTTGTCTGCCACAATGAAGTGCGCAGTCGGGAGTTAGTCAGTGATGGTGTTATTGGTTCGTCAGCTCAACAAATAAGGCTGGATTAATTGTGCCGACATGAACATCTAATATCCACTTGCGCCCAAGGTTTGTCGAGAGGTCATCGTTTTGCTTCTTGGACCTGGGTCTAGGGGGAACAATTGCCTACCTAGCAGCGGGAAATGAAGTCACTTATGATACTCCATGACCCTACAAGCTTTGGTCAACGCAAACCACGTTGTGCTTTACCTGAGTTCATACGTGCTAATGTAGTACTTGCCGCTACTTTCCAGTACTTTTAAGGTGTAACTGATGCCGCGTGATCTGTGCAGTAAGCTTGATTATAACGCAGGACAGTGAAAACCGGAGGAACTCTATCCTCTTGATACCATCCTTTCCTCTTATAGTGTCCAGCTGTTGGTGAACGCGTGGTATTTGTGAGGTGCAGGCAACTTGGTCATAATTTCTGCTTATGGGATTCTGGCTTTACTCTTGGTCCTTTTCTCTTATGGTTGTGTGAAGAAAAGTCAATAGTAATTACTTATTTACTTTTGCCCCATCGCGACCAGACTGGATTGGTGCGACAGCCTGTGTAGCTCTTCGATACGCTGAGGTATATTGGATTGTGCCCAGAGCCCCTTGAGGGCTACTCCTACAAGCATGGTCAAAGGTTAGAGGTCCGAGAAAATCCGTTTTCTGTCCTCTACTATGCGGTTGGGAATGAAATGGTATCCATTTCTGTAAAACCGCATCGCTGCATTACTGACAGTCCTCCGAACCAAAAGGTTTGCTTGAGGACACTGATCATACTCCTGTCTAGGTTGGGGCGCCCACATACAACCATGACTATTTCCTCAAACTTCAGCCACATTCTGCATCAGCCGTCGTGCAGCTTTACAAGGGTTGCCTTAGCTGGTGCATACAGCAGCATACGCAGCGTTACCAGTTCGACATCGCTATTGTTACAGGGGATGCGAATGCTCAGGTACATCGTCTGGGCTCTTCAGAAATTCAACTAGGTGGCATGTATGGGCTTAACTTTGAACGGATGGCCAGCGGCTTTTGTCGCAGCTGTGCACAGAGCACCTGCTGTCTCTTAGCAGTAACGCTTTTATGCAAAGAGCGCACTTCTACCACTTAGTCTCCCTCTACAGCTGGCCAGTGATCGACCCAAAACATCGCGTTTGCATAAGTTACACGTAGCGTATTCCATCCTAGATCGTCGCTCATTCTGCAACACCTGCATCGACTCTGTTCATGCCTTGGCACGCTGTCGTTTTTCCATGAATTTTACCAGGAGGTGTACCGTGTCTCCCTCGATTAGCAACCGAGAAGATATCGCCTTCTTCGGTCAGGTAGGCCTACAAGGATGTCCTGTGTACCGAACTATCACCCTCTCATCTTAAAGACATCGAACTTCGTTGGAATGATATTTCCCTCGCTATGCATAACACGGGAGCCTCTGCATGTGGCACTATCAGTCGTCGTCGCTTTAGTCATTGCATATCCGAGAGGTCGATGAACATGCTGGGATCCAGAAGAATGCTCTCTGCTGGCTCTGAGCACATTGTAACCTGACGGACTTTTAAACACGAATTAAAACGGGGCATATGTGTAGACAAGTTGGTCTGGTAAACCGGTATGCCTCAAGAAATGGCGAAGTCGGTAGCAGTAGGCAATTATCACAAACTTCTCCAACTGCTTTGCACCACTAGCTCCAGGAACTTATTCGTCAGTGGGACAATCAGAGACAGCACAGGTGCCATAATTCAGGGTAAGTTGCGTCTTCTAGCTTCTTTAGCGGAGAATGTTTGATAACAACTTGCTTGATGTTGTCCCCAGGGTTCGACTTAGCAGCTTCTTAGTTTGCGCCACGCGAGTCAAAAGACAACGCACCGGACAGGAAGTATATTTGCGAAACACTGCACGGGCCGACGTGGGTATGAAAAACACTCTGATTACAGTTCAAATCACGGCTGAGTGCTAATTTGAATTTATCGATCTCAGTGAATCACGGGACATGTGAGTGGTATGAAACAAGCGATTGTGACAAATGTTCTGCCACACAGAAAAACTCTAGTCTGATTGTAACTGAGACTGTTCTGATACAAGGCACAAGGTTACTTGGGGAAATTGCGCACTTACCTTCCCGAACAAGTAAATTTGTTTCGTTTCTGTGCGCATTTGACTTTGGTCTGACCTAACACCTCCCCTTTGTTGAAATAGTTAGACCGGTAGTTGTATAGCTTTTCCTTCGGGGATCGACCTGAAAGGGTTGCACGCATCTTCTTACCCGTTGAGGCCTTAGTCGGTGTTCATTTCCAGTCCGTTCCACGAGTTGCGTATCCTGTCCGGTCGAGGTGCTTGCGTGCAAAGTGCATAACAATTCATTGAAATCAAATCCTTTGTGGTCGCGTGTCTCTGGATCCTTGCAAACCGCGGTCGTAGTTGGTTGGCGTGACGAACCCATACTTGCCTACCAACGCGAACATCGTACATTACTTTGCCACGTCGTCCCACGACTTGACCTGGTATCCAGCTTATTCGATGCCCTCGATGAGAGGCAGCAAACACTGCGTTTCCAACTCTGAACTTTCTGCGCCGTGCTCGGTACCGTCTGTTGTAATGGGCTTCCATATCCGAATTCGTACGAGGTGATGCATACGGGACCGGGCGCCTGAGTCGAAACACTGGTGTAGCACAAGGTAACATCTTGTTCGCCTGAAACTGTTCAGCAATGGTTTTACTTGGAATAGGTGGTATGGCTGTATGATTTACCATGACGTTCGTTTCAGAACATACATTATTCAGTGGTACATTGAGCAAATTCAATCTATCAATCCAATCCATGCCAAGAAGATTAATGTTGACACAAGAAGCTAAGTAGATGGTTCCACGGAAGCTCAGATCTTTGAATTTAATGTCACACGTGAACTCACCATCTAAACTCAATGGTTCGCCGGATGCATTTCGGGCAATCAGATTGGTGCGCCTCAGTGGAGGTTTGCCGAGTCTCTTCTATGATGATCGAGAAAGGATGGTAATGTCCAATGTCGTATCTATTTGCAAGCATATGAGAACATCGTTAATTTTGACGGTGATGTACTTTCGTTTGTCCGCAAATTCTGTGTGACAGGTCGCGAGAACTACTTTTGTCTTTGCTCCCTGAAACGACGTCTTTCGGGATTTAGAGTTCGTGTATAAGTGTGGGGTAGACACAGGCCTGGAAACGTACGTTTTGCGACAGTGGGATTCTTTGTGACCCAGACGTTTGCATTTCTGACAGAGATGTTTCTTGTAAGTACAGAATCGCACAAAATGCCATCCACCACAGTTCCAGCATGCGGTCGGGGGTTTCTGGTTAGGTACTCTATGCCTCACATTTTTACCTCGAACAGCTGTACGGTAAATCTGTGGTTCACTCCTGGGGTCAGCATTTTCAATCATTTTGGTATCATGCTTTAAGTTAATCAGTCTCTGGCATTCAGCAGCAATGTCCTGTAATGTCAAATGGGGTTCCTGCTCTAACTTGTGTAGGATGCGTGTGCGCACATCAGCATCGGCATGAGATTGAAGACTGCAAACAAATATGAGACTTTTGAACTGATCAGGTGTCATCGTACCGAGTTTAAAACGTTCACACTCTCGGTTCACAACTCCAGCATGTGTTATAAAATCATGGCTATCACGTTTGAGCAACTTTAAACAATTATAACGGATACTGAACAAAGATGCTTGCTCACCGAAAATGGACGTCAGAATTTGCACAGTCTCATCGAAGCAGAAATCTCTTGGATTCTTTGGCAACACAAAATTGGTATAGCGTTCATGCTCAACTGCACCAAGTTTACGCAGCAACAACCGAACTTTCCATGCATCATCTTGCGCCGCCAACTCAACCCGGAAAATATCTTCATATTTCTTGAACCAGGAATCAAAAGTTACTCCGTTTGATTCATCGAAAACGAACTCTGTGATTGCTGTCGTGACCGCGTCTACTGAAGACCGTGTGCCAGCAGCTTGGGGCTCAGATTGAACGTTCAACTTCTGCGCAAATAACTCGAACAATTGCCTCTGGGATTTCTCGAACTGGAGCTGCTGTTGGTGGAGAAGCTGCTGCATCTGCTCAAATGAAATGGACATTTTTGTGCAACACCTCTGTCGCCAGAATCTGTTGTGTCCCCAGGGTTCGACTTAGCAGCTTCTTAGTTTGCGCCACGCGAGTCAAAAGACAACGCACCGGACAGGAAGTATATTTGCGAAACACTGCACGGGCCGACGTGGGTATGAAAAACACTCTGATTACAGTTCAAATCACGGCTGAGTGCTAATTTGAATTTATCGATCTCAATGAATCACGGGACATGTGAGTGGTATGAAACAAGCGATTGTGACAAATGTTCTGCCACACAGAAAAACTCTAGTCTGCTTGTAACTGAGAATGTTCTGATACAAGGCACACGGTTACTTGGGGAAATTGCGCACTTACCTTCCCGAACAAGTAAATTTGTTTCGTTTCTGTGCGCATTTGACTTTGGTCTGACCTAACACTTGGGCCCCTTTCTGCTGGTTCTCTTCCCTGCTCAGGTGGTGCAGGCTAATCCATGGCTGGTTAGTTTAGACAATCCATCGGAGGCCGAGGTCTGAGATTCTATTGACTATGTCTTTGCACCCGCACTATGTTTGGTGGTGGCGTCGTCTGCAGAGCATTGACCCACTTCTCCGAACGGATCTGCAAGGAAGAGACTATCCCAACCAATCGGTGTGGATCATAGTGGCAATATACATGACGGGCAGCTGCACCGAATGTGCTAGTTCAGTTGATCAACTCCGAAGTGTGGTGGATCCAGTTGCCACGACCCACATCACATGAATAACAATAAATAACAACGGCAAGACAGTGTGGTTAAAGGCAAATAGAATGTAAAGAAAGTAGCATAAAATTAACAGTCAGACACAAGAAATCGTATGCAAGAGCACTACTGACTTCGTCATGTCAGATGTGGTCTCTAACCATTGGTGTTGACCGTCCCGGGGCTCCCATCCCCGAAGGCGGCACGCAGCCGCCTGAACATGTATCTCCACCAATTTCTTCATGCTAATATGCCACGTCATGGACTGGTGCAGCCACGGCCTATAATGTACGCTGGTCAACGGCCTACGAAAGACATGGCCTAGCCAACCAGAGCAATTAAGATTCGGCAAACACTCGAGAGACAGCCCAGAAGGCTTCTTGCCAAAAACTAACTGGCGGACCTCATCATTGCTCAGCCGGTGTTCCCACCAGACGTGAGCAATAATCTGCATGGACCGGTGGTGAAACACGGCCAAGCGTTTAATGTCCGCCGTGAAGTGGCCAGGTCTCTGATCCATATAGTAAGACGGGACTTACCGCAACGTTATACACGTTGCTTATCACTGACAGGCTGATATCCCGCTGTCTCCACAGATGGCTGAGTCCCTGGAAAGCCACACAGGTCTTGCTGATGCATGATGTGACTTCCTCAGTCATGTGACAATCAGAGGTGACACCGCTACCAAGGTATGTGAACCCATCCACCACTCCCAGTGGTTGTTGGGTGGTAGTTAGAACCGGTGTGTCAGTCCGGTCCTGCAGCAGTATTTTGCACTTTGATGGTGCAAAGTACATGCCGAAGCGTGCGGTGCTACACGTCAGTCTATCCAGTAGTGTTTGCATAGCCACTGTCATCCGCATACTCTAGGTTTGTCAGTTGGTCACCTGGCAGAACTTCCATTCCGGTAGATTTTGAAAGAAGGGGTATCATGGTCATTTCGATAACAAAGTTGAAGAGGAAAGGAGATATATGACAACCCTGGCGAACGGCACTTGTTGTGCGGAGAACTCAGAAGACAGTTTCCCGTAGGCTCTTATACGGCCAAGGGAGTCACGGTAGAAAAACCGTCGTGGATAGGATTTTAGCCCGCATGCGCTCCATTGACAGGTAGTGCCACAAGCCTATTTAATTTGGGACGGAAGTTTAGATTACAGGTCAGTGACCACCTGACAGAGTGGTTCCCCTCGATTAGTGGCGAACCTCAGGTTGCTATACTTGGGTCAATGTTATTTCTTACTCATATTTACGATCTCCCGCATCAACCCCAGTCACTATGTGCACTGTTTGCAGACGATTTGAAAATTTGGTGTATAACTCTAAGTATCGAGTATCAACCTGGTCCACTGAAATACAACTCCCTCTTAATGCAAGAAAAAGTCGGAGTATCAGTATCACCAGATGTACAGTCATTCGATCCTACACCTTGGACAGTCAGTTGCTCTACCCCAACACATCTGTCAGAGACTTACGAGTGCTTTCGCGACAAGATATAAGATCACTAGAAAATACAGAGAAACTGTACCGTGTGGGACATCGTATGCTCAAAACATTACAAAGCAGTTTCTCGATATGGTCTGAAGTAACACTCCCTAGTCTATTCACCTCGCTCATCAGACCAATCCTTGAATACGCGCCACAGCTTACCATCCGATGAGCCAGTGGGAAACGGAAAAGCTGGAGAAAATACAGCACATCGCAGCTAGAATGATAATTAGTCCTCGAAAGCTTCCGTATGAAAAGCGTTGTGAAAGACTCGGACTCTACACACTGTCCTACCATCTAGTACGGATTGACCTAATTATGACCCATAGAATACTACAATTGAATCACTTCGCCATACTGCAGCCAATATTCCACATGCGGGAACCATGTATCACTCGAGGATACCGCTACAAACTCAGGGTCCCATGCATTAACAGGGTATCACATCAACTTTATATAAAGCAAAAAATCGTAAACTTATGGAATACACTACCAGAAGGACAATTAGAGGTCGATACTGTGAAGTGTTTCAACACACGTCACGACGATTATTTCGGAAACCTACGCTCACGTGAAACGGTGCACATACAATGCAGAAAATACATCCTATACCTGGGAATAATGGCACTTAATACGAACTAACTGAAAAAGGATAAACGATTAACTGACTAAACACTGCTGCCGACAAAGCGCAATCAAATGTTTCTAATTTTTCATACTTCGATAGAGTTGTACAGTCTCGCTCCCAGCTGACGCGGTTAACAGTCGAAGGCAGCTTTCACATCAATGAAAACCACCATTCTCGACCGTCTTTATGTGTGTATCCGCTCGAAAGCTTGGCGAAGAGTAAATATGTAATCGCGACAACCAGGATCAGGGCGGAAGTCGGTTTTCAGTGATTCGCTTTCACGAGAACCAGTAATTCGTCGGAGAATAAATAAATAAGCGGTTTATTCCTCGATAGTGCGAGGCATAGTCCAACTGAGTGGCCTGATCAATCTATATAATGAGATCGCATAAAATAGTTAATTGTGCATGTTTTCTACAACGGATCCCAAATGGGTTTTAGAAGTGATTCGCAGGTTGAAGATATCAGAGAGATTAGGAAACTGGGAGCAATAACAGATGTAGATTGAGCCAAAAGTTCAAGTAAAGAAATTATACCCGTGAGGAGTTTGGATGCAGTGGAAACGAGGCTGATGCCTCGATGATTTTTGCAAAAAGTACGCTGACCCTTCTTGATGATGAGCACGACAGTTGACAGTCGCCAGTCTGAAGGAACCTCTTCATTGTCCCAAATCCTATTAAATAGAATAGTGAGTCCAGCCAACAAAGGGTCATCACCATCTTTCAGCAAAGATGGAGGACGGTCTTCGGGTCCAGGAGCTCATGTCCAATCTCCTCCAAAGTGGAAGGTGTCACATCTGCTTCCCATGGCGGCTCAGGCGATTCGACAAAGGGCAATGTCGCAGCAGGCCTGCTGAAGTTATCTTCGAAATGTTCCGCCCAATGGGCTAATCGGCGACGCCGAGAATGGATCACCTGTCCGTATTTCTCAGCTGTTGTCTCGCTAACGGATGTCTTTCTCGGACCCGTGTTCCGGCTGAGCTGGAACAAAAGGCTGTTCCTAGTAACGCTGGCTATCTCCATTCCACGGGTCCTTGCGATCCACCAAAGTTCCCGGTCGCTTCGAAGACTCCTTGCGATACGTCGTTTCGGAGAGTTACCGACACACTGATAGTGCCCATTGGAACTTGTTTCCGTGCTTCGAGCAGACTGATCGATGCGCCAGAGATCCAATCAAAGTTACGACGTCACAAATTGGATAAAAGACCTTCGTGGCACACTTGAGACGATCCCAGTCAGCGTTCGGCTCACCAACCTCATTCATCACTGACAACTGGTGTATCAGTTCGCTTGATATTGTTGAACTGCAGATTGCGAGTTCAAGTTACAGGTAAGAAGGTTAGAAGGTAGACGCTTCTTTGAAGCGGAACGAGTGAGCGCCAAGCTTACGCGCACTATGGCATGGTCGAAATCCAGGCACATACTCCAAATTGATCAACGGTCTTGGACGAGTGTGCGGCTTCTGTAGCTGATGGCAATCTGGTCAATTTGGCTCCAGGTCATCGAGGAATTCGGTGGACGCTATATGACGCGGTGTGAACGTTTGTGCTGGAAAGCAGTGCTGCTGAGGTAAAGGTTGTCTTCGGCGCACAGATGCAATAATCGATCACTATTGTCTGTTCGGCGTGCATCGACTCTGAAGCGCCCTCCCAGGTGCGTTTCAGAGTCTGAAAGACGACCCACTTTGGCATTCATGTCACCAACAACAATCACGATTTCAGTATTTTACACCATGCGAAGAAATGAGAGCTGTTGATATAAATCGTCTTTGATACCCTCCGAGCTGCATTCAGTAGCAGCATAAACTGAGGCGATAAAAAGGCACCTTAGCTTCAGATGCTGCTTATTAACTCCAGTAGTAGTTCGAAGTCGAACTGCGCACATGCGGCTGTTCACCGGTATCCAGTCGATCAGATTACTTTCAGCATGTTTGCTGAGGGCAATACCATCACCGTAAATACCTTGAGCCATTGACTCGGTATCGCCAGAGATGCGAGGAGGGTAGTCATGGTCGTCAAGTTCAGAACCAGGGAGTCGAAGTTTCTTCACAACGCTATTCTCTTGTATGCGTGTTTCGGAGACACAGCACACATCAGTACCAGGAGAGTGAAGAGTCAGTGCTGCCTGCTGGCCTATATGATTTAGGGTGCGGTCGTTAAAGGAACCAATGTGAAATGAAACTATGTTTAATGGAAGAGCTGCATGTATCGATGGCAGCAGCTGCGAGGTCAGTGGCAGTCTCCTGCTTAGTGGACGAACAAGAGGAGAAGGGGGGAGCAAAGCTAGAAGAAGAGGGAATATTGTTGACGTTGTCGAGAGGGCATATGATACCCTCGGCTGCCCATTCCGAGAGAGGGGTTTGTCCGAGGTGCCCTGCCTCTAGCCCTTGACTCAACAGTTTGGCCCACAAAGCAGTGGGGTACATGGAGGTTCGCTTGAGGGACTCCACCCGTAACCTTTGGTTGAATAGCCTGACTCACAAGACAGTGGGGCGCAAGTCCAGCTCGGGAGTTTGATTGCAGAGACCCAGTGGCATTTGCTTGAAGCCTGTCACACACAGTCTTTGAAGATTTAGAACAGTGCACATATGTTTTACGACCGTATTAGGTTACGCACCTGCGACCGCGGCCAGCCATAGGTGGGAGTTGGCGGGTTTGCAACAATTTGCCCAGGGGTTGTCTGGCTTGTGGCGGGTGGTAGGAGATCATTGAGCACCAGAATGTGCCCTCTCACCGTCAGAGACAGTGCGTGGCGCTCGTGCTCCACATCAATCGAGCTGTGAGCTTGTACCCGTGGAGGTGTCTCCCATGACTCGATTTTAAGGGAAGAGGGTCATCGACCTCTCCCCAATCTTGGAAGAGGATTGGAATGTGGGACTGAGTTACTCTGACTCCTAACCATTGGTCTGTCTGGTATGAGTGGAAGGCACTTGGAAAGTTCCATCCAGCATACCTCAATGGGTCACGGGCGTACGCAAACCTTCGCACCACGCTAAGTTCCAGTTTCGTTGCGAATGTGCTAACCAAAGGGATATTAGCCTAAAACCATTGTTGGCAAAAGTACTGACCTCAATTCTCACCACTCCCCTCACTGCGGAACGGGAACCCTGAATTAGGGAAGAACATACGGATTTCCGTTCAGGATTGGGTTGCATTGACTACGCATTCACGCTGCGGCACATGTAAGAACAGCGCCACAGGTACCATAGACCGACAATGCTGTTTCTCATGATCAAATGCGCGTTCGACTACATCGATCGATCCATTCAATTCGAAACACTTGCGCAGGAACATGACCCCATGAAATGTGGTTTTACATGCCCTGTACTCGAAAACCACAGGCCGCGTTAAAGTTTACGGTGATTTCAAAGCAGAGATTTGTCAGATGTCTCCAACAAGTGGCGTTTGTCATGGCTGTCCAATTTCCCCACTTTAGTTCAACTTCGTCGTCGTCTCCATCATGAAGTTCTCTTGTGGAATGTCACGCTGCAGGCGTAGAGGTTGTGTCTGGTGAAAAATGGTTGATCTTCCTTATGCGGACGTTGCTGTCTTGCTGTGTAACAGTGCTGGAACTGCTCAGTCAATCCTGGATTTCTTCTCTATCGTTTGGCATGTGCTTCCACCCTTAAAGTCTCATGTTCCAGTCGAGTAAGTTCCCGCACCTCTGAAATTGCGCAGGACAGGTATGGCATCCACTAGTTGCTAGCTAGCAACCAGTCATGGCGATCTATCGCAATCACTCGTGGCCTACTGGTTTAAGCCGGTGACGGCTGCACGAGTCGTAGTTTCGTCTCCTAGATGAGTCGAGGAAATGCGCGCTGTTGATGAGCCTCAATAGCACAGAACGATGGACTAACACTTTTCTGGATGCACCAATTGCGGACTGGCTGCTATGAATCTCTATTAAGATCACATCAAGATCCTGTTGATGCTATACAGCAGTTGCTAGTCACTCGAGCAGCTTATATACCGCCTTCGATGCTGGACGCCTGCAAAAGAACTTGTAAATTTTGCGCGTTCGTAATATGCATGTAATTGAAGAATGAGTCACACCAGCTCGCAGCTAGCAATCATTCACTGTGTTCCTCCACCACCGCCCCCTATAATCTAGTGGCAGAAGCCACTGGCTTTCTAACACACAGCTCGTCGGTTGTACTTCTGGAGTAAAACAGAACAGCTATCTAACGTCTTCCTGGATGTATGGGATGATGTCTGACTTGGAAATGGCGGCGACGAATCTCTCCATCTAGGCACCGCTATAGATGCCATCAACTCGCAGCTGCAATCTAATCGCGTAACTTGTGGCATATGTTATAACTTGCCGGTTCCGAACTAGAAATTCGGATACTGGACTGCCCACCGAATTTCAGTCATACCTGTTGCCACATGCCCATCGCGGGCCCGGTTCAGGAGCGAGTTTTAAGCGCGGAGCGACGAGGAACCGTACATCACACGACCATTTGATCCTCCATAGTTTAGTGGCTCAAGCCCTTTGTTTGTGACTTCCGCGCTCCGGATTCGAAGTCTTCACTCCCATTAAGTTCGTTCATCCTTGCAATGCTCCAGCTCACACACTTCTGCTTGTGGTTGCATAGTGACTACGCATACTTGCAACGTGCTTATGTACAGCCTGTATTTATACCTAAGGGTTTCAACGAAGAACAATTATTATGGGCAGATGTATTTTTTTCAGTGGAATCATGTGGACTTTTGGAGGCAAATAGCTGTCCGATGTCTCTAACGCCAGCAAGACACAGTAAGCCTGCAGTGAACCAGATTCCTAAGTTCTTTGATGAAGCAAGCGGGCGGGCGATCGCTTTGTTATGTATTAAACTGTTACCTCAGCTGCATTATGCAGGTGGCCTAAACACAATGCACATGGGGACGCTCGCTGGTAGGACTGGAGTAAGGGATTAGCTTTACATTGTCAATTTTTGATGATGCTTAGTTTTCATGCGACCGCAAGCGTTTGTACGCGCTTTGGGACACTTCTCCAAACTTCGTCCCATAGATTTCTGTTCGAAGAGTTGAACTCTTCTTCCGCGAACTAAAGAGATCTTACTGATACAAGTGTCTATAGCACATTAAATTCCTGAATGGCTGGATGCACTCTGGTTGTAGTTTTAGTTTACCGCGGCTAGTTCCTGCGACAGGATGAGCCGGCTTCATGAATGTCACGAATTGCAGCCACCCAAACGCGGCGGTCAGTGATAAGCTCCACGCAGATACTGATCCAATGATTTCTCCAGTGACGAGCACCATGCACCACCTGGAGTCCCAAAAAGATCGACTTCTGTTTTAACTGCAGCGAGCCACCTTTTCAATTGACCACCACGACGACAACACCAACCCTGGCAAGTCAAAGGCGAAACCACGGCACTAATGAAGTCAGTGTTCTGTCTGCAGAGGACGTGACCGAACCACTGAAGTCTGCGGCGTTGGATGTGCGCTGAGAGCTTCGGAAGACCGTAACAGCGATTACAATCTTCGTCATTGGTGATGCGCTCATACCACTGCGTTTACAAGATAAGCCTTAGACACCAATGGTCGAAGATTTTCAGCTTCCGTGTGTCTTCGGATAGCATCGGCTATGTTTCGCAACCATAGAATTAACTGGCTCGAATGGTTGCGAGAATACTCGGATTTTCGCTCTCAGACCATTTTCCATCCTTCGCCACATGTTTATCAGTTGTAAGAATGCTTTCTGATGTTGTCGGTATGATTTCAGATGTAGCGTGACGATTGGGGAGAATCGCGGATCCAGGTACTCGGATTCAAGAATAGAGTCGATGAGTTGTCTATGTAAGGAGAGTGACCGGGCAGACTGGGTGGCTGACGACAAGAAATGCTTCCTCTTGCTGATGTTAATTTCGAGACCAGTCATAGAGTCTGCTTGATAGACCCGATTTAGCAATGTCTGCGGTCACATAGCATCTTCTGCAAGGGTAGCGATATCGTCAGTGAAATCCAGGTCTGACAGCCGGAAGTCAGGGCTAACTTGAACACTAGGATAGCCCTTAAGAGCATGATGCATAACCCAGTCGTCTGCAAAGCTAAATAACACTGGAGAAAGTGGGCAACCCTGCCGGACTCCAGTATTTTTTCGAGTTCCTTTGTTTCTTCTCCATAGACCAGAATCCGGACCTTCGTACAACGGTAGTATTATCTCATCAAGTTAACGAATAAAACCGACACACCATCGGCAACTAAGATTCTCCGGAATGCATCACGGTCAAACGAATCAAAGGCATTTTGAAAATCACCGAAACAATAAGACGTGGGCTGGTAGCGGTGTTCGAGTACCCGACGTAGAGTGAAGATTTGGTCAGTGCAGCCTCTGCCTGGACAAAAGCCACCTTGATTATGGCGAGTTCGCATGTCCCTCTCATTGGCGAAGCGGGAAAGCAGAATTTGTGCGAAGGTTTTGGCAGCCACATCGATTAGGCTAATTCCGCGCTAATTAATGCGTACAGTTCGGTCACCTTTCTTGTTAAATGGCAGTAATACTGAAGTACTCCACGAGAAAGAATTAATTTTGGTCTCCCATATTGAGCAGGAGAGTTCGTGCAAATGGCGAAGGCGGGTTGGTAGATGCGACTTGTAGATTTGGGCTGAAATCAAGCTCCAGGAGCTTTCTTCGTCTTCAGGCGACGAACTCTGTCTACAACTTGTGTGGGAGATGGCGTTGAGTAATCCGCGTCATATGGGAGCGATTTATGAGGTTGCTAAAATACTCCACCCATCTAGAACATTTTTATTCCGTATCAGGGATGATTTGGCCATCCGATTGTGCAATATCGGCTATGGTGAATAGCGTTTGCCAAAGCTAGACGGAAGAGACTAAAAAGATGACCCAGACTGCCATAAGTTGATGCAGCTTCCAGGTTGCCTGGAATAACAGACTACTAGCGGTTGCGATCATTCCGTGTTGGGCGCGTCCCTCATATCGCAAGCGACAGTTGTCTGGATAGTTCGTGAGACGTGCTTTTATCGCTTTAACGGACAAGCGTATAGTATCTCCAGTTATCCAGTCCTCCACAGGTTTGCGTTCGAGCCCAAGGTAGATAAGGCGGCGTGTTGAACTGACGATTTTAGCCTAAACCAACGAGCGTCCACAGGTTCATCTTCTGCAAGTATGAGGCGTGGTGTATTGGTAGAAATTTCTGCTTCTTTTGCTGCCTCAAGGGATCGGCAGCAGTTAATACGCTTTGCTGAAAGGGTCATCCGACGCGTTGTCAAGCGGAGTCTGAATTTGGCGCGCAGGATTACGTGGTCCGAACCATCTTTATTGCTTGTTTCAGCCCCTCTGTACGCTCGACAGTCATCATGATCGGATTAATTTGTAATCTATTTGGCTAGCTGTGCGGCCATCATTGGATTACCACTTCAGAAGATGCTTCCTGGGATGCTGGAAGCCAGTATTGTTTATGCACACCCGGTTAAAGTCAGCGAAACTGAGCAAGCGGTCTCCATTATCAAAGCGCTCTCCATGGGCGTATCTCCCGAGTATGTGACGGGTCTGATTTTTCCTCGGCCCTGTTCGTGCATTTCGCTCTGCAGCCATACCGAGGATGTGGCGTTTTGGAACCTGGTTCACCACCGTCTGTAGAGTATCATAAAATTCGTCTTTGTCCCTTTCTGCTGAGAGTGGGGTTGGTGCGTAGACAGATTATGGTCATATTCATGGGATGACCTTTGAAACAAACAAATTCTATTCTCGCTGATACTGTCTTTCATGAAAAGAGAGCGTTGTGTGCCTGGCAACTGCGAGTCATAGTGACCCAATGATTTTTAGCATTATCTTCCGGCCCCTTGTAGTACAGCCTATATGAGGTGTCTACACCAGGCTTTGATTAATCGAGAGCCAAAGCCGGGTATTCGATATTGTGACAGACATGCTATATCGATCTACTAGTCATGTAGCGTGAGCATGGTCAGGGTTTGGCTGCCGAAATCCAACAGGGTTTTGACATTCCAGCATCCAATGAATAACGGCTTTCGGGGATTGAGGGACCCAGCTAGCTTACTTGTCAATATGGCCACTGGGTCAGCGCAGAGCTCGTCGTCTACCGTTAACGCTGTAGCATGAGAAGGATCACGGGTAACGGACATGTCGTGAAGTTTCATGACGAGTATGTGTGCGTATGAGGACCTCAGCCTCATCCTGCTTTTGTTCGAAGTTTCACCTCTAGCCTTTACACAACCAAGTGCAGCCTGCAAGGTAGCAGGGAGCTGGGGAATGGTCTTAACTTCTGGCCGTCGAATCAGAGGTCGATCTTTTCCCCCCAGTTGTCAAGCGTGACGCTGCAGCGGATTACAAACTCACCAGCTACCCTCACCTGGTTTAGCCCGTCTGCCTGACGGTTGACTGGGATGTATCCCCTGCCGCGTGCAAAGCAGCTTCTTGGTGTCGCAGGTGAGAGCTGGGTGAAAATGTGGAGACCAGTGGTAGGCGGACTACTCCAGAGGGTAAGGCAGGTCACCTACCAGAGTTGCTACTCCTCGCTGGCACGCCGAAGGTATCCTGGGCCCTCAGTTAAATAGCGTCAGCACGTCCAATGCTCGCACTATGGTCTCACTCGGCTGCGGTAAGCGCTAACGCGATTACGCTGCTCGATATTACAGTGTGGGCATTTCACACGTCACACAATTTTCGGTACGTTATTTTACAATGGTCGAATACTGACATGGTGTAATGTGTTCGTTTTGCATAGCACAGAGTGATGCAGATAGGAGCGGATGATCATAAGCACATGATGTACAGTAAACGGGACCAAAAATCAAATCGTTACACCTTAGTATCGCGGATTCTTTACCATCCTTGCGTCGGCAGTTCGCAGAAATTCAGCGAAACTGAGAACCTGAGCATGCGTCTGCGTGGCTCAGGTGGTGTCAGAATCGACCGGTACGTGTGGGACGATGATGCAGGCTGCGCGTTCCCATAAGCCAGGAATCTGAAGTACATGCAGGAATCTAGTCACCCGGTATTAATTGAGCACTAGACCGATGTCAGCGGGTTTCAGTAAACTGATGTGATTGCTCCCAGCATCATCATCCGAGAGCCCCTATTGGAGACCGGCAAGCAAAACTATGTTTGTCTCATCCCTTTCTCAACGCATTGTGCTTTGTGTTAAATTGCATTTATCAACCATTTTGGCTGCTTTTACTATAGTGGTCCGCCGCAAATCCGTCCTCGGGTCATGTTACTTTAACTGAACACGAATTACTATTATGCTGATGGACGTTTGTAACGGATCGATCTTGCACAGAGGAAGGCGAACCTTGAAAGTTGATGGCGAAGAGTATAGAACGATTGCTACGGAGACATGAAGCTACCAAAGATAGACTTCATTTTTTCATTTAAGAGACATGCTCATCGCTCAGGTAAACAATGGCCTACACTAGCTGCCCTGCCTATGATCGCATAAAGGACAGACGTAACACCTAAGACGCGACGCGTCAGTCCTCTGACCTCGGCCTGACATGCGACCGGCGGACGGCGAGACACCCTGAATCCTCTGACCAGGAAACGACTGTTCGTCGACAATTGTCACAATTGTGGCCCGAAAGGAAGTCTTCTGTGGCACTGAAGCTTGTACCAAGATAGTGGAAGTTGGACTAATATGCTCTCACTGTACCAGTTATTCACATCAGAAATGCGCGACTGTTACTAACCGCATTAATGCGGTATACCAGTTTTCCGGGCCCACTTTTTTCTGTCCTAACTGTACGATAGTTTTTCTTGCAAACCCATACTACTTATCACAATAGCATGACAGTTTGGTGGCCAAAATTGGATTTCGTTTGAATGCAAAGATTGTTTCGCTAGTGTTAACAATGGCACCTCACACAGCTCCGGTGATCACTGCCTCAAGACCAAAGAAAAGGGCCATGCGTTTTCACCATATCACAGTGTCAGAAACCTCAGGAACACCGAACCGATCCGTCCTCGCGAACGACCGAAGCATGCCTGGCTCCACTGTCCCTATTTTCTTGGGTAGGGTACCGACTGATGGAACCTTGGCAACGCCTACACTTCCGGGCGACCGACAGAAACCGAACCTAAAAATCGATTCACATATTCAGCCGTTATTGCCCAATGTATTAAAATTGCGATTCAATTGGCTTCAGCAACAAGATGTACCAGGGACCAGGTGCAAACTGAAGAAGCGTCACCGAAGGCACCCATCGTCGCCCCCCCCCCCACATTACCGAACATGAGATGATAACTCCAATTCATAAGAGAGGTAGCTGTCCCGATCCAGCAAACTGCCGTTCTATAACGCCTCTAACGTTATTTCCATTGGTTATGCAAGCTATTGTTACCGATGCGCTAACGACCTACATAGAAGTATTTACCTACCTTACACAGCAACATCGTGGCTCCCGTCGAAATCGATCATGTACTACAAATCCACTGCTAGCACGATCAAGCTGTACCGAAGCAGTAGACACTGGTGCGGGAATTGATGTAGTTTATCTTGACTTCTCAAAGGCATTCGACTAGTTAGAACATCGCATTAAACTCCAGTTCAACATTGGTGTTGCGCTCCTCCAGCGGGGTGTAGAGGTGACAGTGCATGAACCCCTGTCAGAGCTTATCTAACTTAAATGCGGAGTACAACCGGGATCGGTACTGGAGCCACGTTTGTCTTTGATGTATATCGATGACATAGCACGCCTCATGTTCGAACTGTCCACTCTGCCGATGACATCAAGATGTATGGGATGATCAATAGACCAAATGATAATTCACCAATTTAGGCTATCTGGATAGGGTTTACATATAGTCAGACTAAAATCTACTTCAGTTCAATACGGAGCACTGCATTCAAACCATCAGCTAGCGTGCTGCTATGAAGTGCGTAACCAGGAAATGCAAACATCTCGCGAAATGGATCTAGGCGTTCTGATTTAGGCCGACCTTTGCTTTCCGGATTAGACTGAGAGGGTACCGAAAACGGGTATTCAAACGTGGGCCCCCTGAGACGTGATTTCGGACGCTACAGCGTATCGATTATTCGGCAGGTTCCCGGTGCATTCATACACTCACATGCAGAACATGTGATACAGGTCCAGCGGCCATGTCTGAGAGTTCCCATAGCTTTGGAGATATCTCAACATCGGGTAACCAAGAACGTCAAACGCCTCTACCAAATAACCTGTGAAAATAAGGTGAGAGTGCTGAGAGTCTTCTGCGGACGATATCGGCGAATGCGTGGGGACCTTATTTTGACTTACCGGAGTTTGAGGAACCCCAACCGCACGTGCCACCAATTGCTGGAGCTCAGCCACAACAGTAATCTCAGGGTTGGCAGAGCAGTACCGTAGTTTGAAATGCCGTCGTAAAATCTTTTCCGTACGTCCTAAAGAATGCTCTGGGCGATTCGTTAAACGCTGGCATTGAGCTCCTCCCAGGTGGCCGAGTTGTTGACTTGGACTACACTGATGACATCGTCTTGTTGGGTGACGGTCCATAGGCCATCCAATTTGCACTCAATCGCTTGGCCATTGAAGCATCAAAGTATAGTATGAAATTTTCGCCATCAGAGAATGGTAGGTGCCTGTGCCTGCTCTTATTCTTGATGGTGAAACACTGGAGGTTGTGGAGAGCTTTGTCTACGTAGGAAGCTGCATAATGGCTGGCGAGGCTGTTGCAGACTAGATTTCTATGGGCATTTCATGAGCACGCCTTGGTTTTACTAGACTGAGGCACTTGTGGCGTCGCCACGATATTCGTCTCTCCATCAAAGGGCAGGTGTATTGTGCAACTGTCCGTGATGTACTGTTGTATGGATGTTAGACCTGGCCCATTCGTAAAGGTGACTTGCGCAGACTATCCGCCTTCGAGCACTGCTGCCTACGAACCATTGCCCGTGGGGGATGGCTGCACCACCTAACAAACGTTGAAGTTAGACTGCGTCTCTTGGGTGGAGGCCGCCACTCGCTTGAGTTGTTCATCCCGCTGCGTCAGCTGCGGTGGCTTGGACACTTACTGCGCATGCGCGCACATCGTCTTCCGTGTCGGGCGTTGTTCGCGCTTGCTGGACAGGACTGCAGGAGACGTTCTAGTGGACAACCTACAACATGGATAGGCCACATGAAAAAGCAAACGAAACAGTTGGCCTCAGTCGGTTGTTCTCGACTCCCGGGTTGTGATTTCAGAGATACTGAGTGTCGCTGGTTGGAGAACCTAAAGGTCATGGCCCCGGACTGACATTAATGGCGGACGGTATCTCTGCGTGTTGCTGTGGTTTCTCATCCCTTCCCCAATTAAACAAACAATTAAAAAACTCCAATACTGAGCGAAATACTGCTGGGAAAAGGTTGCATGTTTTTTTCTTTCTATTCGTATCCCTTTTGTTCTGCCATGATTCTGATGGAAAAATATCTGTACCACAGACTGTAATATATATATATATATAGCGTCAATTTTGCGTGTTTGCTTTCTATGTTGGCTGTTTGATATCCCCGGTGTGACTGCGTTTGATTTGAATGTTGACAACGTGCCTACTCTTCTGACATCCTACACCTCAGCATCTTGGAACCGGTTGTTTTCAAACTTTTCTGAAACCCTCCACCTCGATTACTGGCTCCAGACTGTGAATCATTGCTGGGGCGGGGAGGGGGTGTATGGTCTTCGTGGCCGTGTTAGGCTCAAAGGGTGGTTCCATCCAATGTGGAGCGGACTACGGCCCAGCCACTGCCTTATATACGTCCGGTACTCATGATTCCCTAAATAGATAAACAGAAATGCTGCTGCTGTGCATGTTGAAGGGGTGTGGGCCGGCTCCGTGGATGAAACGTGGCTCCCATCCACATGCCTCCCGGTCTTATTCCATCGGGTTTACACTGAATATGGGGCGTGTGGATGGAGGTGTTTGATGGTACAGCGCAAGCCACTTATGATCCTTCTGTCAGCACAGGAATCCTGTGGCTGTTCTATGGAGGCCGCAGTGACAGGCAAATCGGGAACCGGATGCTGCCAACCATGTTCGATGAAGTTGCTTCTGGGGAATATCTCAAACCATTGCCTCAGGGTTCCCAGTCCTTTTGCTAAGTGAACCCACTTGCATGTATTTACCCATCCATGCACGTGGTTCTTCTTTGCGCGATAACAGTGGACAGTGCGAGCAGAACATGAGGCGTGCCATGACATTGGCTGCCGCCGAGTTACCTGAGAAAAGCTGTTGAGTGAAAGGAATCATGGGTTTAACGATTGAGGACAGCATTGGCAGATGATCTGCAATGCGCTTTGTGCGGCTATGACATTTGCGGGCACTGCATCAACTGTGAACCGGTTAACCGGTTAGTGACACTTTGCATGTGAGGCTCTGTAATTAATCGCATTAGGCGCATGGGGTTTGCACACCGCGGACTAGCACAACACCTACGCGGGGTCGGTAGAAATGCGAGTCCGTGCGCCACAATTACACAACGGCACCGTGCTTGGTAAAGGTAGTATGCTTAGGTTGTGTTTGACCCTATGTAGCAATTATCCACTGTCCATTCTCTAATTGGCTCATCGGACGACTTCTACCTAATTGTCCGCTTTTCTCGACACAGTAATCAGGGAAACAACGCTCCAGCTCCTGCCCACAGAAGTTGCACCTACGTGCTGAATGTTTCCGCGACATCGAAGACACTCAGTTCCTCACTTAACCAACTGTTAACGCGTGGTCTGCTAACTCTGCGATCATTGCAGCTGCCATGGTAATTGGTATGATTTATTAGCAGCCGAAATGCGACAGTCGCGTCGGCGAAGTAAAAACCCAGTAATATAGGTTCCCAGATTACGGTGACCGATAGTACGTCGTAGTGTTGCCCAAATTGGAGGGCTGTATTGCATAAGATAACCTTACGTGGCTTTTAAGCAAAAAGATCGGTGAAAGATAAAAACAAGTATATCAGTGCCATGACAGATGTTTACATATCCATGAGGTGTATTGCACGCGCGTACTTCGCACTGACATGTTCCACCGTTTTGTTTACAATTGTGCCGCGTAACACAGGCTCGTTCTTCGGATACAATCTTCTCAACGAACTGGATCGTCCATTCTCTTTTACTCAGCGCACCAGCTGGATCTCCTCGGAGCATCTCGGAATATCGGCGCCGCAGGGCATGTTTCACCTTTGCCTTAATGATACTCAAAATACGTTCTATTGGGTTCATTGAAGGCGAATATGGTGCAAGTCGCAACAGTCTCCCTGATTAGTAACGCTCTAATTGAAACACATTCCAGATCCATGTGGCATGGTGCCTTGTCACATATCAGCAGACACCTATCAGTAAAAGCGGTGTCGTTGACATCAAGCATTTGCCGAAACCACCGTGTACACCTTTTCTTGTTGTAACTCCCCCTTAGGACGGTATATCCCAAAAGTTCATCTGCGGTCATTGCACTGATAAAGTGCAGATTTTGTCTGCGATTGTACGCTACAGTACACTGCGCACGTCTGTCACGTGCTGAACGCCCCCTTGTGCGAGCGCTAAACTGACAAATTCGTTTCATCAATCCAGACTGCTTGCAACCCTTCAGCTTCCAAATTCATGAGCTGCAAAACGTACGACTTCCTTCGGTTCTTGTTCTCAAACGTGTTCATCGAATCCGGTATAGCGTGTAGCTTTCTCACAATAATGAGGCAACCCTCCAGGTACCGGACTTATGTGCTGATGCTCACCTACACATTGAACTCCGATTTCAATCGGAAACGAAGACACTCTAAGATTATGGTGGGCTCCGCTTCCACCCATTCCACCAGAAAATCCACGTGAATATCAGTCAATGACTTTCGACGTGCCTCGCCACGTTTTCTTTTTGGTTCGTTTGACTCTAACGTTTTAATCCAACTTCGGCAAGTCTTCAGATTGACATTTAACACAGATGCAACCTGCTCCTAGTCATCGCTTTCTTCATAGGTGTTTAATATTCCGGTCTTGACATCCGCCGGATGGCACTTGCGTGTGCCTCCTCTTGCCATTGTGCGTTGAGTGAAGTAAATGATGGAGTTGCACCGTATAATTACCTACCTGCAGTATCCGCGCTGCGCAGAGGTCCAACAAGTTACGCGGTAAGATGGAGACGGGTTCAAACGGAGACGTAGCGGCAAGCCAACGTTGTGAGCATCAACCATACTGGGGACAGTATATATAGGGGAGCTCGTATTGGCCAATCCAAGTGCACCAACGGCGCAGAGCGGTGATGGATAGGCCACGGCTAGAGCGCAGGCGGCCTTCGTTGCAAGGTTAGGGCATTCAGTGACGCAAACGCGGGACAATGGGACATCCGGTAAGAAAGACAGGAGATTGGGTGGAACTCTCTTCAGGGCGGGCAATCGTTGCTGACTTTGTGTGTCGAACGAGGCCAAATACCTCCCAAAGCGTGGTCGAGGTGTACCGCACGCCACGATGCCGCAGTTACGTCTGGGTTAAGAAGTCATTTGGTACCCCTATATATAGGTGTCAGTGCAGAGGCAGGTGAACTGGGAGATACCATGGAGGCCGAACTGTCTGGCAATGGCAAAAGCATTCGTCATGACACATTTGAGACGATGCCAATGGGCGTCAAGCTCACCAACCTCATTCATCACTGACCATTGGCGGGCCAGTTCGTCATGATACCGTCGAACTGCAGACTGCGAGTTCAAGTTGCAAATGCGAGGCCTAGATGTCGGGCGCTTCTTTGAAGCAGGAAGAGTGAGTGCCAAGCGTGCGCACACTAGAGCATGGTCGGAATCCAGGCACGTACTCCAAATTGACCGACAGTCTTGAACTGAGGTGCGCCATCTGTGGCTTACAGCAATATGGTCAATTTGGGTCCAGGTCATCGAGGAGTTCGGTGGGCACATGTGACACGATGTGAACGTTAGTGCTGGAAAGCAGTGCTGCCAATATACAGATTGTGGTCAGCACATAATTGTAGGAATCGATCTCCGCTGTCTGTTCGGCGTGCATGCACCCCGAAACAGCCTTCCAGGTGTTGTTCAAAGTCCGAAAGGCGACCCACTTGGGCATCCATGTCACCAGCAACAATCACAGTATCAGTAGATGTTGCTGACGATAGAAGTCGTCCTTCATACCCTCCGAACTGCAGTCACTGGGGGCATAAACAGAAGCACTGAAAAGACACGTCCTCAGACGAAGTCGAACAGCACACATACGGCTGTTCACTGGTATCCAGTCGAGTAGATTGCCTTCAGCATGATTGCTGAGGGCGATACCGACAGCATAATAACCTTGAGCCATTGACTCAGTATCGCCAGAGACGCGGAGAGTGTAGTCGTTGTCAGCAGATTCGGAACCAGGAAGTCGAAGATTCGTCACGACGCTGTTATCTTGTACATGTGTTTCGGAGACAGCACACACCAATAACAAAGGAATGGATAGTGAGAGTTCGTGCTGCCTGTTGGCCGATATGAAACAGTGCGTGGACGTCAATTGAAGCATGGCGAAATGAGAATCTTGGTTTGATAGCTTCAGTTGCGAGGTCAGTGGCAGTCCCTTGCGCAATAGACGAAGAAGAGAGTGGTAAGAGTAGAGAAAAAGAAGTGTTGGCAGCGGGGTTGAGAAGGCTGCACGTTCCGGAAGAAGTCTGAGGTGCCCAACCCCTAGCCTTTCACTTAACAGTCTGACTCACAACGCAGTCAAGTATATGGAGGTTCACTTGAGTTGCTCCACCAGGAGCGTTTGACTCAACAGCTAGACTCAGAATGTAGTGGAAAGCAAGTCCAACTTGAGAGGGTAATTGCAGTGTCTCATGGCGATCTGCTTAAGGCCCGCCAGACGCAGTCTTAGTGGATCTAGGGCAATTCCTGTGTTTTTTAACAGTAGTCTCTAACACACCTGCGACCACAGCCAAGCGCATGTGGGAATTGGCGGGTTTGAACCCATTTGACCAGGAGCTGACTGGATTGAGGCGGGTGGTATCAAACCATTAGGCACCGCGTGGTGCACACCCACGGTCCGAGACAATGGGTGGCAATTGTGATCTATACCAATCGAGGTGTGAGCTACTCCGTAACCTGTTGTTTCCCATGGCTGGGTGGAAGAGGGCCATGGACTTCTACCAACCCTCCAAGAGAATTATGAGACTGAGTCAGTCCGACCTCTAACCGTTGACAAGTTTAGTATGAGCAGTCCTGATGGCACCTGGAAGGTCAATCGGTCACAGAGGCACACAGACAATCGCATCAAGTTAACGTCTAGTCGCGCCACGATGAGATTTGTTTCTCCGCTACGTCGTTGTTGTATGGTGTGGTATCAATACGGGACTTGCCTCTGCGTAAGGGAATAGTTTCCACTTTTGTGATATACTACCATTTATTGATGATAACATCATTTGGCGAGAGGTTCACAATCTGTTCGACAGCTGTGCATCTGCAGGAATCACTTCTCGTAGGTAGGGTGACTGCCTGCGTGTAAGATACTCTGCATATGATACCAGAGCTTCTACTCCTATAGGTTCGAAACGCATGCCCTACAGTTCTCTAACGTCGAACGTGACTTAGATGCACTGGTTAGGGATGACTTGGGTTGTTCTGAGCACACGGAAATCGTTTTACAATCTGGGAACCATCAGGTGGAACTAGCAAGTCAACTAAGGCAACCGAAACCGAAGCTCAATCTCACTGATCTTGAGCAGGCTCAACGTCGGGTTTCCAAGTGCGTCATTGGAACGCATAATGTGCCACATGAAAAGAGGCGGAAACACGGGTATCACTGGTTACGTGACAATCTGCTAATGATTACATTGATCTGAGCGACCCGAAGCATGTGCGACACTCCTTACTGCAGGTAGCATTAACACCTAGCTGAGATCGTTCCTTGAAACTGGCACCCGGAGTGTTGCGAAAATCTCTTTCCGGTTCACGTATGTCGCTCCTGGAACGATCTACCACATTCGGTCTGTTTCGCAACGACTCTAACCGTGTTTAAGAACCGTTGGATGACGTACTCAGCCACTTACATGCCTTAGCAACCGCAATGGGAACAATGAAGCAACGATATGAGATATTCCCCAGGAGCAAGCTCAGTCGAACAACGGCGTAACAAAAGCACTAGGCGAGTGAAACTTCGGGCGCCCTAACAAACACGTTACACAACCACGTTGACGATGCCAATGTGGGGCGCGCGCGCGCCCCCACTCATCTGTTTCGATTCGCTATATTCATCAAGCGAAGACCTTTCAACATTGCGCTCAGTAAGCATGCCGCACCGCGAAAGGCACCGCGGTCCACACACTCATCGCCTCTCCGGTGTCACTAGCCCAAATTCCATGCCAGCCGAGCCTCGACAACGGTATGTGAGCGACTTCATGTCAGTATTCCCAACGACCAATTCATTTGGAATCAGTCATGTGGGTGCTTGACACTATACAGGGAGCTCAGCGATGAGGTGCGCGGACACCGCGCAATTAAATTTCACGCAGAAATGCAAATGCCTGAAAGCTTACGTGCCAACCGCCATGATCACGCGTGACTGCTAAACCCAAGTGGCGCCAGGTGAGTTTTACGAGTATGCCCCATAACATGCGTGTAGCTTCAGTGTGGCCAGTCATGCCTGAATGCCAGTGTCGGGCGCGACAAAATCGCACGCGATTTGTGTCAAACCCAAGCCTTCTCTAGTAACCCATAGCATAAACTCGTCTGACATGATATTGGTTGATTTGGGATTGGTCACTCAACGATTGGCGCGCGCTTTGGGACGTTCGCGTCCGTGGGATGAGGCTTGATTGCGTTAAAGATTATACTGTAAGATGTTTTGATGAATTAGATTTCCATAAGGCTGAGTTTGAAAGCGTTATGGATGCAATTAACTGAGAAAAGGTATAGCTTCAACTCACGCAAGCGCGGAGCGTCACTCCTGTCTTGTCGACGAGCCCATGTCTAACCAAGCGGACAAGCCCTGTTCATCGCCTTCTACTTGGACCCCTCGATCCTCCCTGAGATTGGCGTGCATCAATGTACGCACATTGTTACAGATCGGTCAACAGCACTTGCCAGAACAGTAGAGACCCTATCAATCGATCTTTGCTGCTTATCGGAAACCCGCTTGCAAGACTCGAGCTCTGTGTTAACTCTGCTATCCCCTTCAGGCGACGTTAGCAGTGCTTTCTCACTTCGTCTATCCGGAAATGATGGAGTTTCGAGTGCCGGCCAATCCGGTGTGGGTATTGTGCTGTGTCCTCGGGCTGAAGCTGCTCTGGTGGACTGGATCCCAATCGGTAGCCGGATGAGCGTCGTCCGACTGGCTGGCTTGTACAAGACTTTGAAGTAGCGTGGGACTTATAGGTGCCTGTTTGTCATCGCTGCTAACGTGATGACAAACAAACTATGGCGATGAATCGGTAAAACACGACTTCTATCACCAACTGAACGATGTTTGCCACAGAAGAAACACGGACACTGTAGTGCTTGCTGGGGATCTGGACGCTTAAGTTGGAAAATTGTCCATTGAAGAGTTTCATTTGGGTGGTCAACAGGGTGCAGGTTCCCGGAACGATAACGGTGAGCAGTTACTTCATTTGTGTGAAGATGCTCGTTTCTTTCTTGCGAGCACTAATTTCCGACACAGCCCACGCCGGAGGGTGACATGGCGCCCATCAGCATTGAACTAGTCATGGACGCAAATGGATCACATTGCAATCAGTTACCCTTGGCGAGGATACGTCCAAAACTGTCGCTCGATCTGCACATGTGTGAACAGTGACCATGGACTAGTTTTTACCGACCTGCGGGTGTGTTTTGGTGGACGCCCGCGACGATGCTCTGAGCGCATACGCACCCACCAACTGGCGAAGCTAGGTCTTCTGAATGCCTATCGAAGTACGCTGATATTCGGGTTGAGTAAGTGCCCACTAAATGCAGTTGAGGCCACCGGTCACATATTCACCAGACTTTATTAGAATCAGTCAGATCCTCATATGGCAAATCAAATCGCCAACCAGGACATTGGGTCTCTGCGCAGTTTCTGGAAATTATCGATGCACGCTGGAAAAGTGCGGCTGGAAGCGAACACAAGATTCGCAAAGATATCAAGGCAACACAGCGTGCAAGCCTGAGAAGAGACCGCGAACCCTGATAGTCTCATCATGCGTTCTAGAAGGAAGTTGTTCCGTCTGCTACGGGAAACGGGCAGCAGTAGACTTGGTGTTAGTGAGACCATATGTGACGAGAGTGAACAACCAATCTACAACTTGTCAAAACTCTTGGAACCTTGAGCTGAACACTTTGGAAGGCAATTTAATCGGCCTATACTATTTCTCGCCGGCAAGTGATCGACCTGCTCCATGTGATGTCCCTTTGGACCCGCCGTCACGCACAGAAATCAAACGTGAGATCAGACTTTTGAAGTTGAACAATGCCAACTGCTCAGATGATCTTCATCCGTCCCTCTTCAAATCCGGGGGACCTGTTCTAGTACATGATTTACACGAGTTACTCGTGAAACTGTGGGAGCATGAAAGTGTCCCAATCGACTGATGCCGCTGAGTTATTGTCCCGACCTTGAAGGTAGGCTCGCTTTCGGAATGCGGTAATCATAGAGGAATCAGCCTTATCTCAATTGCCTCAAAATTGCTTGCCTCTGTAGCCCTTCACAGATTGATTGGTGACCGCGAAAGCCAAATTCGTGAGGAGAAAGCCGGGTTTCATCGTAGTTGGGGCTGCATCGATCACATCTTCAATTTACGTCAATTGTTGGAGCACCATCACATATATTGTTGGCCCACTGTTGTCTTGTTCCTCGACATCATTGGTACCTTCGATTCTGTTGATCGATGTGCCCTTTGGGACTGTCTACTCAGGAAAGGTGTGCCCTAGAAATATGTAAATATTGTCCCAGCGGTTTATGCGCACAGCTCGGGTAGAGTGAGAGCTTATGCCCAACCGTCGTCTCCCTTCAATATCTCCAGCGGTGTAAGACAAGGATGCCCGCTGTCGCCATTCGTTTCCAACTTCGCTATTGATGAAGTCATGGAGATCGAGTTCACAAAACACGAGCTACAAGGTGTGGAGCTTCTCTCAGGTGAACGATTTCTTGATGTGGAGTGTGCTGACGATATTTCCCCCATCTGTGACAGGTCAAAAACATGTCAAAGAGCAGTGGGTAGATAAGCACAGCCTGTCAACGGCTTCCGGCTATGCTTTGCACCCTCGAGGTACAAAGCTTTCCTCCAAGCTTGACTGGGACTGTCTTCTGCGTTGAACCCTAGTGGGGAACAGCTAGAAGTCGTTCAGAAATCCAACAACCATGCCACATGGAACTGGAATGTGTTTCAAGTAGAACGTTACTAATCAGGGAGACTGTTGCGACTTGCACCATATTCGCCTTCAATGAACCCAATAGAACGTATTTTGAGTATCATTAAGGCAAAGGTGAAACATGCCCTGCGGCGCCGATATTCCGAGATGCTCCGAGGAGATCCAGCTGGTGCGCTGAGTAAAAGAGAATGGACGATCCAATTCGTTGAGAAGATTGTATCCGAAGAACGAGCCTGTGTTATGCGGCACAATTGTAAACAAAACGGTGGAACATGTCAGTGCGAAGTACGCGCGTGCAATACACCTCATGGATATGTAAACATCTGTCATGGCACTGATATACTTGTTTTTATCTTTCACCGATATTTTTGCTTAAAAGCCACGTAAGGTTATCTTATGCAATACAGCCCTCCAATTTGGGCAACACTACGACGTACTATCGGTCACCGTAATCTGGGAACCTATATTACTGGGTTTTTACTTCGCCGACGCGACTGTCGCATTTCGGCTGCTAATAAATCATACCAATTACCATGGCAGCTGCAGTGCTCGCAGTGTTAGCGGAACACGCGTTAACATTTGGTTACCTCAACAACTGAGTGTCTTCGATGTCGCGGAAACATTCAGCACGAAGGTGCAACTACCGTGGGCAAGAGCTGGAGCGTTGTTTCCCTCATTACTGTGTTGAGAAAAGCGGACAATTAGGTAGAAGTCATCCGATGAGCCAATTAGAGAATGGACAGTGGATAATTGCTACATAGGGTCAAACACAACCTAAGCATACTACCTTTACCAAGCACGGTGCCGTTGTGTAATTGTGGCGCACTGACTCGCATTTCTACCGACCCCGCGTAGGTGTTGTGCTAGTCCGCGGTGTGCAAACCCCACGCGCCTAATGCGATTAATTACAGAGCCTCACATGCAAAGTGTCACTAACCGGTTAACCGGTTCACAGTTGATGCAGTGCCCGCAAATGTCATAGCCGTACAAAGCGCATTGCAGATCATCTGCCAATGCTGTCCTCAACCGTCAAACCCATGATTCCTTCCACTCAACAGATCTTCATTAGAAAAAAACAACATCCGCCAGTACGAACAATTTTTGAAGGTTTATATCAACATGGGGTGACGATAAACGCAGTAATGTGTTCATCTTCGGTCCCTAGTTCTTGATGATTAAATGGGAATTTTTCAGTTTCTGTTCGTTTTGTGTCGACTTAGTCAAATTCCTCGGCCATGTTATCTCCTCTACAGGCGTCGTGCCACTGCAAGATAAAATCCACGCCACCATCGACTACCCCGATCATCATTCTTTCAAATAGATTAGGCGTTTTGATGGGCTTGTCAACTTTTACCGACGGTTCATACCAAACTGCGCGTCGCTGATACAATCTCTCACGGACTTCCCCCAAGGGAAAAGCAGGAAGTTTGAATTTCCTGCCACTGCACACACCACTTTTAAGACGCTCAAAGGGGCTATCGCCAACACAGCTCCTATAGCGCATCACGACCCGGCAGCCCGACTGTTCCTCAGTACTGACGCGTCGGCCATGGCAGTCGGCGCTATTCTGCAGCAACGAGTAGGTGACACATGGCAGCCCTTAGCGTTTTTCTCCAAACGCCTACAACCTACCGAATCTCGCTACAGCGCGTTCGGTAGAGAACTACTAGCCATATACCTAGCGGTACGTCACTTTCGACACATCTTAAAAGGCCGCTACTTTACCGTCTTCACCAACCACAAACCCCTGACTTACATGCTCGGCTCGACTACCGACCGATACTCCAGTAGAGAGTCGCGCCACGTAGACTATATCGCTCAATTTAGGACCGATATACGACGTGTCTCAGATTTGCACAACACCGTCGCTGATGCACTTTCCTGAATTCAAGCGATATCCGCCGACGCAGGCACCGCTATCAACTTGGCAGCTATGGCCGCAGCGCAACTCAATGATCCAGAATTTGATCTACTTCACAGGTCTCCCTCACTGGACATACGACCCGTTCCGCTAATATCATCAAACGGAATTATACTTTGCGATTTCTCTCTGGGCACACCGCTCCCAGTCGTCCCACAGGAGTTTCGGCAGACCGTGTTCGACACGTTGCACGGTTTCTCTCATCCAAGCGTTCGTGCATCAGTTAAACTCGTAACCACACGGTTTGTCCGGCGCAATGTCAATCATGACGTTCGTACTTAGGCAGCTGCTTGCCTTCCGTTTCAGCGTGCAAAAATCCATAAGCACACTAAAAGCCTAGTAGGAACATTTCCTACGCCAGATGCACTTTTCACCACGCACACGTCGACCTCGTACGTCCTCCGCAGCTTTCGAAATGTTCAGTATACTTGCTGACTTGCATCGACCGAGTCGCCAGAGGCTATTAGGATTCCGAACTGCTCTTCGGAAACGGTAGCGAAAGGCTTTCTGTAGCGCTGGATAGCTCAATACGGCTGTCCCGTCACCGTGAGCACCGATCGAGGGTCACATTTCTCGTCCACTTTTGCCATTTTGCTTAAGGATTTAGGCTATCGCCATGTTCAGATGACAGCGTATCATCCGGTCGCTAACGGTAAGGTGGAGCGTTTTCACCACCAATTGAAGGCCGCACTACGTGCACACGCAGATCCTTCATGGTCTGAAACACTTCCTCTCGTCATCCTAGGCTCAAGAAACACTGTTAAAACTGATTTCGATACAACACCAGCGCAGTTAGTCCACGGCCGCACGCTGCAGTTGTCCGGACAGCTGGTAGCACCAGGTCCGTCTACTTCCTCTTTTGACTACGGGAGTTACACCGATCGATTGGCTCACCAGATGCGTGAGCTACGTCCACCCGCTTCTCGATCGCAGAAGACATCAGTGTGCGTGCCCGAGAAGTTGTCTACGTGTTCACACTTCGTTCTTCGCGCAGACGGTGTTCGACAGCCTCTTCAGTCGCCGTACATGGAACCCTTCAAAGTGCTACACCGTGCGAATATGACGTACACTACTGACCGCGGTGGCCGACGCGAAGCCGTCATGATCGACCATCTGAAGACTGCGTTTATGGAAGAAATCACCTGGCCTACTTCATGTAGTAGGGCTTCGTGCGATGCCACAAATCACGGCTCTAACTTTCATCAGCCTAGGGTAATTGAACCAGACCAAGAGCCCGGTCTACAAGCATCAGCCATTCTGACATCTCCCGAAACTATCCCGCCGCCACCCACGAGCAATCGCCGTGGTCGGGAGGTGCGAAGCCCGTTCATTTTTCAGATTATGTACAATGTAAATACGCTTAGGTTTGTGGATATTGTATATATTTTCCCCGTTATTAGTCGATTAACGTTTTGAAAATAAGAAAAAATCAAAAACCAAAAAGCCTTTCTCTAAAAAGATATTCAAAAGCCTAAAAGTCTAAACACGCAGATCATTCGTTCTTTCTTTCTGGCGTTTTCTGCGCGCGTTTTTCTATTTTCTCGTCTTAACATGCCCCAACCCTCGCCTTCTATCAAGTGCCTCACACGAGCAAAGTTTTCGAAGATCGACGCAGTCAACGATGTTCCTGACGTAAACACTTGTCGTTTTCTCCGCGGCATGAGGGTCGCTACTTCGTGGGACGATGGTCTTTTCTCCGTGGAACGAGGGTCGTTTCGGCGCGGATTGTGATGCGGCGGAGGGAGAGACCACTCCCAAGCGCACCGTTGAGGTTGAAGTCCTGTCGGCCTGTTTCTGGACTAGCCAGTTTTTGTAGTCCGACAAGCCCGCTCCAACAACTCGCCGAAATGCACCCTGCCCTGCAATCATTAATAAATCACAAACAACACAGCGGACTCCGACTTCAGGCGAACCTCCATTTGACGCGAACGCCCACTCACTCGGCAAGATTTTACCCTACCAACACTGATTCACCCGTCATTTTCGACAATGAAAGCTCATTTTGTTCAGCCCTCTCGGGAGGAGCTCTGTAGCGCCCCAAAAGATAACTATTCTATTTTGTGTACAATTTCACTGATGACCAATTGTACACTATTCTTGCTTGTTTTAATCTCCCTTACATTACGTCCATGTTGACCTACATCCGGCTCGACACTCGACCGCCTTGTAAGTTCCCGCGCTAACGTGTTCCTCCTGTCTTGCTTCATCCGTCCGCGTCTTCTTGTAGCCCATCGAATGCAGTCCGCTCTGTCCGACTCCAATTGCCTTCTGATATCTGCGCTTACTTTCGCCCACCGTCTCGGACTAGTATTTACTAGTCCTGCAGTTCTTGCATAGAAGCCTGATGGCTCAGTTCGCCTTTGCGGCGACTATAAAGTGACGGTTAATTAAATGACGATGACGCAACTTTGTCGGGCGGATAAAAGTTCTCGAAACTTGATCTAAGCGATGCTTATTCTGAAGTGAAGCTACTGAATCCTCAAAGCAAATTGCCACCATCAATACAGACATACGATTATTCTGCTATAACCTATTACCATTCGGGATACACTCCGCGCCGGCGATATTTCAGAGGATTATAGATAACCTAGTGAAAGGCGTACGCGGAGTTTGCGCTCACTTGAACGACATTTTGGTTACCGGTCCTACCGACTACAAGCATGTGATAGCACTTGCAACAGTCTTGCCTTCAAAAGAGCGAAGTGAAACTCAATTACTCTAAATGTGTCGTATGATTAGTAAACGTCAGTCCGAGACGATGCGTTTAATCAAGCGCGGAAATCAGAAGGCAATTGAAGTCGGACACAGCGGACTGTATTCGATGGGCTACAAAAGACATGGACTGATAAAGCGAGACAGGGGCAAACGTTAATGTGACACAGTGTAGTCAAGTATCGAGCCGGATGTAGGTCAAGATGGAGGAAATGTAAAGGAGATTAAAACAAGAAAGAGTAATGTACAACTGGTCATTAGTGAAAGTCTACACAAAAGATAAGTTATATTTTGGAGCGCTACAGTTCCTCTCGAGAAGGCTGAACAAAATGAGCTTTCAATGTCGAAAATGACGGGTGAATCAAAGTTGGTTAGACAAATTGCGCCGAGTAAGGGAATGAGTGGGCGTTCGCGTCAAATGAGGGTTCGCCTGAAGTCGGAGTCCGCTGTGCTGTTTGTGATGTATTGTTTATTGATTGCAGGGCAGCGTGCATTTCGGCGAGCAGTTGGAGCGGGCATGTTGGACTTCAAAAAACTGGCTAGTCCAGAAACAAGCTGACAGGACTTCAACCTCCGCTGCTGCCAAACGGTGCGCTTGGGAGTGGTCTATCCCTCCGCCGCATCACATCCCGGGTCAAAACGATCGTCGTCCCACAACAAAACGCCACGCGTTCGCGTCTTGATCCGCGTTGTCCGTGGTTATCCTCGAATACGTCCCTCGTGTGGACCAGTCGATCGAAGGGGAGGGTTGAGACATGTAGAAATGAGAAAGCAGAAATACACCCGCGTAACACGTCAGAAAGAAAGAAAAATGATCCGCGCACAAAAATGTTTGGACTTTTTGGTTTTTGGATATTTTACAGGAGGTTTTTCGGCAGTTTTTGCGTTTTCAAAACGTTAATCGACCAAAAACGGGGCCAATATTTACATAATTTACAAACCTAAAAGTACTTACACTGTACATAATCGGAAAAGCGAACCGGCTTACGAAGCTCCCGACCACGGCGATTGATCGTGAGAGACGAGAGGCCCACAGTACACGATGACGTCTGAACGACCCTAGGCTGTGAACCTAAATCAGTACCCGCCGCAGGAATGCTACGCGTCTAACGCGGCGCGATTATTCGTAGCATCACAAGAAGCGTTCGCGGTACCCATAAGCTCAGCGGCCTCGTCGATAAAAGTTGATTCGAGGCGATCGATGGTGACGGCTTCGCATCTGCCACCGCGGTCAGTAGTGTACGTCATATTCGCACGGTGTAGCACTTTGAAGAGTTCCATGTACGGCGACTGAAGAGGCTGTCGAACACCGTCTGCGCGAAGAACGAAGTGTGAACACGTAGACAACTTCTCGGGCACGCACACTGATGTCTTCTGCGATCGAGAAGCGGGTGGACGTAGCTCACGCATCTGGTGAGCCAATCGATCTTTGTAACTCCCGTAGTCAAAAGAGGAAGTAGACGGACCTGGTGCTACCAGCTGTCCGGACAACTGCAGCGTGCGGCCGTGGACTAACTGCGCTGGTGTTGTATCGAAATCAGTTTTAACAGTGTTTCTTGAGCCTAGGATGACGAGAGGAAGTGTTTCAGACCATGAAGGATCTGCGTGTGCACGTAGTGCGGCCTTCAATTGGTGGTGAAAACGCTCCACCTTACCGTTAGCGACCGGATGATACGCTGTCATCTGAACATGGCGATAGCCTAAATCCTTAAGCAAAATGGCAAAAGTGGACGAGAAATGTGACCCTCGATCGGTGCTCACGGTGACGGGACAGCCGTATTGAGCTATCCAGCGCTACAGAAAGCCTTTCGCTACCGTTTCCGAAGAGCAGTTCGGAATCCTAATAGCCTCTGGCGACTCGGTCGATGCAAGTCAGCAAGTATACTGAACATTTCGAAAGCTGTGGAGGACGTACGAGGTCGACGTGTGCGTGGTGAAAAGTGCATCTGGCGTAGGAAATGTTCCTACTAGGCTTTTAGTGTGCTTATGGATTTTTGCACGCTGAAACGGAAGGCAAGCAGCTGCCTAAGTACGAACGTCATGATTGACATTGCGCCGGACAAACCGTGTGGTTACGAGTTTAACTGATGCACGAACGCTTGGATGAGAGAAACCGTGCAACGTGTCGAACACGGTCTGCCGAAACTCCTGTGGGACGACTGGGAGCGGTGTGCCCAGAGAGAAATCGCAAAGTATAATTCCGTTTGATGATATTAGCGGAACGGGTCGTATGTCCAGTGAGGGAGACCTGTGAAGTAGATCAAATTCTGGATCATTGAGTTGCGCTGCGGCCATAGCTGCCAAGTTGATAGCGGTGCCTGCGTCGGCGGATATCGCTTGAATTCAGGAAAGTGCATCAGCGACGGTGTTGTGCAAATCTGAGACACGTCGTATATCGGTCCTAAATTGAGCGATATAGTCTACGTGGCGCGACTCTCTACTGGAGTATCGGTCGGTAGTCGAGCCGAGCATGTAAGTCAGGGGTTTGTGGTTGGTGATGACGGTAAAGTAGCGGCCTTTTAAGATGTGTCGAAAGTGACGTACCGCTAGGTATATGGCTAGTAGTTCTCTACCGAACGCGCTGTAGCGAGATTCGGTAGGTTGTAGGCGTTTGGAGAAAAACGCTAAGGGCTGCCATGTGTCACCTACTCGTTGCTGCAGAATAGCGCCGACTGCCACGGCCGACGCGTCAGTACTGAGGAACAGTCGGGCTGCCGGGTCGTGATGCGCTATAGGAGCTGTGTTGGCGATAGCCCCTTTGAGCGTCTTAAAAGTGGTGTGTGCAGTGGCAGGAAATTCAAACTTCCTGCTTTTCCCTTGGGGGAAGTCCGTGAGAGATTGTATCAGCGACGCGCAGTTTGGTATGAACCGTCGGTAAAAGTTGACAAGCCCATCAAAACGCCTAATCTATTTGAAAGAATGATGATCGGGGTAGTCGATGGTGGCGTGGATTTTATCTTGCAGTGGCACGACGCCTGTAGATGAGATAAGATGGCCGAGGAATTTGACTAAGTCGACACAAAACGAACAGAAACTGAAAAATTCCCATTTAATCATCAAGAACTAGGGACCGAAGATGAACACATTTCTGCGTTGACCGTCACCTCATTTTGAGATAAACGATAATACATGTCCGAGCGTGTCGGAAGTGCTCTTCTCTTGAAGGGTTCGCGAATAAAATGTCGTCCAGATAAGCGTAGGAGAAGTATAGGCCAAGACAAACTTGGTCGATGAAACTGAAAAGTTTGCATGGCATTCTTCAGACCTAATGGCATGTGCACGAATTCGAACAGACAAAATATAGTTTTCCCGGTAGTTTTAGCGATATCCGCTCGTGCTACCGGAATATTATTGTACGCTCGCACCTGTCCAACCGGATTGATGCAACAAGCCGAATCGACCCCCGAGGTGGGCTGCGGTGTATTCATCAACATATTTAACAAGCTCGTGGCAAGCACATCCGAAACCAAACTCTGTCGGCCTAAAAGGATGAAGTCTTTCGTAAGGAGCAGGACAAATAAATGCATGGCATTACGGCAGTTGGCATGGCGCACCTACATAGCCTCCCGAACGACGATACCTGGGATGTCTACACAATGCAAAAGGAACCACTGTGTCAAACTCGTCCGGGAGGATAAATTGAAGAACAAACAAGTTCTAGTGGAAAAGTTTTGCTCCAATCTCAAACTGCTATACAGGCACGTAAACAATTTGCGCCGTGTTAAGCGCGGTATTCCTGCTCTGCACACAGCATGCGGCTTAGCCCAAACCGCACAAGAGGCGGTCAACGTTCTTGAACAAAAATTTGGCCGTACCTTCCAAAGTGTGCAATCATCATACATCCTGCCTAAGCAGATAATACCGCCATCAGGGTTTAATCACATGTCGTTTACCTCCGCAGCTGTACTGAAAAGGCTGATGTCACTGCGCGAATTCAGCTCCCAGGGTGCGGACGGCATTCGCCAGAATGAGTTGAAAGTTGCTGCCATGAGTTTGGCGGCGTCATTAGCAATTTTCTTTCAACGATGTCTGAACGAGATGCACGTCCCCACGATGTGGAAGCACGGAATCATCACGCCAATCTAAAAGGTGGCAGCCGTGCTGAACCAGCAAACTATCGTCCGATAACACTACTTCCTGTGATCTACAAGGTCATGGAGTCCATTGTAGCTGAGGTTTTGATGGGGTACCTGGAGAACAACAAAATTCTCGTTCCAGGGCAACACGGATTTCGCCAAAATCGGCCCTGTACCACCAATCTGTTGATTGCTCGTGCAAGCTGGACGGAATCTGTGGACGTTGGTGTAGAATTCGACGCGGCCTACCTGGATTTATCAAAGGCATTCGACCGTCTAGACCATTGTATTCTACTCCACACACTCTAGAAATATGGAATCCTCGATCCTGTTCTGTTCTGGATAGGAGACTTTCTCGTGCAACGTCACCTGAATGTGAGGGTTCGAAGCAACCTATCAGAATCCATCAAAGTTCAGTGCGGCGTACCTCAGGGCTCGGTACTTGGACCCCGCCTGTTTTTGGCTTTCAAAAATGATCTTGCGAGCGTGCTATATTCTAATTGTTTGCTATTTTCTGATTATCTAAAGGTATGGCGTACTATAGCTACAGTGGAGGATCACACAGCGTTACAGGAGGACCTGGACAAAGCGTACACATGGTCCATCGAGAACATGCTGCATTTCAACGCCACCAAGTGCAAAGTTCTCAGCATACGGCACAAGAGTATGCACAAGTACCGCCTAGGACCTCACATTCTACAGCGGGCTTCTCACGAGCGCGATCTCGGCGTGCTAGTTCAAGATGACCTCGGTTGTTTGAGGCAGACTGAAAAGGCAGCTAAGAAAGCAAACCAGTACCTCGGCTTTCTTCGCAGAGTTTTCGGGAACTTTGACCCTTCAGTCTTTCCGAAAATGCGTACGTGAGGCCGCACGCGGAATACGCTTTTCAAGCGTGGCAACCCTGGCTCAAGCACCATCTCAGCGCGCTCGATACTACACAACGTAGGGCAATGAAGAGCGTCAGAAGTTTGGCCAGTCTCCCTTACCCACTCAGGCTGAACATTCTCAAAATATACAGTGGACGTTATCGGCGTCTAAGGGGCGATCTCATAATGGTGTACCAGATCCCGAGAAACCCCAACCACCCATGCCATCCCCTTCTGATACTCAGTCAAAATACCGCGCTAAGAGGTCACCAGTTTAAGCTGGTCACGCGGTACAGCCGCCTGGAATTTCGGCGAAACTTTTTCTCCCTTCCAATGTCACAGCCTTGGAATGCCTTACAGGAACATGTAATTAATGCTCCCACCCTATCCCTTTTCAAAAATCGCCTTGACGAAACTGTCACATTTACACTATGTGCTATAGCCCATGAACACAAGATGCTGGCAAAAATGCACAACAGACCGTGTACAGTGCCATAACTCTACTCGAGAATGAGTCACTCCAAACCCCTTGCACAAAATTTGATAAACGCTACTACTGTAGAAACTGGATTTCTGTATCCCGTCGACCCGAGACAGCTGCACAAGAATAAGCGTTGTCCTTGCAATTTTGTAATTTTTTCTTGCTTATTACATGATCAATAACCACTCCCCTTATTCTTTTGTGTGCGTACATTCTCAATTCAAACTCCCTTTATACGGCAGTGCAGGTAAATCTGTAATCGCCCGAACCGACAATTCCATTATCCCTTTATCTATCTTTGCTCACTCTAACCACCCTGCAAGACATGTCAAGCACCTACTTTTATACCCGTTATAAATCATTGTTCATTTGTGTTGAAGAGGATTTTACACGCTAGACTGGAGGTGAGATCCATGAGATTTGGGATCGGATCGCGATCATGCTTGGTAACCGTATTCAAGGTTCGATAATGGTCACAAGGAAGTCAGTCCCCCAAGATCTTCTTCGGGACCATGTGAAGAGGCGACACCCATGGGCCGCTGGAAGGTTTGACGATACCAAGCTGAAGCATGTGGTCGAATTCAGCTCGTGCTGCACGTAGTTTGTCCGGAGCAAACCGTCTTGCCCACGCGCTTACTGGTTGACCACGCGTGACTGTGTGGTGAGGGACCTCTGTCGTGACTGGTGGAAGCTCTGCAGCCGGTCGAACCAGCCGTGGATATTCAGAGAGGAGGCTTAAGTAGTCGGACGGTGCGTCGGCGATCCGAAAACACAGGGCTGATTATCGGGGCATCTGAAAGGGCGCCATCAACACTTAGTTTTGTATGGTCGTCTAAAAGTCTGTGGTGACCAGCATTTACAAGCAACCCAAAATGTCGCAGGAATTCGATACCGATTATTGCGAAGGGTACAGACGCAACCATGAAAACCCACTGAATATCTCGGCGAAGATTGAGGTCCAGGTTCATCATGCGCTGACCGAATGAAGCTGTGGGAGAACCGTTGGCCACATGCAATTTGTGCGTAGGATTTGAGTGGTTGTCGTTCGCGTTCGCTGGGATAACGCTGACTTCCGCTCCTGTGTCGATGAGGAAATTGATGGAAGAGCAGAGCAAGAAGTAACCACCTTTTAACAGAATATACTGAATGCAGTAATTTCGCGTCTTTTAGCTGTTTACAGACAAGTTTTGGAAAAGAACAGATTACATAGCAAAGGTAACAAAAATGCAATATTATCGGTGAAAATTTAACGCGGTCTGAAGTCTGAGTTCACGTGACCCGGTCAGAGGAAAGTCAACACTAGCCTCACTAGGGTAGTGCGTGGCTGGTCACGAAGTCTGTTTGTTTGCACAAACTTGGCTTCGACCGCCGAGGCCTCAGCGAACTGAAGTAGCCGAGGACTGCTTTGTTTGTTGATTACCTCAAACCAACCACGCGGGATTTCGCACAAGGCAATCAAATATGTGGCGTGCAATAGCTAGTGTGTAGTTTCAGACCATTTGCAACCATGTATCGTGAGAGGTGCTGTGCGATTCTCGCCTTCTCTCAGTTCTTCCGACGTAATTGCTACCGCAAGTACAGGTGAAGAGGTAGATGCACGGAGTGGCAACTTGGGAGTCTGGTCTGTCTAGGTTGGATTGGAACAGCAACCTCCTGACTTGGTGTAATGCCACTAATTCAGTCGCGTAATAGCAATTCTTAATAGACTGACGAAGACGATGTCGACATCCTGTCAACTTGGTCCCTTTTAAACGGCAGCGTTATGAATATTTTTCTTTGGAACATCTGTTGATGGTTTATCTTCCGGCTGTAAGTTCGCGTGCCATGCTATAAATCGCTCGAGATATCCATTCTTTTGTATTGTCGAGGTGATGCGTTCTAGTACACATTCAATAGTCTTCGGAGAGCAAATTTGACGAGCTCTAGCAAAAGCCGTACGAACTAAAGCTCGCTTGTAGTTCATAGGGCAGAAGCTATTAAAGTTCAGGTACTGTCTCATCCGTGTTGATTTTCTGTACACAGACCGAACGAGTGTGCCGTCAAGCTTTCTCTGTAAGTTAACATCCAGGAAATGGAACGATCCATCGGATTCATTTTCTATCGTGAATTTAATCGCGGGATAGCACTTATTCCTCATTTCCGGTAGGTATACCGCCTACTCAAGAGTTTCAACAACGACGAATGTGTCGTCCATACACCAGCCATAAAAGTGTACATTCTGTACGTAAGAACATAATACGGTGTTTTCCAAGTGGCCCATGAAAAAATAAGCCAAAACTGTGCCCAACGGACTGCTGATGACCACGCCGTCGATTTGTCGATACAAGGTTTCATTAAATCGAAAGTGAATATCTTTCGTGCATAAGCAGAGTATTGATCTGAGTTGGGACGCTGGGATCCCGACTTTAAAAATATCTGGCCATTATATCTAACGTTTCTTCCAAAGGGACTTTCGTGACCAGCAAGCAAACCCGGCTGCCTTGCGGTAAAGTTTTGAACCAAAAGCTTTGGTTGAGAAACCTAACCGTTTTCCCATCTAGGCCTGGGCAACTGACAGTGTTCCGCTCACGCAAAATAGTGAACCTTTCTTCTAACAATTTCTTGATGTTCTGACCGTCGCATAGGATAATCAACGGCGCCCTATCTGCTGCATCGAGCAGGGTTGATGGGGGTTTGAATGTTACTGCTCAGGCCTTCTCGTCTCCTAATCCCCTTCCTGTGCTTTTTCATCCTTATCGTCCCGCTGCAACTTTACTTTTATCCCCCCATTTTCAATCCCCCAATTCTTGGCCCTCCCCCATCTTGCTTCAATAGTCGATAGTCTTCTAGTTTCAACTCACACACAGTCGCAGGGAGTAGCTCCAATCCAGTCGACAAGTCCATGTTCAACTAAGCGGAGAACGTCGGTCCCTCTGTTTCTCTTTGGGGTCCTCGAATCTCACTAAGACTGGCATGCCTCAACGTGTGGACTTTGCAACAGATTGGTCAACAGGCAGCACTCGAGACCCTAACGATCGATATTTGCTGTTTATCAAAAACCAGCCTGCAAGGTTCGTGTTCCGTGCTTATCCTGCGATCCACCACATTCAACACTGGCGGCACATTCTCATTGCGTCTGTCTGGCGATGATGCAGCTTCAAATACCAGCCAAACTGGTATCAGCATTGTTTTGAGTCCCCGGGCTGAGCTGCCCTGATCGATTGGATCCCAGTCAACAGTCGGATGTGTGCCGGTAGATTAGCTGGTTCGTTCCAGGCTACGAAATCGCGCGGGAACAAATGGTGCCTGTTTGTCATTGCGGCCTACGCCCCTACAAACTGTAGCACTGATTCGGTGAAAGATGTTTTGTATCAGCAACTTCACGATCTACGTTACAGAAGAAGCACGGATACTGTGGTGTTGGCTGGCGATCTAAACGCCCAAGTCGGAAAACTGTCCTCTGATGAGCTTAATCTGGGCGGCCAACATGGTGTAGGATCCCGTAATGATAACGTTGAGCTATTGCTACAGCTGTGTGAAGATGCTCATCTCTTTCTCGCGAGCATTAATTTTCTACACAGCACCCGCAGAAGCGTGACTTGGCGCCCACCAGCTCCGCAAAAGCCATGAACGCAAATCGATCATTTCGTGATCAGTTACCGCTGGAGAGGCAGTGTCAAAAATAGTCACTCGATTTGGTGCGCGAACGTGGACTCTGACCACCCACTTGTTTGCGCCGACCTCCGGGTGCGTTTTGGTGGACGCCCGCAATGTCGGTGTGAACGGACTGACACCAGCCAGCCGGCGAAGCCAGGTGTTCTGATGTGTATCAAAATGCGCTGACATCTGGGCTGAGTAAGCGCCCACTGAACACCGTCGAGGATCACTGGTCGCAAATTCATCAAACGTTACTATCAGCAGGCATGTCTTCATGTGGCAAATCAAATTGCCAAACTGGACATAGGGTCTCTACACAATCTCTGGAACTTATGGATGTTCGCCGACGTATTCCGGAAGCGAATACAATGAGGCTCACCTGAAGAAAGAACGCGAAGCCTGGTGTTCTCATCGTGCCTCAGAGATGGAAGCAGCACTTACCGTTGGTAATCACCGTAAGTTATTCCGTCTGATACGGGAAACAGGCAGCAGGAGACCTGGTGTTAGCGAGACCATACGCGACGAGCGTGGGCAACCGATCCACAGCCTGTCAAAACGCTTGAAGCATTGAGCGGAACACCTTTCAAGGCAATTTAACCAACCTGTTATCGCTTTCTTTTTCGGACATTGAGCGCCCTTCTGCCTGGGCCATCTCCCTGGATCCGCGCTCACGCGCAGAAGTCGAACGTGAGATCAGACTGTTAAAATTACATAGGGTCGTAGGGGCAGATAGGATTCCCCCAACCCTTTTCAAATTCGAGAGACCTGCTCTAGTGGATGATTTATACGAGTTGATAGTGAAACTTTGGGAGCAGAAGACTGTCCCGACAGACTGGAGTCGCTCCGTCATTATCCCAATTTTCAAAGGAGGCTCCCGTTCGGAATGCGGCAGTCATAGAGGGATCAGTCTGCTTTCAATTGCCTCTAAATTGTTTGCGTCTGTCACTCCACAGACTGACTGGCACTCGTGAAAGCCAGTTGTGTATCGTGGTCTGGAATGAACAAAAACACGATGAAACCACAAAAATAGGCAAAAAACAAATAAATACACTATATAATCAAGAAAGGGAACGAACTTATTAACAAATTACAAACGACCAAAAGAGCTTAAATTTGCGCGTGCGAATCGGGGTCACTAATTTGTAGGACTGATAAATACTAGTTCGACACGATGCGCTGATTCAAGCGCGGACACAGCGGACTAAATTCGATGGGCTACAAAAGATGTGGACTGATGAAGCGAGACAGGAGTAAACGTCAGTGTGACAAGTTACAGGGCAGTCAAGTGTCGAACCGGATGTAGGTCAACATGAACGTAATGTAAGGGAGATTAAAACGAGAAGGAATAATGTACAATTGATCATCAGTGAAATTGTACACAAAAGATTATAGGTATCTTTTGGGGCGCTACAGTGTCTTCTTTTGTGATACCGTTGAGTATTTGGGGTTTCGTTTGAACAGACATGAGTTACATTCCCTGTGCGAAAAAATGCAACCCATCCTGGATACTCCAACAAACGAAGTATTAACGAACTGCAATCTTTTATTGCGATGGCGACCAATTACAGTCGATTCTTACCCAAGTTGGCTACTCTTCTCGCACTATTGTATCCTTCGCTTCTTAAGAATACCAGGTGGCTGTTGTCTAATGAACAATAAAAGCTTACGATGCTGTCAGATTGGCTATCAGTAACGCGGACTTGTTAGTGCCTCTTGACCCAAAGAAACCGATCACTCCTCGTTTCGATGCGTCACCCATAGGGCTCAGGTCTGTACTATCACACTAAATGGAAAACATGATCAAGCGACCAATGCTTTTTGCGTCCAGAAGTTTGGCGCCAGTGGAAAAGAACTTTGCGCAGCTCGAGAGGGAAGCTTTAGAGTTTATTTTTGGAGTCAAGAAATTCCACCAGTATTTGTGGGGAAGAAAATTCGAAATCTTTATTGATCAGAAGCTTCTGTTGATCCTGATTGATGAGAAAAAAGGCAGAAACCAGATAGCCTCACCTAGAACGCAATGTTGAGCATTACTGCTCTCCGCTTAAAATTACAAGATCGCCTATGTCCCTGGGAAAGCAAATAAAATCGCGGAAACTCTGAAACATTTACCGTTGAATCACCTACTAGATTGCGTACTTAAACCTGGGGAGCTAGTGCACCTGTTGCAACATTTGAGGGAAAATCCGGCATCAATTGTAGATATCCGTCAGGAAACTGAACGGGATAAAGTTCTGGCCAAAATCAAGCATCTAGTTTCTTAAGGTTTGGCCTGAAAGCTGTGAACCGCAACAACTGTCTTAATTTATTCGACGCACAGAGCTTAGTCTCGAGGATGGCTGTCTCCTATGGGGATCTAGAGCAATCATACCACCATGGTAACGACAGAATGTCATACAAGAGCTTAAAAAACGCACCTATAACGAGAATGAAGGAAATTGCGCGATCCTATGTGTGGTGAACTACTATTGACAGTGATATAGAACAGTTGATACGACACTGCGAAGTGCGCCAAAGCACTCAAAAGAATGATCCTCCAGCACCACCTATTATTAGAAAATGCCGCAGTAAACCTTGAGACCGCATAAACGCAGAATTCTTTAGCCCGATATATATATATATATATATATATATATATATATATATATATATATATATATATATATATATGGTTGGCGGCATCAGGTTTCGGATTTGCCTGTCACTGTGGCCAGCCACAGGACGCCTGCGCCTACAGAGGAACCACGGGTGGCTTGCGCTGCACCATCCACAACCAACCACATACCCCATATCCAATGTAAACCCGAAGGAATAAGACCGGGAGGCATGTGGATGGGAGCCACGTTTCATCAACGGAGCCGGCCCACACTCCTTCACAGGCAAACACAAGCACGCTGTATTTGGGGAATCAACCGCACACAAGACGGTGGCTGGACCGTAGTCCGCTCCACACTGAGTGCATGGAACCGCTCTTTAAGCCTAGCAAGGCCACAAGGACCGTGCACCCGGTCCGCTCCAGCAACGACCAACTGTCTCCTGGAGCCAGTATGGACGAGGTAGCGGGTAATAGACAGGTAGGTACCTTGTTAACATGTACATCAAGCGCAGCCACACCGGGGATATCAAGCAACAGCCATTCACTTGAAACGACAAGCTGAAATAAAATAAATCCAATAATGCATACAGATACGGTAGCATAACTCTTCGCTAAATTACCATATGAAGTAAGTTGGTTAGCAACGAATCCGCGATAAGTAAGAAATGTCCGCAAGTTACATAAAAACACTACAAACGCAACAAAGTTACCGAAGATAAGCGCAATTTGCGTAAGCAACGTGGCCAGTGAATAGAAGATTATTCGGGTAGGTAGAACAAACCAAATGAAGGGAAACGCAATTTATCCAGCTTAAAATGACCTAGTTTAAGTGTAAGTTGGTTTGGCCCAACTGCGGTGAAGAAGCATCAAGAATGCAACATCAGCCTCAGCATGGGGCTGATGTGCATGTTGACAAGGTGCCTACCTGTCTAGTACCCACTACCTCGTCCATACTGGCTCCAGGAGACAGTTGGTCGTTACTGGACGGGACCGGGTGCACGGTCCTTGTGGCCTTGCTAGGCTTAAAGAGCGGTTCCATGCACTCAGTGTGGAGCGGACTACGGTCCAGCCACCGTCTTGTGTGCGGTTGATTCCCCAAATACAGCGTGCTTGTGTTTGCCTGTGAAGGAGTGTGGGCCGGCTCCGTTGATGAAACGTGGCTCCCATCCACATGCCTCCCGGTCTTATTCCTTCGAGTTTACACTGGATATGGGGTGTGTGGTTGGAGCGGTGAGTGGTGCGGCGCAAGCCACCCATGGTCCCTCTTTAGGCGCAGGCGTCCTGTTGCTGGCCACAGTGACAGACAAATCCGAAACCGGATGCCACCAACCATATATATATATATATATATATATATATATATATATATATATATATATATATATATATATATATATATATATATATATATATATATATATATATATATATATACAAATAAACATTTAGAAGAGTGCCACAACACATGAGTAACAACAGCAAAAAGGAGGAAGAGTGTCAGGGGAAAAGATGCGAAGATCCATGCGTTTTGTTGGCAGAGATATTCCCGGTTGCCAAGGCGCAGGGACCCCACCCTGAGCCTTTCGTTTTAAAGAGATGATCAGCAAGGCATCGGTGCGAGTACGAAGACGGTTGACAGACAGGTGGCTCATTCGCTCTCTTTATGTTCGGTTTCAGTAAACAGAGAAGCCTGTGGTCAGCAAAGTTGTTCATCCGTCCTCCGTTACGGGGAGGGTCTAAGCTGAAAAATCTGAAAAATCGTAATTTTTGACCATTTTGGAAAACCATACAAATGTCAACTGTAGTCATCCTAGAATATAAATCTGCGAACCATTTTTCTGTTTGCATCGTTTGTAATGCAGTGTTTCAGCATTTTGTGAAGCATATGCGACTTGTTTTTCTATGTATTCAAGCTCATTATATATGCGTAAATTTTAAAACGTTGCATCTCGGCTTGTAGACGTCTTAGAAACTTTAGTCAAGTTGCATTCGATTCGGCTTTGCAAGGCCTATCTGGTAATTCCGCATTACCATGCCGTTTAAAAGAACCATTTTCATTGGTTCTTAAAGTGAGAGAAGAGCCATCTGAACCAATAAGCGAGCTCGTCTAATCGGTTGCTAGTAAGCCGCCATCTTGGATTTCTCAAAACACAGCACTCGTGTATGTGACGATTTTGTGGGCACACCTTCGTTAATTATGGGAAAACGAAAAGAAAAGGCAGCTTATACACAAAGGAAACGTAGATTTTGTGGCAATCGCTACTCTAAGAAACAAGAACAAGCTGCTAGAAGTGATGACAATAATGATATTGTGCCAAACACAAGATAAGTTTGATGTAAATAAACCTTCGACATCTGTTTCTAGCACCAAACTTGGATCTCCAAATTCACAGTTTGAGTTTGATACAAATGAGGGGCTAACAGGTCTTCGATTTACTGATGTTAAACTTCTTGTTAACTTTGTAAACAGTTTGTTGTGCCCTCGGTGTAGACAACCTCTGGGCAAGAACGAATCTTATGTGACTGAAAACAGAAGCTCACAGTCCTCAAAGTTCACTTTCCACTGTCAGTGTCAGCATGAAGTATCATGTCCTCTGCAAAATGTGGGAAGACTTATGAAGTCAGTAGAAAGTATCCAGTTGCTCTCTTTGCCATAGGAAGGAATTACAAACATGGCAAGAAATTTCTTGGAAATATGAACATGCCTTCAAATATGCATAAAAGTAGTTGGTGTCTTCATAAGAAGAAGATTCTTCATGCTACACAGGCCATTGCCCTAGAAAGTATGCAAAAAGCTGCAGATGAGATCAAGGAAAAGAAATGAGAAAATATGACCGTCTCTTGTGATGGCACTTGGCAGAGAAGTGGATTCCAGAGCAAAAATGGCGTGGCCACAGTTCTCCCAGTGGATGGCCATAACTCGAAGGTTCTCGACACCTCAGTTTTGTCAAACTATTGCAACGCTTGTGCAAAGAACTAGAGGAATAAAACTGAGACCGAGTTTCAGGCATGGAAGTGTTCACATGTACAAGACTGCGACAAGAATCAAAGTGGGTCGGCAGGCAGCATGGAGCATTAGAAATATTCCGCCGAATTGAGCAATTACATGGACTGCACTATGTTTCTTTTCTTGGAGATGGTGACAGTAAATTTTATGCATCAGTACCAAATGCAGAACCACCTGTGTATAATGATGTGAACATTTCCAAACTTGAGTGCTGTGGGCACGTGCAGAAGAGAATGGGGTGACACCTGACCAATAAGGTAACTGAGCTGAAAAAAGAGACCTTTATACACAATGGCAAGAGTGTGCAAGGAGTCGGTGGGCGAGGTTGTCTGACAAAGAAGGCAATGTTAAACATTCAAGGACATGATGGGGCTGCAATAAGAAGAAATACTAATAATGTGCCTCAGATGCAAAAAGATATATGGGACATATGGGAGCACCGCAACCGTGATCACACTAACTGTGGAGACTGGTGTCCTTCCAAGAAGCAGCCAGCTGGAGACTCTGACAGGACTGTTCTCCCTCCTTATGTGTGCAAGGCTATCAGACCTGTTTTAGAAACTCTTGCCATTGAGACATTATTGTCAAAGTGTGCCCATGGAGGAACACAAAATACAAATGAAGGTTTTCACAATTTAATTTGGCAAAGGTGTTCAAAGGCTGGTTTTGTTGGAAGGCAAAGGCTTACTCTTGCAGTTGCTGCAGTGGTTTTCAGTGATGGAGAGAGGGGTAGGCTGCATATATTTGAGAAGTTGGGGATGTCTACTGGATTGCATACCAGACTGTGTTGTAATGAACTAGACAGAACAAGAATTCATGCAGCAGCTGCCGGACTTCTGCCAGCTGAACGACGAGCACGGAAAGTAGCGGCTTCAAGGGAGTGTGAAGACATCGAAGATTTCTATCTTGCTGGCGCCCATGAGTAATCCAGGTTAGTTTTCTAAGTAAATCATATCATGGGACATCACCAAAATTTGTACAAATTACCGATATGCCAGAAAAGTTTAAATGACCTTCATTTTTCATGTATTTCAACTTTAAAGCCATTGTTCTCAAAACTGCGTTTTTTCACTTACGTCAGCGTTCTGAGGATAATTTCAAAACTAATGGTCCAAAGTCAATAAAATTTGGAGGAGATGCTCTTCTTTAGTTTCTGCATGGAATAAACTAATTTTAAGTGTCCAACACTTGTGGTCAACTTTTAACCTCAGTTCAGATTGTTATGCAAATCTGAACATCAGTATTGGAAGATCTAATTCAGATACAGAGTTGAGTATAGTTTATTCTAAAGCCGAACTATATCTAAATAACTGCACAAAATGTTGGCTCCATACATAGAATACTTTTTGATGGGACCCAGAACGCCACAACAACCAATTCGGCATCACTAATTTAGGTACCTTACTAAAATGTGAATAAAAATATAATAAACACACTTATCTTTATTTCTCTATCATATATTATTTGCATGATAAATAATGATATTCCCTGCAAAATTTCATTAAGATCTGACTATATCTAGACATATACACCGAGCTTTGAAAAACACAATTTTTGACTTTTCAGCTTAGACCCTCCCCTTAAGTACTCACCTCCAGGTACAGAAGTGAGTGGTCAGTGACCCTATAGCCAGTCACATTGGTTTTGACACAGCGACGTACGAGCTCTTGTGGTATTTTATGGAGAACCAGGTGACCTGCCAAGAACTCCCCGCGCGCTGAGACGCTGCCGTTGGTTGTCCGCGGCTGCTTATTCATCTCGCCTGCAAGCAGACGAGACTTATTCGCAGTTATCTCCACAAGGCATTCCCCAATCCGCAATCTGGGGACGCGCACGATGGCGTACAGCTCCGCCACGTTATAGCGAAATATGTTTCTCCTCTTGGTTGATACTTATTCGAAATGGGTAAAAGTTTTTCCACTTGCACATGCCACCTCTGAGACGACTGTTTCTTGCATGCGAACGTGTTTCAGTACCTTCGGTATACCACATACGCTGGCAACAGACAACGGTTCCATATATAGTAGTCAAGTATTCCAAGAGCACCTTGAAAGCAACAGCATACATCAAGTGAAATCGGCACCCTACCACCCAGCTTCAAACGGGTTGGCAGAAAGAGCCGTCCAGATGGTCAAGTACGGATTACGGAAACAACCGTCTGCTCCACTGTGAAAAAAGTAAAGCAAATTTCTTTCTGGCTACCGCACCACGCCAAACGAAACTACGGGGAAGAGCTCAGGCGAGTTGATGTTCGGACGGAGGTTTAGGACACGGCAGGATCTTCTGTTTCCTGACCAGAGGCTACGTGTCGAGGCTAAGCAAGATAAATCTAAGACAATACGAACCAGAAGGCATATGATCGGAGATTCTGAGAGAATGAACGGGTCTAAGTTAAGTTGCCCACCATCACCATCATCATCAACAGCAGTACATCAGCCATTCGAACTGATGCTTCGCTGCCATACAATCATGAGGACCTATGAAATAAAGAATAAGAGGGAGAGAAGGGGGACTTACCTGAAAACCTTAATGCCCTAAGCAAACATTCAGGATCAAGGCGCCTACACCTTGTGTTAACAACATACCGTCACAAACAGCTGGCTATCGTGCAAAGATAAGGCGGCATCGGCGAGACAGCTTCCTTGCGGCTTTCACTGCCACGCGTCATAATCAGCCATTACCCCGCAGATAACTCAGCACCAAACACACTTTAAACAGACAATCCAATTAGGAGACGGCAGCAGACGCGCCACTGGTGTCGGTTGCGAGCCATGTCCTGTAAAGTCTCGAGCCAAGCACAAGGTGAGTCACGTGGACTCCAACCCGGAAGGGGAGACGGACCAACGGCACCCAGTTTGGTCGTCAGTGACTTCATTTCCCGCTGCCAAGTCAACTTCTGTCCACCTCGAGCCTTGTGCCATCCGACACCTGGTAGACTGAACAAGGCCCTCCTAGGTAAGCGGTGACCAGGCATGCGTAGCACGTGCCCGAGCCAACGTAACTTATTCAGTGTTATCTGTTGTTCTAGGGAGCTAGCATGATCATCACCCCCTAGTACTCGCCTAGGCACATCATCGTTGCGGACACGCTGGTGCCATCCGACACCAGCAATGCTTCGCAAACAACGATGATCAAAGACTTGAAGGCGCCTCAGATCTTCAGACCGAAGCGGCCAAGTTTCACTACCATACAGCAGAACGGCCCTCACTGTGGCCTTGTATACACGGCCTTTCAGACGGAGGGAAACGCCCTTCTGTCGCCAAAGATGACGCAGGTTCAAGAAGGCAGCTCTGGCCTTTGCAATGCGTGAGCTCACGTCAGTTTCTATGCGCCCATCATTGCTGATGCAGCTGCCAAGATAAGTGAATTGATCAACCACATCGAGTTCCTCGTTAGCAAGCGTCAAGGGGTCATCAAGTGGCTGGTGGTCCTGCAACAACACTTTGCACTTCGAAGGTGCGAAGTGCATACCAAATAATGGAACCACTCTGGATAGGCTATTCAGGGTTGATTGCGCCGCCTCAACATTGTCGAAAAGCAAGACGATATCGTCCGCATAATCTAGATCAACTAACCTTTCACCAGGCAGCACTTCAACACCTACATCGTGAGATTCCGCAAGGGAACACTCCATGATAGAATCCACGACGAAATTGAACAAAAATGGGGAAATCGGGCAACCCTGTCGAACGCCACTTGTAGTCGAAAAACTATCCGATAGGGCACCATAGACCCTGACGCGGCCTCTAGTGTTCGAGTATAGAGCACGAAGGATGTTCACATATTTCGTGGGAACACCTTTTCGCGCAAGTATTTCGAACAGAATCGATCGATCGACTGAATCGAACGCACTCTTGAAATCGAGGAACACAGCTATTGTCGGTCTGCGGTATGCGTGGCGCTGCTCTAGCACCTGCCGCAAAGTAAATATATGGTCTATACAGCCACGTCCTGGGCGAAAACCGGCCTGCTCTTCTCTAATCCGAGATTCCCGTTCTGCAGTGAGGCGACGAACGATAATCGAGGCCAGTAATTTTGTCACAACTGGCGTTAGGCTAATACCCCTGTGGTTCGCACAGTCTGTGCGACTGCCCTTCTTGTATATTGCCACTATAATCGATTCGCTCCAATTAGTCGGCACACTCTCTTCGTTCCAGATACGTTCGAATAGGGAGGTCAGTGCTTTGCAGAGGACCTCACCACCATCCTTAAATAGTGCAGGTGGTAGGGAATCCGGGCCGGCGGCACGAAAACGATTAAGGGCTGTGATTGCGTTTCGGACTTCGGCCTCCGACGGAGGCTCTAAACTAACCGTCCATGGCTCGTCCTGCAGCACCTGAGTAGGAAGAGGTCCGGGAGCAGGGGGCCAGCTGAACTGATGTTCAAAGTGCTCAGCCCAACGAGCCATACGGCGCTGCTTATTGTGTATCAGCGCACCCGCGCTGTCCCTGATTGTCTCACTGACGCCTGGTTTTCTCGGACCAGTGGTGCGGATTAGCTGGAAGAGCTTCCGGTAATTGCCTACTGCTCCTGCCTCCTCCATTTCTTGAGCCCGACTGGTCCACCAGGCTTCCTTGTCAGCACGTAGGCTCCGCTTTAGTTCACGCCTAATAGCCTAATAGCCCACCGAAACAACTCGACCGTCTGGAAGATGCTGAACAACATACGGAGGTGACTTTACCTGATGGCAGAGTAGTTACTCGGCACAGGGAACACGTCCGCCATCGTTCCGTTTCAATTCTATCAGATCACGCGTCCTCAAACTAGTATGCTGAGTTGACAGATGTGCAGCACTCTCAAAACTCAGGCCAACCAGAGGCTCAGCAAGGTCGCCGTTCGACTCAGCTACGCTGACCCGTCGATCGATACCAAGCTAGCTGGAGTGGTCCAAACTAAAGAGAGAAGGAACGTTGTATCCTCACGGTCAATGTACTGAGCCCTTCCTATTTGTTGCCTGCATCTGCTGGCGTGTGTCAGTAACCCGCTCGCCCACTCATCGATTGGCCTAATTTAGAGTACTAGATCGATGCGTTGTACAACATGCTGGTTAGAATACAGTTCTGCCTTCCGTTTGCCTGACGTGTTTTGCTTCGGTTACGAGCCAGCCACTGAGCGTTTGTCCCGCGATTGCTAAACTTTGACAATGGTGACGATGGGTCCGCTGCATCTGGGCAAGCTGATGTTAGAATCGCCCTCAGTATTAGAACCAAGGCCGCCCTGCTTGACCGGATTCTAGTCAACAGTCTCCTATGCTTTATAAAGCTCCATAGCTCTTGTAAAGTTAGCATGCATCGCGCAGACAAGCATGCTCTTTTCGTCGCCTCTGGCTACGCGTCCACTAATTGCAGTTCGGATGCAGTTCTATTAACATCTTCATGAGCTGCTCCTAAGGGCGTCTAAGACAGACATCGTTGTTCTGACAGGAGACTTAAACGCATGTATTGGTCGGCTGCTCCATGTGAACGCCACCTCGTTGGACCGCATGATCAGGATGACGTTCGTTCTGACAACAGAGAGAGATTGCTCGGTCTATGCGCTGACCACCAACTTTTCCTCTCCATTACAAGCTTCCGTCACCCTGGACGCCATTGGCGTCCCGCATCGTCAACCCAGCACTGGTCACAAATTGATCACATAGCCATAAGTCGCAGATGGCGCGAAAGCGTACGCGATTGCCGATCATTTGTGTCAACTTGTGTTGACCCCGATCATGCATTGGTGTGTGCGATAGTTTGCATGCGTTTCGGCGTTCCATCAGGGGCCAAACAAACCCGATTCAACACTCATAAGTTGGAGGACTCAACGGTGAACACGCAGTATCAACAGAAGCTTCGCGAAAATCTCACTCTACTCCATACTCTGGATGCTGATCAACATTAGTCAAACCTGCAACAAGCAATGCTGTCTACTGGCTAGTCCAGCTGTGGACTCACCCGTTACACAACCACAAGCTGGATTTCGGAACTGTTTAATCGTCGATGGACTGTGCCCGCCGGTGGGGAGCCCAATGAATTTCACCAATCTGTCTCAACAGCTGAAGTCAAGTCTCGGCTTTGGCCGTGAATCTTGGTGGTCAAAACGAGCTACCGAGATGGAAGCCGCTGCATCGGCTGGAAACTTCCGGTTTATTTTACCTCATCAAGACCACTAGTTGCAATTAACACGCTGTCAGTCAGACAATTTGTAAGTCAGGTGGCACAAAAATCACCTACCTGCACAAATGTTTGGGTCGCTGGACAGAACACCTTGCTTTCCAACTTAACTGCTCAGCACAGCCCACTGTGACACGTCCGTTTCTCTCGGATGGTGCTTGACCTATAGCCACAGATGGTCCTACCGAAACAGATATCCGAAGTGCAATCCAATCTTTGAATCGTCATAAAACTCCAGGTCTTGACAGCCTACCCTCGGCTCTATTCAATGATGGTGGGAATGCATTTGTCATCAAAATGCCTCAGAATCCTGAGGGATGCACGTCTGTTCCTTCCGCTATACGAGTCAGAAAGCGCAGAACTATCTCACAGCGAAAAAATAAAAAATAATGTGCCAGCTGTGTGCCATAACGGCACTTCGCTGTCGCGCGACCACCAGTTGCGCGCGGGCTGAGTATACCGCGAGGACGCTTACCCCTACATGAATTCGAACCTGGGACCTAATGGTTTCAAACCAGGCGCGCAGACTACTCGGAAGGCATCGCCCAGTGGGCACCCAACTAACCAAGCGGTAGACCTAAATCGCACCTGTGCTCCCGATAACTTGGACGCAGTGTCCTCGGTTTTAGCGTACGGCGGGAGTGTTTCAAATGACAACCAAGAGAGCACGACAAGCAACCTGCTAGAGTAGCCGATCATGAAGTCACGAACGAGCTGCAGTGGAGCGTCGCCGGCAGGTGACCTTCGGCGGAGCACCGATGAGCGACCGTCCGAGTTGTCTGAAGCCGGTTTGTCCCACCCGCGCAAACATTGATAATATTTCACGCACCTGAGTCTGAAAATTCTGATCCCAAGAGCTGTTATGAGCATGATATCGGATTTCTTCAAAGTTCGGACGGTAAGCTCTTGGACCCCGATGAGTAAGGCGTACGTATAAAGCGAATATTAGGTCTTGGGAAACGGGCCCACAATACTTTACGTCCCTTGCGAATTGTCTTCGAAAACGACGTCACTCCTGCGCGTCATCTGTGGAGCCTTTGGTGTCTCAAAGATCTGAGAATTCACGTGTGCGTCGACCTCACTCTGGAAGAGCGAAACTGCTTTCGGACTGCAATCAGTCATCTTAACCGACGGACCCAACAAGGTGAGAGCAATTTACAAATCGTAAATTTTCGTGTAGTGGACAAGCGCCAGCTAATAAAGGAACCGTTAGTAATGGTGGCGCATAGCCCAAATTAGTTGCTCGGCTTATTGTAGCACTTATACTTGCGCAGTCGTACTAGCCAAGTGAACGAGGTACTACTCTGGGTGGAACAACATTGTCCAGATATATTTTGTTTAACTGAAACATGGTTTCACGCTAGTATTACTGACCATGCAATTCACATCGAGGGAGACACAGCGTTTCAGTGTGAAAGACTCAAAAGCGATCATGGCGGCGCGCTGCCAAGCATGTGAGGGAAGTTAATGTTCACGCACCACAGTAGTGACTGTCTGTGCGAACAACTTTGGTGCCGAGTAACTGTTGGACCGAATGAAAGGAGCGCGAGGGCGGTCTATAGGAGCCCGGCAAATACTTGTGATTGGATCGACGTTGTGTAGCCGCACCTGAACTCCCGTAATTTCCTGCCGCTGGGCGGCTTTAATTATCTGCATGTTGACTGGTTACAATAGAGAACCTTACATGGCAGTAGCATGCTTGAATCCACTTTTGTTAACATGATGACAGAGATGAGTGCTGTGCAACACATCCGACAACCAACAAGACAACTTCCAGGACAACCGGCAAGTTGTCTTGATCTTCTTTTTACAAACAGCGAGTAGCCACTTGAATCGGTAGGTGTTTGAATCCATTGGGTTCAGCGACCACGCTATCATTTCAGCCATTCTGCCGTTTAGGAGAAGTTTACCACTACCCAGTCGTGACATTTGGAAAACCAACTGGGATCGATTGCTGTCTACTGCTGAACGCATGGATTGGTCGTTGCTCCGGAATGATGGTACAGAGGCGTGCTGGGAGATGTTGAAACGAAACTGTAACCAGTTATTCAACCAATTCACACCCAATACATCAATTAAGTCTCGGAATAGGCCATCATGGCTTGATAGGGAATATTCTGTACTATCGGCGTGTCGCGCGAAAAGGTGGAGGCGTTCCAAGCACACTAATAGCGCATAGGATTACGCGGCATACAAAACACAACGGAACCGCTGTAACTTAATGAAACTATGGAAGCGTGCAGCTTACGAGATACGCTTATCAACAACTGCAAAGGAAGAACCCAAAAAGATTTTCGCATATGTTAAACGCAGGCTTAGATCACTTGATGAATAACCTGCTTTGGAAAATTCATTCAGTGAGCTGTTATTCACCGGGTCAGTTTTTGAAGCAGCCACCCCAGCAATTGATTATGATTTAGGCGATGCCAAATAGGATACCGTAGCATGCTCAGTAGATGAAGGTACGAGCCTGCTAACGAATCTAACTTGCTTCAAACCGCCGGGACTGGATGGCCTACATCCATTGCTTCTTAAAAGATTGATAGCTATCATTACACCAACAGTAACAGAACTTATAAATTATTCCCATTTGAGTCAAAAGTAAGCAAATGTGCGAAGAATTGTTTAATACCTCTTTGGTATTAGGAACCGTTCCACGAGATTGGAGACAAGCAATCGTGCGACTGTTCCATAAAGGCGGTGATAGAAGTAAGACAGAAAACTATAGGCCGATCTGTTTAACACTAATATCGGTCAAACTACTGGAAAAAGTTGCCGAAAGGGCACTGCTTCAGTATGCAGAATCACATAATGTACTCACAGCAGTCCAGCATGGTTTCCTGCAGGGACGGTCGCGTACCACCAACCTCCTAACTTTACGGCACAGCTGAACTGAAGCAGTTAACGAATAAAAAAACGCTGATGCCTTGCTGATAGACTTCAGCAAAGCATTTGATAAAGTGAATCATGGCATCCTACTATCCAAACTTCCTGGTTGCGGTGTGGGTGGTAACTTGTTGCGTTGCATTCAGTTCTGCTTGCACGAATGACAGTGGTGCGTTCAGGTCAATGACTATCGAACACGATGGTTTACTGCCTATAGTGGTATGCCACATGGCAGAGTACTTGGCCCAAGACTGTTTTTATTTCACATCAATGATCTACCAGAACGCTTGAAATCAACGTGCGCGCTTTTCGCCGATGATTTAAAGGTCTGGAGAGAAATATAGTCACCCATCGATCAGCGTTTACTACTTGATATCGACGAAATATCATCATGGGCATCACCTAACTATCTGCCGTTGAACCCGCTTAAGTCCAAACTAATCAACACAAAGGATCTCGTGACAGGACGTACAGTATCGGTGGTTGACGGCTATACCCCGTTACAACGGTAAAAGAACACGGAGAATTATCCCGGTGGGATTTAGAATCCCTAGACAATACGCACAAAGTTTATTGTTCCAGGCTCCGCATGCTTTGGTCACTGATACGAATATTCTACGTTTGGTCAGAGGAAACCGCTAGCAGACTGTATGTCGCAATGGTGCGCCCGCTGTCGGAATACGGCGCACCGGCCTACTATCACGGCACGAAGGGCGAGATGAAGAAATTAGAAGGTGCAGCACCTGGTCACTCGCTTGATTCCTACACTTCGTGGCCTATCCTATCAACAAATGTGCCGAAAATTGCAGCTTCACATCTTAGTGTGTAGGAGATTAATAATAATAATAATAATAATAATAATAATAATAATAATGTGTCAGCAGTACACCGTAACGGTGCTTCGCTGGAGTGCGACCACCATTAGTCGCACGCGGGCTGAGTATACCGCGAGGACGTCCACCTCTACGCGGATTTGAACCCGCGCCGCAAGATTACAAGTTCGTTACCTGTAGGCTATGAGCCGACAGATTAGGAATTGCTTATTACAACCTTCAGAATCGATCACTTGGGACACTTTCCTCATATGAGGTGCATGTCCTGCATTGCATATACCGATCACCCGTGGGCATGTGGATAAACTTGAAATTTCACGGATGGATCATTTTATTCATTCTCATTGCTTCGCTCGTCGTGGGACATATTTCTGGAACTGGCTGCTCAGTGTTGTTGTTCTCGCAGATTCTGTGCCATGTTGAAAGCAACGAATTGACAATCACTTTAGCAACTTATGTTTCGATGCAGATGCTTTGTTCGATCACCTCACGTCGAATGGGTATGTTAGGACTGCTTTAGCGGTCTTACAGGGCAGAGACACTTAAGCCTACCACTAGCATGGCTTTTTAAACTGTGTTTTGTATGGCCAAAACTAGACGATCAGACGTGTGACTTACACAGACCAGTATGCTGCATTAGTCAGTTTTGTTTTGCACTTTTATGATGGACATGACACAGCTTGTAACCTTATTCTTCTAATACAATGATTCTGGTTCCGTTCACGATAAGTTGGACTGACGAGAAAGTCCCAACTGCATGGGGAGAATCAGTCATTGTCCCGATTCACAAGGCTCTTGCGTAGATTGGGTCAATTACCGCGGAATCTAGTCGATCTCTGTTACGTCCAAAATCTTCGTCTGTTCTACTCCGCAGGCTCTCAGCGACTAGAAAGCATTTCCCGAGAGGAACAAGGGGGTTTCTGTCCAGGTCGAGGTTGTATTGACCACATCTTCACATTGAGCCATCTTCTTGAACTCCGTCCCGTCCACCGACGGACAACAATCGTAGTGTTCTTGGACATCCGAGCGGCATTTGATTCAGCAGATAGATCTGCGCTGTGGAACCGTTGACTAAGGAAAGGTGTACCCAAGTTTGCAACCATCCTGAAGGATCTCTACATTCACACATCGGGCAAAGTCAGAGCTTAAGGCACGCTTTCCACTTCCTTTTCTGTCACCAGCAGCGTGCGCCAACGTTGTCCTGTTACACCCTTCCTCCTCAATTTTGCCGTTAAAAATTCCATCCAAAGAGCATTAAAAGCTGTCCAAAACTGCGGTACTGACAGTCACGGACTTGGACTACGCCGATGCTATCGCGTTGCTTGGGGACGACACACAAGCCGTCTAGAGCGTTCCGAACCGTTTGGCGATGGAAGCATCTAAGTATGGCCTGTGCTTCAGGCCAGCTAAATGTAAAACACCACTCCATAATTGACAGTTGACCGTGTCTGCCCTCACCACTACTGGTGACGTCCTGGAACAAGTCCACTGCTTCACTTACTTGGGGAAGTTGCATTACAGCTAGAGGGTGCATTGGAGATGAGGTATCACAACGGATCGCAAAGGCCCGTATTGCACTCATCAGATTGAGACACTTATGGCACCGTCGCGACGTCAGTCTCAAATTCAAGGGTGGGGTATACATTGCTTCTGTCCGTGTGGTCTTCTTGTACGGCTGCGAGATCTGGCCGACTCGACATAAAACGATTGTCAGTTTTCGGCAATCGTTGTCTGCGCAGGGTTGTTCGCGTGTGGTTGCAGCACCACACGAGTAACGCGGAAGTCCGAGAGTGAGTGTTTGGAGCTAACAGCACATGCCTCCAAACGGTTATTCTCCAACACCGCATGCGTTGGCTCGGCCACGTATTCTGCATGCCAGTCCATCGCCTTCCCCGTCGAGCGTTATTTACGTTCCCCAGTAGCGACTGGAAAAAGTGCCACGGTGGACAACCAATGACGTGGAGGAGCATGAAGAAGGCAACAAGGTTAGCATCCATCGGACCGGTCCGCCTTCCAGGATGGGGACCACGCGACTCGGACTGCCAGTGGTTAGAAAGGCTTGAGGTGATGGCGCACAATAGGCATCAATGGAGACAGTGCTGTTCAACCGCGTTATCTACTAGTTAACGTTTCATCAAACAAAAAACACAAAGAACTCAAAACGGCGTGTATAAAAGCATAAAAGGCGTTTTCCTCTCAGGTTGTGTTTCGTTTCCCCTCTTTATTTATTCGCGGTTCTAATGGCACGCTATCAGTAGTCAGATTGTGAATATACCGGGGATTTTAGAACACGACCGGTTTCACTGCCCATTAGGTAAGATCCAACCGTGATTCTAATGACATACATGTATCGATCCCACGACAACCCACCATAACTGGATGTAAGTGTGGCTCTACTCCTTAAACTGCTCGGTTAACATAGTGAATTAACAACGTCCGAATTCAGGAAATGGATACACTCTGGTACATCCAGAAAAAAGATCGAAAAACGGAACCAGTAATACCGTCTGCCGACGTCGCGACCTGATAATAACTAAAGGTATGGACTGCGTGCATAGCACCGGGGAATCAACGCTTGGTCCTACGAGTTTCGATGGTAAAACGAATTAAGGTTTATACATTTTGTGGCACATTTTCTGCCTGTAACCATAGTATGGCAGCCGACAGACACTATCCAGTTAGTCAGCAGCCGGTAATTCACTCTTTATATCTAACTTCACCATAAGGTGTACTTCTTAAGGTGATGGGTATACGTCGGAATGTTTCAACTGGCCTGCACTGAAAGCGCAATGGCTTTCTACCCGACGTCTACCTCATTTTTGAAACATATCCGTGGGGGCAAAGCGGCAAGTATATGAAGGAATATACAGTATCACGCAGAATAAAGCTGGCAGAGCTCATTAAGCAATGCATAAGTGTAGCAATGCGACGGAAACCTGACTAGTCTTCGAAAATTGACTAACGCGAAATTACATGAACAATTAAAGTATGGAGGAATCATCCCCAGTATCTCAATGAAGAGGGCAAGCAGTGAACAGTAGACCAGAAGAGTCAGGTCAAGTCAGTGTCCACAGGTGATCCGAGCCTGCGCTCAAAGAACGTCAACTTTGTGTAAGAATAAGCAAGCCATAACCCCAAACACGTCTGATCGATTCGGTAAAGTGGGTGCCAAAAGTATAACCTCACGACCGTCAGCCTTCAGTTAGAATGTCAAATAACCTAAAGGTAATTTCGGAAACGGATGCGGCCAGTTTCTGTAAAAGCTCCTGTTGAAGGTAACTACGATAATAAATTTTACCAAGATGGAGGGAAGATGAGAGGGTTGTTTTGTACTCCGAGCTGGGCGGTTCAGTTGCAGAGTATTCGTTGACAAGCTAGGCCACATCATCAGCGCGGCCACAAGGTCCGAATCGCATAGTCACGTGAGTCACTGCCAGATCCGAGTAGCTATTGATCGCTTCCTGCTTTTAAATGTCAGCCGTCGATTGACTCATGTGAGTCGACTTAATCTGCGGAGCATCGTAGATACTTTGGCTCCGGGTGTTTGCTGGTTGAGTCCTAGTTCGAATACCAGGCCTCGATGAACTACGCGCCTTGCGGCACCAGGCTGATTCCCAACTTACGAGGTATGCCATATGAAGACCGATGTAAGAAACTAGGGCTGTACACCCTAACATATCGTCGGCTGAGGGTTGACCTCATCATGACGCACCGGATATTACATCTGAATGATTACCCCATGATGAGACAACTGCTTCGTCTGCGCACAACAAGGTGCACAAGAGGACACCGGTACAAACTTATTGTACCGAAGTTGACGCGGGTCGCTCACCAAATCTGTTTCGAACGCAGAGTGGTGAATGTCTGGAACGACCTGCCGCAGCACATCGTAGAGGCCAATTCAGTGTCCGAATTTAAAAAGCTTCTAGACAAACACTATGCAAAGGCAAAATATAAAGAGCGAAACGATAAATAAGGCGTAAATGTCCAAGAGCGACGAAAGATGCAGCCACACAGAGAAAGTTCTACTCGCTGCTTCCAACCAGTATCCAGTATCTTGAACGGGTGGTCCACGGGATCCATAAGTACTGACATTAATTGACCATGTTAATATCAGGACATATGGATGCGGAGGACCACAAATTCGATCTGGAATACGTCAATATACTTGGAAGAGCAAGGAGCCGCAGGGCGCGAGTTCATCGAGGCCTGGCATTCCGGCCAGAACTCAATCAACCAACACCTGGAGCCAGAATGTTTAGGTAGCTCTGCAGATTAAGTCGACAACAGGTCTCAGAGCGACAGTGCGGAGGTGATCACTTGGCCGATCCACATAAGCCAATTGACGGCTGATATTCAAATCAGTAAACGATCAATACCTAACCGGATCTGGCAGTGGTTCACGAAGCTATGAGATTCAGACCTTGAAAGTAGCGCTGATAATGTTGCCTAGCTTAACAACGAAACGTCTGCAACTGAAACGCCCAGCTAGGAGGAACAAGACGACCCACTCATCCACATTCTGAGTTAGAGGTTTTCTCAATTATTTTCAGGGGGAAGTCCGCACAAACTACTGACGATATGATACCTAGCTTGAACCATTACTCCCTGAGCTTAACGTTGTCATAATAAAACCTAGGAAAACCGATTTGTATTCGAAATCTTCTGAAATCAAACCTAAGCTTCTTAGAGGATCTTCATGCGAGTTCCCAAGCAGACCTACAATCATCCTGGTCGCCAGTTTCTGAACCGTCTTTACAAATGACGACACTACGGAGATACGGCACCCAAGCCTGAACGCAGTACTCCAGATGGGGCTTAACCACTGTTTTATACAATGGCAGGAAAATTTATGGATTGGTATTACACAACACCCACTTGAGGTGAAAAATTCTTGCTGCGCGTTGTTGGCAGCATTGTGGAATTGCCTAAAACGTCTCACTATGACATCTAAGGCACATTTGTAATGGAGAAGTCTGGACTGCAACGCCGTCGCCACTAGTGATTAACAACTGGCATTGGCATTCAGGAGATCTCATTGGTTCGATTGATTTACCGCATTTAATGTCTTTAGTCAGCTTTGTTCGATTACCCCTGATCACTAACGTTACGTCATCTGCAAACATGTGACAGGAATACTAAAAGGGGGAACGAGAAACACCAGTGGGCCCATTAATGAACCCTGAAAGACACAGCAGCAGACAAAGCCTACGACAGAATTCAGTTCGCCGATTCGCCCTAAAGAACTCCTAAAACCAATATAACGACTTGGAATGCAATCCAAGCCATGTCAACCTCTCAAGTAAGTAACAATAATCCACTGCGTCGAAAGCTTTACTAAAGAAAGCACGAATTTACCGACATCTAGCTATCGAGACGTAAACACTTTGCTTTGCCTTGGCGCAGTAACTCGAATTTTGGTGTGTGATGCCAAGTGACTTTTAGCTGAAATATTGTGGAAAACGGTGTTTAAACAAACATTTGAAATGGAATTTGACTATTGTCAAAGTTTCTCGGATCCAAGACACTTTAGATCAATTAAAGTGGTACTGAACAAAGCGTCTGTCACTTACTGGTAATTTTTTAACAAACCGTTTTGTACCTTGTTTGTCTCTTTACTGCGATCGTTTTATTATTGTATAGGCGTTATAATTCTGTTTCGTTTGCTAATATGTCGGGCTCCCAATATACAAAGGCTGTTGTTTCTGGAGGCTTGGATTCTGAGAATACAACAGTTTGTGGCAGTTCACGCTGCAATATGCCAGTAAATGAAGACTCCGGCGGCATGCAGTACGATGTCTGCAACCAATGGTAACACCAGCTCTGTACAGACTTGAATACCGAGCAGTACGCAGCGCTAGCCCTCAGCGACAGCTTGCTTTTCAGCTGTGTCAGTTGCTGCAAACTCCAGCAAGACTGTCTGGACTTTCGTAAGAGACGAATCACTTGATGCCCAGCTGCGAAGTGTAGAGCTTTCACTCTCGACGCTCTCAGATCTTCACCGCTTTCGGCTCCCAACAACTCAGATTCGATGACTTACATTGGAGATCAACTTGTGGTACCAACCATTATGTTACCCGTCCAGATGGCTGCAAAGCGTTTGTATGGAGGTATTTCGGATGCCGAATTGCTAGTTCGATGGTCCATTAGAGTCAAGCGAAAGAGAGTCAGGAAATCTCATTAGCTCTTTGCAAAAAAATGAAGACACAGTTGTCTCGGCACCGGAAACAAGCCAAGTGTCATCACTCGTCAAGCCATCTGACGTTTGTGCGAAGGAGGAAATTCCCACACGTACTACTTGTCAGTCGAAGTTGCTGACTATCTCGACTGTCACGGATAAGGCGCATTCTGACGGTCTGCTTGACTCTGCTCAAGGCAACAAAGCGTCATGGGCCCATGCTGCCGTTAACAAGAAGAAAAAGCAGACCAAATATGCCCTTAAGCCTTCCAGTGGACTCGATGACCCGAAAAATATAACCCATCGACAATGGAGCGAAAAACACGCTGCCGTTGCCACATCATTTGAGGGGATAAGGACAGTCCCATAACCAGTGATGAAGCCACCTGCTCCAAGTGTCGAGTCAAAGACCCGTGGGGTAAATATACATCATCGTGGTGGTTTTTCACGGATAGTATCGTTATATAAAAGATAATAAATCGCCAGCGTCACATCATAATGGCGTCTCGCTGCCACGCGACCACCATGTCGCGCGTGGGCTAAGCATACCGCGAGGACGCCCGCCCCTACGCGGATTCGAACCGGTGACCTTATGGTTGCAAACCAGAAGCGCATACTACTCGGTCCTTCCTGTTGAACGTATGTTAGACGTCCTTCAGCGGTTTAAAATGTGTGTAAGAAAGCTTCCTCCGCTTAGCTTTCCAGGCGTTACTGTCAGGAAGCTGACTAGACTGGAGAAAGTCCCAGTTAATGCACCAAATCCTCGACCGCGGCTACTTCGTGTAGTTCTCTCTAACCCGGAGGAACGCAACGCTCTCATGCAGTTTGTTTTTAAGCTGAAGAGTCCTAATATTAGTGTTCAGCCGGACCTTCCGCTGGTCGATAGGCAGAATCTAAACGAGGCCATCAAGGACCTCAATAGCAGGCGAGCGGCTGGTGAACGAGGTCTCCGGTTAGTGGGTTTTCGAGTGGTCAGCCGGCGGTCCTTTTCTGCCCTACCAGTGCCCGTTCTGGTAGCGCACAACCCAGGTTAGGACACAACGAATACCTTCAGATAGTGCTAAGCAATGTGCGCAGCTTAAGGAATAAGATATGTGAGTTAGGTTTGCTTGTAAATGGGTATCAACCCGACATACACGTATTCACTGAAATGTGGCTGCCTCAGGACATCACGGATGATGAAGTACATCTATCTGGCTACGCACTATTTAGATGCGATCTCTCCGTTGGCTGCCAGGGAGGAGGCGTCGCTCTTTGGGTGGGCAGTAAACTGGACTTTTTGAAGACTTGCTTATTTCGGTTGGCAGACAAAACTGTTAAAGCTATTTGGGATGTGATCTTCGGCTTAGGTTACAGTTGTAATTGTGTATAGAAGCCTTGTGAGTGTATTCAAAGTGGCTTATGACTTTATTTGCTCGCAGCCCGCAAACAGGTGGTTGCAGAGGTTTGCTAGGCAGATCTTTCTCAACTCAGCGTCAGGTATATTCTGCGCAGGTCTTGAGTTTACGCTTCAAGTGCCGTTGCATTAGTTCGTGGACCTCTAAACCAAGTACATGGACGCCCAAGTGCCGTCTAACTTAGTCCTAGTGTTTTTGTTAGTGGCATTACTTACGGACCTTAGCTGAAGGCTAGTGGTCATGTTTATTTGCGCTTCAGTTGTACGCTGTCTAGACGCTACCAGAATACTGTTGAGTCTCGCCCGAACAGATGGTGCGCAGACTATCAATCCATGAGAGCCAAGGCTTCGGGCTTCCGTTGTGAGATCTCACAACATATTGTGGCGAAGGACGGAAAGTAGTCTAAGAACGAAGGTCCGAATATTCTCAAAAATCATTCATGGTATTTTACTCTATGGTTGCGAAACATGGCCGCTGTGTCCGAAGAGACTCGGAAGCTGGAAGTTTTCGACCAGCTTATCTTGAAAGCGCAGTGGCATGAGCGTATGACCAATGACAAGTCTGTAAGCACTGTTACGGTCCTCCGAAGCTTACAACGTTCATCCAACGTCGCAGACTTCAGTGATTCGGTCACGTCCTCCGCAGACCAGACAGTGACTTCACTAGGGCCGTGGTTTTACCCTCGCCTAGCCAGGGTTGGTGTCATCGTCGTGGTGGACAATTGAAAACGTGGCTCATTGCAATGAAATCGGATGTCGATCTTCTGGGACTCCATGTTGTGCATGGTGATCGTCACTGGAGGAATCATTGGATCAGTATCTGCGTAGAGCTTGCCGCCGACCGCCGCGAGTGGGCAGCTGCAATTCGCGACATTCATGAAGCCGGTTCATTTTGTCGCAGCAGCTAGCTTCAGTAAAGTAAGTAAGTAAGTTGTGAGGTCTCAGGCGACGATACTGTCCAGGTTGCCTGGACCTCACAGAGGTCTCTGCTCTCTTTAACCGCGTCACAAGGAGAACGAGGCACGATCACAGACCTCTGGATAGATTCCACTGACAGGTAGCTCACAAAGAGGTCTAAATGTTAGCGGAAATACCGTAAGGCTAGAAATACGTGTAAACAAAACCTAAGGAATGCTCGGCTCAATTTCGAGAAAGGGTAAACATACGAAGCTCCAGATAATCCAGAGAAAGCTTCTTCGCATATGTCAAAAGGCGCTGCGGTTCGAACTCGTCGATTCCAGTGTTGATGCGTGACGACGATACTCATGCGGACTATGACAAGGTCGGTGCACTAAGTGGGCAATATGCAGCGGCGTTTGTAAGAGAAACCTCGATGACAGCCGTTGAGTTGGTTTCCGGTGTCCCAGACGGTTAGGGTCTAGGTAAATTGTGTCGGAAACAGAAGTCCGAGGGCTGAACCCTCCTAAGGCATTTGGGACTGAGTTAATTCACCCGAGACTGTTACGTGAGTTACTTCGGAACTAAATCGACCGCCTGCTATCGTGTTTCAGAAATCCCTTGAAAGTTGTGCATTACCTTCCGAACGGAAGGAAGCTGTCATCTGTCACATCTTCAAAATTGTGACAGGAGTCTGCTTGAAAAATACAGGCCAGTTAGTCTGACAAGTGTAGTAGACAAACTCCTCGAAAAACTGGTAGGATTCATTGGTGGATCATAAGAGAAAATTTTATCTACTTAGCAATGTACAACACGGATTCCGGAAGCGATTTTCGTGTCTGACGAATCTATTGGTAGCTCGCGAAAGTTAGGCGGATGCAGTGAATAACGGTCACGCATTGAACGTGCTGTTCGAAGACGCAAAAGCTCAGTTCGCACGGTATGTAGGGTCGCGCGTTTCACTGGGTGACTGCATTCTTGGATGGTAGAGAATAGTGTGTACGCGTGATCCGCGGTCTATCGTTTAAGCAATATGACCTCAGCGGCGTACCGCAAAGCTGTCGTTGGACCGCTACCGTTCTCTTCCACTTGAGGTACCATCGTTGCTATTTGCTGATGATCTGAAACTGTTGAATGTCTATGCTTCTGGGGGTTCTGAAACTGTTCAGCGAGCCTTGAATAAGTTTTGAAACTGGTCTATTTTATGGCAACTGCCCATAAATAAGTGCTCTGTCCTTTGAATGGGAGGAGGTTGTTTTCCTACGAATTGCTTGGGCGCTGGGGTCTAACTCCCCCGTGCATCTAGACCGGTTGGTCTAGGCATCGTATACTCCTCGACCTTATACTCAAATGACAGCCAGAAGAAGTCCGCAAATAGAGGTTTCCGTATGTCGTGGTTAACACACCGTCCGTTGGGAATCTTGACGGGCGACATCTCTGTGAGACTGTTCTCAGGTTACGTTCGGCATCATCTGGAATACTCAGTCCAGGTTGGTCCGCCATGCCTCGCTCAGGACAAAATGGAGCTACAGGGCTACACGAGTGGGTACTAGGTTGTTTGAGGGGTTACGGTGCCAGACGTACCCCGAGCGTCTAGTTAGTTTGGAAATGCATTCAAGCATCAATCAATCAACAACAGCAGTACATCAGCCATCTGAACTGATGCTTGGCTGCCATACAACCATGACTAAGGAAATAAAGAATAATAGGAGGGAGAGAAGGGGGACTTACCTGAAAACCTTAATGCCCTAAGCAAACATTCAGGGTGAAGGCGCCGTCACAAACAGCTGGCTATCGTGCAAAGATAAGGCGACGTCGGCGAGATCGATTGCTTGCGGCTTTCACTGCCACGCGTCATAACTGGCTACTGCCCCGCAGATAACTCAGCACCAAACACACTTTAAACAGGCAACCCGATTAGCAGACGCGCCACTGGTGCCGGTTGCAAGCCATGCCCTGTCTCGAGCCAAGTACAAGGCGAGTTACGTAGGCTCCAGCCCGGAAGGCGAAACGGACCAACGGCACCCAGTTTGGTCGTCAGTGACTTCGTTTCCCGCTGCCAAGTCCACATCTGTCCACCCTACACCTGGCAAACTAAACTAGGCCCACCTAGGTAAGCGGTGACCAGGCATGCGTAGCACGTGCCCGAGCCAACGCAACTTATTCAGTAGTGTGTCTGTCGTTCTAGGGAACTAGCATGATTATCACCACCTAATACTCGCCTACGCACATCGTTTCGGACACGCTAGTGCCATCCGACTCCAGCAATGCTTCGCAGACAGCGAGAATCAAAGACTTGAAGGCGCCTCAGATCTTCAGACCGAAGGTGCCAAATCTCACTACCATAGAGCAGAACGGCACTCACTGTGGCCTTGTATACACGACCTTTCAGACGAAGGGTAACTCCCTTCTGTCACCAAAGATGCCGCAAGTTCAAGAAGGCAGCTCTGGCCTTTGAAATGCTTGAGCCTCGCTCAGTTTCTATGCGCCCATCATTGCTGATGCAGCTGCCAAGGTAAATGAACTGATCAACCACCTCGAGTTCCTCCTCAGCAAGGGCCAAAAGGTCATAAAGTGACTGGTGGTCATGCAGCAACACTTCGCACTTTGAAGGTGCGAAGTGCATACCAAATAATGAGACCAGTCTAGACAGGCTATTCAAGGTTGATTGTGCCACCGCAACATGATCGAAAAGGAAGACGATATCGATAATCAAGATCAACTAATCTTTCACCAGGCAGGACCTCAACGCCTGCAAGGTGAGATTACGCAAGGAACACTCCATGATAGAATCTACGATGAAACTGAACAAAAATGGGGAGATCGAACAACCCTGACGAACGCCAAGTGTGGTCAGAAAGATATCCGATGGGCTACCGTAGACCCTGATGCGGCCTGTAGTGTTCGAGTACAGAGCACGTAGGATGTTCATATATTTCGCGCAAGTATTCGAAATACAGAATCGATCGATCAACGGAATCGAAGGCACACTTGAAATCGTCGGTCTGAGGTATGCGTGGCTGTGCTCTAGCACCTGCCGTAAAGTGAATATATGGTCTATCCAGACCACACCCTGGGTGGAAACCGGCTTGCTCTACCCTAATCCGAGATTCCCGTTCCGGAGCGAGGTAACAAACGGGAATCGAGGCCAGTATTTTTGTCACAATTAGCGTTAGGCTAATACCCCTCTGGTTAGAACAGTCTGCGACTGCCCTTCTTGTATATTGCCACTATAATCGATTCGCTCCAACCAGCCGGGACACTTCATTCCAGATACGTTCGAATGGGGAGGTCAGTGCTTTGCAGAGGACCTCACTTCCATCCTTAAGTAGTGCACGTGGGAAGGCATCTGGGCCAGCGGTAAGAAAACGATTGAGAGCTGTGATTGCGTTTCGGGACATTACTCTCGCCCTGAAGGGCAGAGTTTACAACGCAGCCGTCCGTTCAACTCTCCTATATGGCTGTGAAACCTGGCCCATCAGGTCGACAGACATAAAGAGGCTCGTCATGTTCGATCATCGCTGCCTGCGCAGCTTAGCTCATGTCTGGTGGGAGCACCGCGTGAGCAATGAGCATGTTCGACGTCGTGTATTTGGTGCAGGAAGAGCGAGTGAACCGCTCAACACCATTATATCACGCACCAGGCTCCGATGGCTGGGCCACGTGTTGTACATGCCAGCACACCGACTCCCGCGACGTGCATTGTTTGCGCGTTGTGGGTGCGGTTGGAAGAGGAGGAGAGGAGGCCAAGTGATGACTTGGTCGAGAGAAATGAAAACCCTCACTTCGAAGTTGGCGTCGATTAGTGCATCCCGACTGCATGGCTGGGGTCCTAAGGACAGTGAACACGTTTGGTTGGACACACTTGCTGATATGGCTTGGAGCCGACCCCAATGGCGTTTGTGTTGTGAGTTCCTTTGTCCATCCCCCTACTGCTTAGCATCCCCTCCAATCACGATCTCACTTGTTAGGCATAATATGACTCACGTTTACGGCAGCCAGCTGTTAGCTCTCCGGAACGATGTCCATCCGTTACTGGAGACTCAGCGGGCGGCCACTGTTTATCTTCCTTTTCTTGTCTTTTATATTGCGGCACAATAACTGCGGTGTTTTCCACCTCCAGCTAACGTGTAATGATGATGATCGCGTTTCGGACCTCGGTCTCGGACAGAGGCTCTAAACTATCCGTCCATGGCTCGTCCTGCATCACCTGAGTAGGAAAAGATCCGGGAACAGCGGCCCAACTGAACTGATCTTGAAAGTGTTCCGCCTAACGACCCATACGACGCTCCTTATTGTGTATCAGTGTACCTGCGTTGTCTCTGATTGTCTCACGGACGCCATTTCTCCTGGGATCAGCTGGAAGAGCTTTCGGTAATTGCTTACTGCTCCTGCCTCCTCCATCTATTGAGCCCTACTGGTCCACCAGGCTTCCTTGTCAGCACGTTGGCTTCGCTTTAGTTCTTGCCAACTAGCTCGTCTGGTCACATTGTGCTCAGAGCCAGCCGGGAGGTTTCTCCTAGATTCCAACAGGTTCACTGACCTCTCGGATATCCAGTGATTGTTGCAGTGACGATTCATAGTACAACAAGCAGATGTTCCTGCGTCGTGCATGGCGGCCAAGATCCTATTCCACTGAAAGTCAGTGTCGTTAGAACAAGACAGCGAAAGTTCGGTACGCAGTGCGTCTTGATAGGCTTGCTTGACCGAGGGCTAAGACAATTTCTCAGTTGCCAATAGGAGGAGACGCTTGGTGCACCTCCCGGTAAAGTTCATGGAAAAACGACAGCGTACCAAGGCATGATCAGAGTCGGCGCAGGTATGCATTCAATGCACTGCCGAGGGCTTAGAGGAGACTGGGAAGGTTGGTCAAGATTTGTCTTGGATATTCATTCCCGCTAGATTGTCTGTTCTACGCGGTCATTCCATGAACCTGGGCAAACCGCGCTCCGATCGGATTAGCGCGGAAATCCGGCTGTCGCGTCGAGTCATCGAACCCTGGAACATGCTTCCGGAAATTAGTATCAGGGAATCTACGATTAAGGGGTTCGAGCGTCAAGTTGATGCTCTTGGGTGGCAACACAAAAACTTCCCGTTTTCCTGGCCAGCTCGCATCTACATACTAGTACTTTTTTCTCTGGTTTCCTTCATACATTGTTATTACCCTCTTATTTCAAGCGAACTTCCTTATTCTGTACTTTCGATTTCTTTTCCTATCCTTTGCTTATTTCACACGACTGCCACAGTATGGTCTGCTAATGCAGGAAACGTGGGGCGTAATTGGTTGACCAGTGTGCGATATGGGTGTTCCGTTTTAGATCCATCAAGAACTTCGAGCACCTCATCAATTCCTGGCGCAACGATCCCCTCAATAAGGAACTCACTGGATTATTCTATCGTTCTAGCCCCATCTGAACTTGAGCACTTATACTAAAGCGATTCTGTTCCGTTTTATGTAGGTTGTGATCAGCCAATTGTTACCAGTTTGGCTTCTTGCAAGATTTTGCAAGCATTTAAGTGGGACACTAGTCAAACTGACAGGCTTGTAATTAAGAGGCGTCGAGTTAAAATACCCCGTGGGTCGCAACAATGGCCGCCTCATTCCCGGCACGTGGTATCAACGTCCTGAAACATACCTAATAAGTTCGTGACAGGATACTTAAGAACATCGGCTTGTGGTTGGATGTTGTAGTGAACACGAATCATCCGCACTTCAGTATTTTGTGATATCCTCCTCACGTAAGTCACGCTGAACAGAATTGTCTGCCTCTGCTTACCTGCCCTCCATTCTTTGAAGCGTTAGCCAACACACGTTAGGTCCAGGCGACCTAATGTCCTACCTGCTTCCTTAGCCGGCACGTCTTTTACGTGTCACCTCCTGCGACAAGCATCTGAGTAGCCCTCCACAACTGGTAACCCTGATTGCGAACGCGCTTCCGCTATCACCAAAATCATGAGCTGGTTCCTATACTTTTCTGAATTACGCTTTTGTAATTTTGTGATATTCCATGGCTCACTCAGATACTAATATTTTCGGTTCATCTATTAGTGGTGCCTCACTATCTGTCCCCCTACCCCCACCCTACTCCTTTTTGATTCGTCTAGCTTGAGTAGTAGTTTTCCCGACATAATATGATATCGGAGCAATCACACAATCTTCGTCTTCTGATATGCTTATTTGCAACCCAAATGTAGTCATTTGTTATGTAAACTACCTAGGGGCTTCACTTTACAGCCAAAGTACCGATCTTTCTTACGTGTCTCTCAAGCAGGAGATCGTGATCCGATTGGAACGACCAGAGAGTACGTGAATCAAACAGCTATCCCATGGCTTGCGTCTAGGAGATACGAGGACATCCGCTCTACTCGGTGAGATGAAGCCTCCTGGGCTCGTACTCCATGGATGACTCCATCCTTCTGGAATTATGGCTGCAGCATCTACCCGAAATAACCCAAGTTATCGTCATACCTGACAAGGTCTCTTCCCTCACTCTAGCCGCGCAAATAACTGATGCCATCAAAGATCATCTTCCTAAACAGGCAGACTGCGCAACGACAACCGCTACACATCCGCCGAATAGCCCGAGCGCGTCTCAGCGGCCACCTACTTCATGCAAATACCGTGCAGTCCCTCCTTCAAATCCCCCCTAGAGGCGTTACGCAGCGCTCTCGACTCTTATCTAGCAATCGATAACTCACCGGTAACTAAAATCAAGTCGGCCAAGCCCAACAGCCTAAAACGCAACAAACCATGTCGCTGTAGCCCTTAAGCGAGGCGATGCGCTACATCGTGCACTTTCCCCTCAACTCAGTCGGGGAAACTTCCGAGTCGCAGATCGCGTACCAATAACGTCACCGACCACTGCTCCGGCAGTACCCCACTCTACGTTCAAGACTGTGAATCTGGAACTTTGTTCCTGGTTGACACCGGGGCTGAAGTAAGCGTGATCCTTCCCGCACCCGGAGAGACTACTCAGACGTCTACTGCTGCCAACGGCAAACTCACCCCCACTTACGGCCACCGCTCTCCGTAGAACATTTCGTTGGGTGTTCATTAATGCTGCCATTCTGCTTGCCATCATCGACATAAACTTCCTTATACATTTCGACTTCTTGGTCGATGTGAAACAAATGAAGACAGTCGACCCCGCAACGAGACTCAGGGGCTTTGGCACGAACACCGGCATCTCAGCCGTCACCCCGGTCTACGTTCGCCCAGAGATCTCTGCCAATTACGCCGAACTTTTCTCTCATTACCCTAAGCTAGTTCAGCCAACGAACGCAGCTCTGCCCGTGGCTCCTCAAGTCACGCATCATATCTGGACTAACGGACCATCTGTTTCATCATGCCCACACCGACTTTCGCCGGCGGAGTTTGAGCACATGTGCGAAGTTGGAATAATTCGCCCTTCGGATAGTCATTGATCCTCTCCACTCCAGGTGGTCCCAAGGAAATCTGGCGATCTTGTCTTGTAATCTGACGGCGCGGGTTCGAACCAGCGTAGGGATAGGGCGACCCTCGCAGAAGCGTCGGTACTGCGTACCGTTGTACTGTTTATGCCTTTCTTTCTTTTGCGGTGACTACCGGGTTCTAAACAAACTAACGGTCCCCGAAAGATATCCCACATATGCAGGACCTTACTGCATGCCTCACAGGTGAGACGGTCTTTAGCAAGATCAATCATACTCGTGTCTATCACCACATACTTGTCGAAGAAAAAGATATAATTAAAACAGCCGTCATCACCCCCTCCGGCTTGTTCGAAATTTTAAAATTGCCTTTTGGAATGTGCAACGCCAAACAGACTTTTCAACGCTTCTCCCACCTAACTCGTGACCTAGACTTTGCTTACTCCTACTTCAACAATATCCTTGCAGTCAGTTCGTCTGAAGAAGAGCACCTCGATCATCTGCAACTACTCTTCCAACGGTTGACCCAACATGGCATCACTGTTAAGCCGACTAAGTGCGAACTTGACAAGTCCACGGTAGAATTCTTAGGCCCCCTCGTCTCATTATCAAGTATCGAGGTCCTTGCGGGCAAGGTCTAAGCCATCAAAGATTTCCCAGCCCGACTTCATTTAAGCACCTACGTCGATTTTGCGGTCTTGTTAACTACTATCGCCACTTCGTCCCCCGCTGCGATCAATGTATGCAGCCCCTAACTAACCTCATCAGAGGAAACGAGCACAAGTTCGCTTTCGCTGATACAGCACACACGGCTTTCACCGAGATAAAGAATGCTATCCTCAGCATAACTCCCCTCGTTGATTCCGAACCGTCTGTTCCACTTTCTCTTACAAATGACGCTTCGGATGTTGCAGTGAGAACCGTTCTCCAACAACAAGTCGGTGGACAGTGACAACTTTTCGGTTCCTTCTCCAAACGCCTGCAAGCAGCGGAATCCCACTACAGCACGTTTGGTAGAGTACTGCTTGCCATCTACTTAGCTACCCGTTATTTCAGATACACATTAGAAGGATGGGCGCTCACGTTCTACACTGACTACAAGCCTCTCATTTTTGCCTGTAATTCATCTTCTGACAAATATTCACCACGGGAAAATAGACAACTGGACTTTGTCACGCAGTTCACTGTTGATATGCGTCATGTCTCAGGTGTCGCCAACCCTGTCGTTGAGGCTTTATCGCATCAGCCTCATCCTTCACCCTTTTCCTGCTGTCGAACTTGCCGCCATGGTATCGGCCCAGGTCCAAGACGAAGGCCTCCAACGCACCCTTCATTCCACTTTGCTGCATATGCAACCAGTTCCAATCCGAACCACGGACGGAACTATCCTTTGCGACCTATCCACCGGTTACACAAGACCCATCGTACCCGCCATTTTCAGATGCAGTCTTCGACGCCCTCCACTCATTGTCGCACCCAGGTATTTGCGCATCTTCGAAAGTGGTCACCGAGCATTTGGTTTGGCCAAGCGTGAGCAAAGATGTTAGTAACTGCGCTCGAGCTTGCGTCCGCTGCAAGCGCTTCAAGGTACACCGACAGACCCGCAGTCCTCTGGGCTCATTCACTCCTCCGGATTGAGGTTCTCACACGTACACTTAGATTTGGTAGGACAATTACCTTCTCGCGGATTCATATACATGCTGACATGTATCGACCGCTTCACCAGGTGGCTAGAAGCCATTCCTGTACCAGACTGCTCGACCGAAACTTTCGTTCGTGCTTTCTTGGAACGGTGGGCGTTCCACTACGGATGCCCATCCACCAGTACAACGGATCGGGGGACGCCTTTCGAACCCTCACAATTCGATGCGTCCTGTAAATTCTAAGGTTACCGCCGTATTCACACGACGACGTTACCTGGCGGCTAATGACTTAGTTGAACGCTTTCACCGACAGCTTAAGGCATCTCTGTGCCACATCTGAGTCTGAGTGAAGCGAAAACAGTTCGCTTGCGCATTTAGGTCTTCGCAAAGCCGAAAAGCAGAACTGGTCTAGGACACTACACCTAAGCTTCGAGGAGAGCTCACTTCATCTCACTCGCCATCATGTATTCCCGCGTCGAACTTCGCATCAACTTTTTCGCAACGCCTGTGCATGGTGCGTCCTCTTCAGCCTCCTTACACCGGCCACTGTAGAGTACTTCAACGAACTCCGAAGCACTTTATATTAGGTTAGGATGATCACCAAACAATGGTGTCCATCGACCGTCTCAAGGTGGCCTTCTTCGAAGACCCGCCTCCAGCCTCGCCGGGTAAAACTGCACAGGTGCACGCACCTGAAATTACGTCTTCCACACCAATCACTCCAGACCCTTCAGTTACCCTTTACCCTCCGCCAACCCAGCCCCAACTTCAGGCAACTGACCGACGAGGTAGACATGTTAGACAAGCAGATTATTTTTTAGACTTTGTTAACGTTTGTTATTTTCCATAACATGCGTATTTTTTATAGCAGTCGTGTGTTTTATTCACAAACATTTTGCAAAAGGACAAAAACTCCCCAAAATTGTTAAAAAAGCGTACCCCTTTCTGCTCCGTATACTTGCCTTGTTTTCCATACGGAGTCATGCCGCTTGCCACGACCAGGTTCCATCCTCCCCGAGTTTTACCTCTCAGAACTCGTTCCCCGGAAAAACATGGCATTTTGCGGACCATATGTCCGAAGCTTCAAGGCCCTACTACCATGGTTCCAAGCAAGCGCTCTTCTCCATTCTACCGATACTGACAGGTTAGTCCGGTCCGCGAGCGCTTCGATACGGTTCTTCAGACGACAAATGGGTTTCTTTGTGGGACGCGGACCTTGGCCGTAGACTGGGATACGGTGGGAGAAGTGACACTTCCAAGCACAACGTCTGGTCTGCAGCGGTGGAAATGTCTTATCGGCCCATTTCTGAAATAGCCAGTTTTTTGCAGTTCAACCAGCCCGCCTCGACGGCAGTGTGGTGGACAGCTTACAACTTGGAGAGGCAGAATGAAATAGCTGACGAAACAGCTGGCCACGGTTGGTTCCTCCTGACTCCCTGGATGGGTCCCAAGGATGCTGAGTGAAGTTGGTTGGAAGTCATGGCTCGAAACCGAACTCAGTGGCGGTGATTGCCGTTCCATCCCACACTAAAAACAACATCAAAAACTGAGTGGAAAATGGACAAAAATTGTTTGTTTTCTTTTAAGCTAACCTTGTTTTCCTATTCCGCTATGGTCCCGATGGCACAATATCTGTACATAGATTGCGATCAATATCTATATACGCCCCGACGGCCCACCGATGATGCACTCCAGTCCACACCCAAGTAATAAATAACAACGAAGCCTGGACCCAACGAATTCCACGCGCCCCTTCTCTGTCCGCCTGAACCCACTATATTGCTACCCTACTCTTCCGGTCTCACTTTTTCCCCACCTGACATCTAGTGAAGGCTTCCTCAATTAAGCCTCCCAGGGGAAGAACCCTGTAATGAACACGAATCATCCACACTTTCAGTATTTTGTGACATCCTCCTCACGTGAGTCACGCTGCACAGAACTGTCTGCTTCTGCTTACCTGTCCTAAATTCTTTGTAGCTTATGCCAATACACCTTGGGTCCAGACGATCTAACTGCTCTCCCTGCTTCCGTACTCGGCATGGCTTTTACGTGTCATCTGCGACTAGCAACTGAGAAACACCCCACAGTATATGTCAGGCCCAGCTGACTAGCACTGCAAAGACCTATGGCGCAGTTGGAACAATGTCCTACATCTTATTGCTAAATGCACGAGGCGGCGATGGTATGGCACACTCACGCCTAGCAGCACATCACTTTGGCGACCTTTTACACAGCCCGGCTGCCACATTCCATGGTTACACAACCAACCGCATCCATCAGAGAAGCGTTTGGGGGGACATAACCGTAGCAACTTAGGCTTTCGGGTAACTCATCGAGCATCCACCATCGGAGCTTATTGAGGCAACGGAGAACAAATTAGTCCAGTAGCTGCACAGCCCCGATCAGAGGTAAATGCCACCAGTTAGAAAGATGTCAGTTTCTAGGCAGAGGTCCAAGTGATTTGAAGGACCCTGCCCCACAATTTCATAAAAGAAACTCAATTGAAATTTTTCAGGAGCCGAGGATCCTCTGCACGCTTCGGTGTTCCGGCCGAAGTTAAAAACGCTTACCTAAAGGTGCCTCCATGTGCAGTTCCGTCAAGTGGTCATATTTAGTGATCACGACATCTAGGGTTGAGGGGGTCCTCCTGATATGATTTCTGGTCGGAACAATGACACCGAAGATCTTCAGGTCCGTATTCACTTCTCAAGTGCGACCGATTCTTTAGTATGGTCCGCCAGCCGCATTTCCACTCTGTAAGGTTGAACGTGCCATAACCGAAAAGGTCCAGAGGCTCTAAGTTCGTCTCCGGGTTTAGTGGACTTTCTACCCCTTAGGGCATATGCAATGTAATCTGTTCTCTGTGGAACACGGTCGTTATCGTGGAGACCACATCTTTACGAGGCGCATACTAAGAGGGGAAATAGGGAACGAGCTACAGCAGCTCAACATAGGTGGCTGGACACGAGGTCATGACTGGAAGCTATTCAAACCGAGGGCGCTCAAAGTTCGCACCACTGTCGCTCTTTCCACTTGGGTATTGGATGGAACCGTCTACCGAAGGCTGTAGTCGATGCGTCGACCGCGGAAAGTTTCTAAGGGTCTTTGGACACCCGACTACGTAAGACACCAGGACCTTATGCTTTTACTGCGACTGCTTTGGTTCCCTAAGGAGCACCGAGTCGCAATAACATATGTGCTCAATGCTGAACTTAAAATGACGGTGCTAACATGGGATCTCCTTTTTGCCCTCTACAACTCAATGAACTACCAATTCCAGCTTCAGTGTCCTCCCTGTTGACAAAATGCTTCGAATTAACACCCGGAATTTTTAACTTACCAACGATCAAGAAATTAGGCGCGCTGACGGCTGCATAGCTAAGTAATGTTCCCAAGGTGGTCACTCATTCTGGGGTGGAGGATAGCCTGCGGCAGGCAGACTATAGTCCCCAGTCTAGCCCACTCACAAAAATCAAGAAAGCACCTAGACGTTTGCCGTACTCACGGTGAATAGAGCCACTTAATGTTTATGTTCTCGCTTTATAAGCAAGGACTCCACCAGTTTGACGCCCAAGCTTATCGGCTTTGTGCGACAGTCGCTCTAAGATTTTCCATCAAGTTGTCATTGGCCTATCTGCAAAAGATTGCAATGATCACAACTGCTATTAATTCCTTACACTATATTTTCCTTCTTTTATTGCTGACCACGATGGGGCTAATCTCTTAAGGCGACGGATTGCAGCTAAAATACTATACCCATGCAGAGCATATTGTCACTGACTCAGTGTCCAGATTGATTATAAACTACCGTGCACTGTCATCATGCTGAAATAAAGTGCCACGCTCAAAATAGATGAGTACCCTAATCGCCCATAAAGTACGCAAAAACAGCCACAGAATACGATGAACAGGGGACGGTCTACTTGTTACTTTATCACAGCCAGTTGGATCATGGAAGTGCGGGTCAAACCTATCGAGATACGTCGCGTGGAAGTAACTTCCCTGGGGACGAATCCATGGATGGCAGTATTACTTTACTTGAACATTGGCTAAATGTGTATTTGTTCCCAGTTTTTAATCGGTCTGATATCACCAAACTCAGCCACTTCGAAAATCCCTTTGCGATCCATAGTAGAAAAGGAGAGCGACCAATTATTTCATGAGATCTCGTTGGACTGTGCCTCGCAGTGTCGAAGTATATACAGTTTATGTACTAACTAATCAAATCGCTGGAGAAAATCCCGTTTTCCTTCACAGCAGCACACATCAACACGTTATGGACTAAAAACTAATAGATCCTGCACTGCTGCAGTTGCTTCCCATCGGGTGTAAAACCCGAAGCAGCAACCTGCATTGTGGTGACACTTCACCGCTGTCCGCAACCTGAATCACCGGATAGTGGGTTCTGGCGGTGGAACTAAGTGGACCGCTGACGATGGTGTTTCAGAAGTCACTTGATAGCTGTACATTACCTCCTGAATAGGAGGCTGTCATCTGTCCTATCTTAAAAAATGGCGACAGGAGTCTGTCAGCCAATTATAGGCTAGTCAGTCTAACTGATGAGAGAGGTTGGAAGGTCACCTGAATAGATTTAATCTACTAAGCAGTGCACAACACGGATTCCGGAAGGCGTTTTCGTGTCTGACGAATTTGTTGGCTGCTCGTGAAGCTTGGGCCAAGGCAGTGGACAATGGCCACGTAGTGGATGTGCTTATCCTCGACTTCTTGAAAGCATTTGATAAGGTACCTCACTGGAAGCTATCACAAAAGCTGAGCTCCGGCGTATCTGGACGCGCCCTTCACTGGGTCTCTTCATTCTTGCAGGGAAAAGAGAAGTGTGTACGTGTGGGTTGCAGTTTATCCTTTAGGCAAACGGTCCTTAGCGGTGTCCCACAGGGCTCGGTCCTTGGACCGATGCTGCTCGCTATCTACGTAAACGATCTCCCTAGAGAGCTTGGGGTATCATCCCTACTGTTTGCTGGTGACCTTAAGCTATGGAGTGTTCAAATGTCCCTGGCGGTTCTGAGGCCATTCACCATGTCCTGGACAGACTCTGGGACTGGTCTACTTTGTGGCTGCCCATTAATCAGGCTGTGTTCCGTCCTTCGTATAGGAGCAACTTTCCCACCTTCGAGATACGTGCTCGGTGGGGTCGAACTTCCCTTTGTCTCCAACCACGTAGAGTTAATCGTCGTCCATTCCTCGCCTGTGCATTCTAGTGCACACTGGAAGGCCGCAAGTAAGAGTTTGAGAATGTTATGGTTAATACGCCATTCTTTCGGCGTCTTTACTGCCGACATATTTGTGAAGCTGTCCTCAGCTTTCGCACGGCCCCATCTGCGTCCAGGCTCACCCGCCCTGCCTTGTACGGGACAAAATGGAGCTCGAGGGTTTTGAGAGTAGGTACCAAAACAGTCGAGGGGCTACGGGGGCAATCGTACCCCGAGCGTCTACTTAAGTTAAGTATGTGTACAATGCACTACCGACGGCTTCGAGCAGACCTAATCCTTACTTGCCGCATTTTAACTGGGATAGCTTTTCGACTACAAGTGGCGTTCGACAGGGTTGTCCGATTTCCCCGTTTTTGTTCAATCTCGTCGTGGATTCTATCATGGAATGTTCCCTTGCGGAATCTCACGATGTAGGTGTTGAAGTGCTGCCTGGTGAACGGTTAGTTGATCTAGATTATGCGGACGATATCGTCTTGCTTTTCGACAATGTTGAGGCGGCACAATCAACCCTGAATAGCCTATCCAGAGTGCTCCCATTATTTGGTATGCACTTCGCACCTTCAAAGTGCAAAGTGTTGCTGCAGGACCACCAGCCACTCGATGACCCCTTGACGCTTGCTAACGAGCAACTCGAGGTGGTTGATCAATTCACTTATCTTGGCAGCTGCATCAGCAATGATGGGCGCATAGAAGCTGACGTGAGCTCACGCACTGCAAAGGCCAGAGCTGCCTTCTTGAACCTGCGCCATCTTTGGCGACAGAAGGGCGTTTCCCTCCGTCTGAAAGGCCGTGTATACAAGGCCACAGTGAGGGCCGTTCTGCTGTATGGTAGTGAAACTTGGCCCCTTCCGTCTGAAGATCTGAGGAGCCTTCAAGTCCTTGATCATCGTTGTTTGCGAAGCATTGCTGGTGTCGGATGGCACCAGCGTGTCCGCAACGATGATGTGCGTAGGCGAGTACTAGGTGGTGATGATCATGCTAGCTCCCTAGAACAACAGATAGCACTGAATAAGTTGCGTTGGCTCGGGCACGTGCTACGTAAGCCTGGTCACCGCTTACCTAGGAGGGCCTTGTTCAGTCTACCAGGTGTAGGATGGCGCAAGGCTCGAGGTGGACAGAAGTTGACTTGGCAGCGGGAAATGAAGTCACTGACGACCAAACTGGGTGCCGTTGGTCCGTCTCCCCTTCCGGGTTGGAGTCCACGTGACTCACCTTGTGCTTGGCTCGAGACTTTACAGGACATGGCTCGCAACCGACACCAGTGGCGCGTCTGCTGCCGTCTCCTAATCGGATTGTGTGCTTAAAGTGTGTTTGGTGCTGAGTTATCTGCGGGGTAATGGCTGATTATGACGCGTGGCAGTGAAAGCCGCAAGGAAGCTGTCTCGCCGATGCCGCCTTATCTTTGCACGATAGCTAGCTGTTTGTGACGGAATGTTGTTAACACAAGGTTTAGGCGCCTTGACTCTGAATGTTTGCTTAGGGCATTAAGGTTTTCAGGTAAGTCCCCCTTCTCTCCCTCTTCTTATTCTTTATTTCATAGGTCCTCATGGTTGTATGGCAGCGAAGAGTCAGTTCAAATGGCTGATGTACTGTTGTTGATCAAAATGATGAACTGGGAAGTTTGGACCGGACTTGAGCTGGCTATTTAACCCGGCGACGTTGCCTTGTTTTCGCGGTCATCCCATGAAGATACACAAGCCGCATTCCGAGCGGAAACTCGGTTGTCGCGTATGATTATCGAGCGCTGGAATTCGCTTTCAGAAAGTGTAGTTAGTGAACCTACGGTTAAGAGTTTCGAGTGTCAGTTAGACGATCTTGGATGGAAACACGAAACCTTTCTTTTCTGCTGACCATATTCATTTTCCAACGTTGAGTTTATACTCTGCCATTCTCCTCACTCTTTTGGAGTTATCTTTCATTTAAACTAGTTGCCTTCATCTTTATCTTCCATGTTCTTTCTATGTCTTCCTTACTTCACGTGACCTACACAGCGGGGATTGTAAGTGCAGGGAATGTGGGCAGTAAGTGTTTGACCAGGGTGGGATTCGGGTGTTTCGTTTTGGATCGATCAAGGCCTTATCATTTCCTGGCTTAAAAATCATCTCAAGAAGGAACACTCAAAGGATTTGCCTATCGTTTCAAGACTAGCTGAAACTGAAGTTTTATTTATTAGTTTCGTCGAACCTCGCTTGGTCAAAAACTTGTCCAGAAGACCTGAATGGGCCTAATCGCACAATCCTTTGAATTTTCTCGATGACTTGCGTTTTGGTTTTATCTCCGATACCAGTCTGTGAAGTGAGCACTTCAGAAGCTCAGATTGGTGGTAATTATGGTTTAACTCCAAACGCACTGACAACGGCGAGCGTCTGTCTGTGTGCAGAGCACCAATTGTTTCTCTGTAGCACTGCTTTTAGACACAGGGGGAGCCGAAGTGCCACTTGGCGTCCTCCAGTAGCTGGCCAGCGATGGACCAAAATTGACCACATAGCCATAAGTTACAGACGGTGTGGTTCCATCCTAGATTGCCACTCGTACTGGAATACCTGCGTCGACTCTGATCATGCCTTGGTACGCTGTCGTTTTTCCATGAACTTTACCGGGAGGCGCACCAAGCGTCTCCTCCTATTGGCAACTGAGAAATTGTCTTAGCCCTCGGTCAAGCAAGCCTATCAAGACGCACTGCGTACCGAAATTTCGCTGTCTTGTTCTAACGACACTGACTTTCAGTGGAATCGGATCTTGGCCGCCATGCACGACGCAGGAACATCTGCTTGTTGTACTATCAATCGTCACTGCAACAATCACTGGATATCCGAGAGGTCAGTGAACCTGTTGGAATCTAGGAGAAACCTCCCGGCTGGCTCTGAGCACAATGTGACCAGACGAGCTAGTTGGCAAGAACTAAAGCGAAGCCAACGTGCTGACAAGGAAGCCTGGTGGACCAGTATGGCTCAATAGATGGAGGAGGCAGGAGCAGTAAGCAATTACCGAAAGCTCTTCCAGCTGATCCCAGGAAAAATGGCGTCCGTGAGACAATCAGAGACAACGCAGGTACACTGATACACAATAAGGAGCGCCGTATGGGTCGTTAGGCGGAACACTTTCAAGATCAGTTCAGCTGGGCCGCTGTTCCCGGATCTTTTCCTACTCAGGTGATGCAGGACGAGCCATGGAATGATAGTTTAGAGCCTCTGTCCAAAACCGAGGTCCGAAACGCGATCATCATTACACGTTAGCTGGAGGTGGAAAACACCGCAGTTATTGTGCCGCAATACAAAAGACAAGAAAAGGAAAATAAACAGTGGCCGCCCGCTGAGTCTCCAGTAACGGATGGCATCATCATCATCAACAGCAGTACATCAGCCATTTGAACTGACTCTTCGCTGCCATACAACCATGAGGACCTATGAAATAAAGAATAAGAAGAGGGAGAGAAGGGGGACTTACCTGAAAACCTTAGTGCCCTAAGCAAACATTCAGGGTCAAGGCGCCTACACCTTGTGTAAACAACATACCGTCACAAACAGCTGGCTATCGTGCAAAGATAAGGCGGCATCGGCGAGACAGCTTCCTTGCGGCTTTCACTGCCACGCGTCATAATCAGCCATTACCCCGCAGATAACTCAGCACCAAACACACTTTAAGCACACAATCCGATTAGGAGACGGCAGCAGACGCGCCACTGGTGTCGGTTGCGAGCCATGTCCTGTAAAGTCTCGAGCCAAGCACAAGGTGAGTCACGTGGACTCCAACCCGGAAGGGGAGACGGACCAACGGCACCCAGTTTGGTCGTCAGTGACTTCATTTCCCGCTGCCAAGTCAACTTCTGTCCACCTCGAGCCTTGCGCCATCCTACACCTGGTAGACTGAACAAAGCCCTCCTGGGTAAGCGGTGACCAGGCATGCGTAGCACGTGCCCGAGCCAACGCAACTTATTCAGTGCTATCTGTTGTTCTAGGGAGCTAGCATGATCATCACCACCTAGTACTCGCCTACGCACATCATCGTTGCGGACACGCTGGTGCCATCCGACACCAGCAATGCTTCGCAAACAACGATGATCAAGGACTTGAAGGCTCCTCAGATCTTCAGACGGAAGGGGCCAAGTTTCACTACCATACAGCAGAACGGCCCTCACTGTGGCCTTGTATACACGGCCTTTCAGACGGAGGGAAACGCCCTTCTGTCGCCAAAGATGGCGCAGGTTCAAGAAGGCAGCTCTGGCCTTTGCAATGCGTGAGCTCACGTCAGCTTCTATGCGCCCATCATTGCTGATGCAGCTGCCAAGATAAGTGAATTGATCAACCACCTCGAGTTGCTCGTTAGCAAGCGTCAAGGGGTCATCGAGTGGCTGGTGGTCCTGCAGCAACACTTTGCACTTTGAAGGTGCGAAGTGCATACCAAATAATGGGAGCACTCTGGATAGGCTATTCAGGGTTGATTGTGCCGCCTCAACATTGTCGAAAAGCAAGACGATATCGTCCGCATAATCTAGATCAACTAACCTTTCACCAAGCAGCACGTCAACACCTACATCGTGAGATTCCGCAAGGGAACACTCCATGATAGAATCCACGATGAGATTGAACAAAAACGGGGAAATCGGACAACCCTGTCGAACGCCACTTGTAGTCGAAAAGCTATCCGATAGGGCACCATAGACCCTCTAGTGTTCGAGTACAGAGCACGAAGGATGTTCACATATCTCGTGGGAACACCTTTCCGCGCAAGTATTTCGAACAGAAGCGATCGATCGACTGAATCGAACGCACTCTTGGAATCGAGGAACACAGCTATTGTCGGTCTGCGGTATGCGTGGCGCTGCTCTAGCACCTGCCGCAAAGTAAATATATGGTCTATACAGCCACGTCCTGGGCGAAAACCGGCCTGCTCTTCCCCAATCCGAGATTCCCGTTCTGCAGTGAGGCGACGAACGATAATCGAGGCCAGTATTTTTGTCACGACTGGCGTTAGGCTAATACCCCTGTGGTTCGCACAGCCTGTGCGACTGCCCTTTTTGTATATTTCCACTATAATCGATTCGCTCCAATTAGCCGGCACTCTCTTCGTTCCAGATACGTTCGAGTAGGGAGGTCAGTGCTTTGCAGAGGATCTCACCTCCATCCTTAAATAGTGCAGGTGGTAGGGAATCCGGGCCAGCGGCACGAAAACGATTGAGGGCTGTGATCGCGTTTCGGACCTCGGCCTCCGACGGAGGCTCTAAACTAACCGTCCATGGCTCGTCCTGCATCACCTGAGTAGGAAGAGGTCCGGGAGCAGGGGGCCAGCTGAACTGTTCAAAGTGCTCAGCCCAACGAGCCATACGGCGCTCCTCATTGTGTATCAGCGCACCCGCGCTGTCCCTGATTGTCTCACTGACGCCTGGTTTTCTCGGACCAGTGGTGCGTATTAGCTGGAAGAGCTTCCGGTAATTGCCTACTGCTCCTGCCTCCTCCATTTCTTGAGCCCGACTGGTCCACCAGGCTTCCCTGTCAGCACGTAGGCTCCGCTTTAATTCACGCCTAATAGCCCGTCTGGTCACATTGTGTTCAGAACCAGCCGGGAGGTGCCTTCTAGCTTCCAAAAGGTTCACTGACCTCTCGGATATCCAGTGACTGGTGCGATGACGACTGATAGTGCCACAAACAGATGTTCCTGCGTCGTGCATAGTGGCCGAGATCCTATTCCACTGAAGTTCAGTGTCATTAGGACAAGACAGCGAGAGTTCGCTATGCAGTGCTTCTTGATAGGCTTGCCTGATAGAGGGCTGGGACAATTTCTCCGTTGCCAATCAGGGGAGACGCTTTGTGCGCCTCCCGGTAAAGTTCATGGAGAAACGACAGCGCACCAAGGCATGGTCAGAGTATACACAGGTACTCCAGTACGAGCGGCAATCCAGAATGGAACCGCGCCACCTGTAACTTATGGCTATGTGGTCAATTTGGGTCCATCGCTGGCCAGCTACAGGTGGACGCCAAGTGGCACTTCGGCGCCCACTGTGTCTAAAAGCAGTGCTAGTAAGAAACAACTGGTGCTCCGCACACAGTTGTAGCAGACGCTCGCCGTTGTCAGTCCGTTCGGCGTTAAGTCCATACTTACCACCCAGCTGAGCTTTTGAAGAGCTCAGACGCCCTACTTGTGCGTTCATATCCCCTGCAAGTACTATAATATCTGAACTAGTAGCACTGCGTAGCAGCGTGTTCTGTTCGTGATAGAAAGTGTCCTTGACTGCATTAGAACTGCAGTCGGTGGGAGCATAAGCAGAAATCACAAACAAACAGCGTTTTGTTTTACTTCGCGAATCCACCTTAGCTGATGTCAAACAGGCTGCACATAAACGGCTGTTCACCGGAATCCAATCAACCAACGATGACTCAGCCTTGCAGCTGAGAATGATACCTACACCAGCTTGACCCGTGAGTGCTGTATCGGCGTCTCCGGATGCGTGCAACCAATAACGAGAGGATAAGCCGGGTGCAGTCAATTCAATAACCCCGTTATGGTCATTAATCCTAGTTTCGGACACACAACACACATCAAAACCCAGTGTGTCCAAGGTGCGTGCGAGTGCAGCCTGCTGACCTGTTTGTATTAGAGTGCGGACGTTGAATGTCGCCATGGAAACGGGACAGCGTGGCCTCATAAGGAACTTTTGCCGATAGGCGTCCGATAGGTGCTGTGGGATGGTGGCTGCAGATGGTACTACCCCAGTAGCACTTCGGCTGCTGTCAATAAAGCTGGGAATTATAGAAGGAAGGTTAGTAATGGGGGCCGGGATGGGAGTAAGAGAAAAAGGTGGAAAAGAAAGAAGGGAGGCACCAGCAGTAGCATGCTTTCGCTTATCCGCCTTGCTGTATGCAGCAGATAAGGCGACCCTTGATAATCTGCTCGACGGCCGATGCAGGATATAGTTTATGTTTGAAGAAAATGTCATGGTTGTATGTGGGCAGGGATACTGCCAGGGCGCCCAGACCTAAACAGGAGAACGATTAGGGTCCTCATCCAAAGCCTTTGGCTCAAAAGCCTGTCCGCAAGGCAGCGGGGTGGCAGTGATTAAGTTTTACAGAAATGGACGCCATCCCATTTCAAACCCCCAACCTGGAGGACCAGGAGACTGAGTTTGTCTGACCTCTCACCATTGACCAACCTGGTAGTAGCTCTCAAGATGCTCGGAGGCATCACCCAGTATAGCTCAATGGGTCAGTGAAGTACGCAAACCGTCGCACCACGTTAAGGTCCAGTCTCGTTGCGACGGAGTAACGGATGGACATCGTTCCGGAGAGCTAACAGCTGGCTGCCGTAAACGTGAGTCATATTATGCCTAACAAGTGAGATCGTGATTGGAGGGGATGCTAAGCAGGAGGGGGATGGACAAAGGAACTCACAACACAAACGCCATTGGGGTCGGCTCCAAGCCATATCAGCAAGTGTGTCCAACCAAACGTGTTCACCGTCCTTAGGACCCCAGCCATGCAGTCGGGATGCACTAACCGACGCCAACTTCGAAGTGAGGGTTTTCATTTCTCTCGACCAAGTCATCACTTGGCCTCCTCTCCTCTTCCAACCGCACCCACAACGCGCAAACAATGCACGTCGCGGGAGTCGGTGTGCTGGCATGTACAACACGTGGCCCAGCCATCGGAGCCTGGTGCGTGATATAATGGTGCTGAGCGGTTCACTCGCTCTTCCTGCACCAAATACACGACGTCGAACATGTTTATTGCTCACGCGGTGCTCCCACCAGACATGAGCTAAGCTGCGCAGGCAGCGATGATCGAACATGACGAGCCTCTTTATGTCTGTCGACCTGATGGGCCAGGTTTCACAGCCATATAGGAGAGTTGAACGGACGGCTGCGTTGTAAACTCTGCCCTTCAGGGCGAGAGTAATGTCCCGAAACGCAATCACAGCTCTCAATCGTTTTCTTACCGCTGGCCCAGATGCCTTCCCACGTGCACTACTTAAGGATGGAAGTGAGGTCCTCTGCAAAGCACTGACCTCCCCATTCGAACGTATCTGGAATGAAGTGTCCCGGTTGGTTGGAGCGAATCGATTATAGTGGCAATATACAAGGGCAGTCGCAGACTGTTCTAACCAGAGGGGTATTAGCCTAACGCTAATTGTGACAAAAATACTGGCCTCGATTCCCGTTTGTTACCTCGCTCCGGAACGGGAATCTCGGATTAGGGTAGAGCAAGCCGGTTTCCACCCAGGGTGTGGTCTGGATAGACCATATATTCACTTTACGGCAGGTGCTAGAGCACAGCCACGCATACCTCAGACCGACGATTTCAAGTGTGCCTTCGATTCCGTTGATCGATCGATTCTGTATTTCGAATACTTGCGCGAAATATATGAACATCCTACGTGCTCTGTACTCGAACACTACAGGCCGCATGAGGGTCTACGGTAGCCCATCGGATATCTTTCTGACCACACTTGGCGTTCGTCACGGTTGTTCGATCTCCCCATTTTTGTTCAGTTTCATCGTAGATTCTATCATGGAGTGTTCCTTGCGTAATCTCACCTTGCAGGCGTTGAGGTCCTGCCTGGTGAAAGATTAGTTGATCTTGATTTTCGATATCGTCTTCCTTTTCGATCATGTTGCGGTGGCACAATCAACCTTGAATAGCCTGTCTAGACTGGTCTCATTATTTGGTATGCACTTCGCACCTTCAAAGTGCGAAGTGTTGCTGCATGACCACCAGTCACTTTATGACCTTTTGGCCCTTGCTGAAGAGGAACTCGAGGTGGTTGATCAGTTCATTTGCCTTGGCAGCTGCATCAGCAATGATGGGCGCATAGAAACCGAGCGAGGCTCAAGCATTTCAAAGGCCAGAGCTGCCTTCCTGAACTTGCGGCATCTTTGGCAACAGAAGGGAGTTACCCTTCGTCTGAAAGGTCGTGTATACAAGGCCACAGTGAGTGCCGTTCTGCTCTATGGTAGTGAGATTTGGCGCCTTCGGTCTGAAGATCTGAGGCGCCTTCAAGTCTTTGATTCTCGCTGTCTGCGAAGCATTGCTGGAGTCGGATGGCACTAGCGTGTCCGAAACGATGTGCGTAGGTGAGTATTAGGTGGTGATAATCATGCTAGTTCCCTAGAACGACAGATAACACTGAATAAGTTGCGTTGGCTCGGACACGTGCTACGTATGCCTGGTCACCGCTTACCTAGGAGGGCCTAGTTTAGTCTGCCAGGTGTAGGGTGGCGCAACGCCCGAGTTAGACAGAAGTTGACTTGGCAGCGGGAAATGAAGTCACTGACGACCAAACTGGGTGCCGTTGGTCCGTCTCGCTTTCCAAGCTGGAGTCTACGGGACTCGCCTTGTGCTTGGCTCGGGACTTTACAGGACATGGCTCGCAGTATATACCATTGGCGCGTCTGCTGCCGTCTCCTAGTCGGATTGCCTGTTTAAACTGTGTTTGGTGCTGAGTTATCTGCGGGGCAGTAGCCAGTTATGACGCGTGGCAGTTAAAGCCGCAAGGAAGCTGTCTCGCCGATGCCGCCTTATCTTTGCCCGATAGCCAGCTGTTTTTGACAGTACGTTGTCTATACAAGGTGTAGGCGCCTTCACCCTGAATGTTTGCTTAGAGCATTAAGGTTTTCAGGTAAGTACCCTCTCTCTTCCTCTTATTTTTCCATTTCATAAGTCATCATGGTTGTATGGCAGCGAAGAGTCAGTTCAAATGGCTGATGTACTGCTGTTGTTGTTTTTTCCGGAAACACCATTCCGAGTTGTGAATAGGTATGTAGTAGAGCTTTCAGGTGTAATAAAGTTTCGCCCGAACATGAAGTGTTATCCAGGTCAGTAGTTGAGGTATCGCGAATTAGGTGAGCCTCTAGCGAATTACGATCATTCACGGAGCTGAAATCTTTACTGAAGTCAGCGCAACAGGCACTAGCCGAAATGTCATCTGGACAACTATCTAACTAAAAAGCACAAGCTCTCAAGTCATGACTAGTGGCACCTAAGCAAAATGCTTGCGACACTGATGAAGAGATTTAGAGCCAGTAGGTGTTCGATTCCTAAAGTGAGTTGCAACACAGACCGGACAAGTGACTGAACAGGAAGGATGCACTTTGCCAATGCAAAGTGGTGAGGCTATGAACAGTGGCAATCACACGAACTGGGCGCTTGCATTAAACAACCTAGCTAACGGTATCAATGCGTATGGCGACCACAGTAAGCAGTCGGTACGCCTGGGAGAACATCTAAGAAAATAAAATACCCTACGTCGGTAAGCGAGTGACACTGCACGAAACCCAGTAAAGGAAAACAAGCCCCTGGAATATAAATTCACACGCTATATATTTTAAACAACGACCATGTCAACGCTGTCAAAGTATACAATAGTTTAGAATAGACAGAAAAATGCATTAAAAAGTGCAACCGCAATGTTTATGCACGCTCGCCGCGGATGCGTCTGGCTAGCTGTATGTCTTTGGGCATAATCGTTACACGCTTGGCATGGATAGCGCAAAGATTGGTATCTTCGAAAAGACCTACGAGGTACGCTTCACTTGCCTCCTGAAGAGCTCCGACGGCCGCACTTTGAAAACGCAGATCAGTCTTAAAGTCTTGGGCTATTTCGCGAACGAGACGTTGGAACGGCAATTTGCGGATGAGCAGCTCGGTTGACTTCTGGTAGCGGCGAATTTCACGTAGAGCAACAGTTCCCGGCCGGTAGCGATGGGGTTTTTTTACACCACCAGTAGACGGAGCTGACTTGCGCGCCGCCTTTGTTGCTAACTGCTTTCTTGGAGCTTTTCCTCCAGTAGACTTCCTGGCAGTTTGTTTCGTACGGGCCATAGTGGAAGGTGCACTGACACTGGGAGTTGAGCTTTGTTTGATCCGAAATTCAAACTAGACGCAAACAGCTGCCATTGTGGTTCAGAGCGATTCAACAAAACAATTTTTACACGCTTTGCCATCAGCTTTGTTACCAACAAAGACATTTTAAAGCGATTGCTTTTAATTATAATTTATTATATTAGCAAGTAGCCATGTTGGGATACGCTTGAATGTTCAAATTCATTTGGGACCGGATCCATATGACAATTCCGTAAATGTTCCTTTTTCTGTGAATGGTTAGATAAGGAATTGTTAGGTTTGTTTAAGGTGTTGAAAAGCCTAAAACAGGCCGCATCGCACCAAGTCCAACGAATTACTGCCCACATTTTCCTGCCCAGCGGTCTCTGCCAGGCCGGTTTGTGTGAAGTAAGGGTGAAGTGTAAGCTAAAAACGGGAAAAACATCAGCTAGATGATGATAATTCCAAGGTATAAGGCGAAATAAAACGCGGACGGATAGTTGAAAATACAAGTCGGTTAGGAGAAGGGTAAATATTGATAGTCATCCAAGTGCATCTAACTGGCGCTCAGGTTGAAATAGAACTGGTATTGGTTCATTGGGGTAGTAGCGAGCAGGAGGGGAAATCCCTTGTCAGCTCCACCGCTTCCCGATCATTGCTGGGATGCTGATCATTGCACAACGGGAACTCCGGAGAGGCCGTCCCACTCGTAGCTGAAGCAACACGATCCCGGCATATTCAACAGGTGTGTATCAAGTAGTCGTTTGAAGCAATCCTCTGTCTGTGCATCAACGACTGTCGGCGGTAACCGGTTCCAATTATTCACAACGCGAGTGGATAGAGCAAGAATGGACCGTACTTTGAGCCTCCGTGGCTTGAATAGTTTCCATTGGTGGCCTCTAGTCGAACTCCCGATGTTGAGGTGGAAGAATTCCTGCAACTCTCTCCCCAGTTCTCCCCTGAGGATACGACGGGTAAAGATCAAGTCTCCACGCCGACGGCGGTAATCCATAGGAAACATATTCAAATGCCGAAGCCGAAGGGGATACGGCAGGACACGTAACTAGGAGACAAACTTCGATCCACGCCGTTGGACCTTTTCGATCATGTCGCGCTCGAATTTGGAAAGCGGGCAGGCGGCAGGGAGACCGTATTCCAAAATCGGGCGCACATGCGAGGTGAACAGAAGTCTAAAGAGTTCCGGTGTCAAGCAACAGAAAGCTCTTCGGATGGCATGAAACATTCTGTAGGCAGCGGCAACCCTCTTCATGGTGTCCTGAGGGGATCTTAAATCAGAGGAAACAATCACGCCAACATCGCTCTCTGATGTAACATTTTTGAGCAAGAAACCACCTACGTGGTACACGCCGAGTGGTTCAGGGGCGCCGATAGGCAGGACGGAACATTTGTCTTGATTAATGGGTAAGCGCCACTGAATCGACCAAGTGTGCAGGAGAGCAACCGTCTCGTGTAGTCGATCAGCATCCTCTAGAGAGGATACCTCCTTCCATATATTTAGATCATCCGCATAAATCAAGCAAGCCGATTGAAGCTCCAACGGTAGATGGTTGATGAAGATGTTGAAGAGTTCGGGGCCGAGGACGGAGCCCTGTGGAACACCGCTGGTCATATGAAAAGGATCGGAATACGTTTCGTTCACTCTCACCAACATGGAACGAGTGTGTAGGAAATCGGAAATCCAGGAGAGAAAGTTTTCAGAGATACCGATTCCTCGGAGTTTGTAGAAAGGCTGTTCATGAGGGACCTTATCAAAAGCTTTACTGAAGTCCACGAACACAACATTCATGCGTTTGCCAACATCCAATGAATTTGCCCATTTTTCTCTAGCCATAAGCAAGTTAGTAGAGAAGGAGCGAGCTTTGAGAAAACCATGTTGGGCAATGGATACCAGATCCAACCGCTCGAGATGAAGTCGAAGCGCCCGTTTCGGGACTCGTTCCATGATTTTGCATACTATCGATGTAAGGCAGATGGGCCGGTAGCTAGCTGGCTCTTGCCGGTTCCCACCTTTGTATTTGGGCTTGATGATGCCCATCTTCCAAGCGGTCGGGAGAAGTCCGGACTGAAACGATCGACGGAAAACCTGCGTGATACGTGAAGCAATGTACTGAGCCACAGTCTGGAGGAACAAAGGGTGCAGTCGTCAGGACCAGACGATGAGTAAGGATCCAACTCACAGAGAAGTTTCAACACGACGTCAGTGTTTATATCGACGTGCTCTAACAGAGAAGGTGGAGTGCACATTGTTCTGTCTGCCGACAACCTATCGGGTGGGAGGATTAGTAGCTCCCATCCGGCAAACAGAGCACTTGGACTTATTTAGGTGCATCAACCTTAAGGGAAACCATTCTCAGAGCCTATCCATTGCACACTGAATTGCCTCAGTGCTCCCAGTATATCCACAATATTCCAGAGCGCAAGGTCTTCAGGAAGCACTCGTGGTGACACACCCAGCTCTTCCGTCAAGTCATTTACATAGATGGCGAACAACAATGCCCCAATACCGAGCCCTGCTGGACACCACTAAGGACAGTTTGTTTGAGCAAAGAGTACGCTCTACCCATACGCACTGTTACCTACACTCAAGGAAGGCAGACACTTATTGAAGGGCGCGACCAGACATACCGTATGACCTCAAATTTAGTGAGCATCAAAGGTGAGGAAAAGTGCCAAAAGGTTTCGTATAGTCCAAGAATAGCACGCCTTCAGCGTAGCCACTGTCTACCGCTTCGACCCTAGTCTCCCTAAAAACGTGCTCCGGAAGCTAGTTCCGACGTTCAATAATCCGGCGTTAAAAGCGAGTTTCCGTCTTTACCTGAGCAGAACGTAGTTTGTACACATTTACCGAGTGATCTCAGCGACTAGGCAGGTTGGCGGGACTAAATAGCCAGGACATGTTTGGACCGATCTTACCCGTTAGGATACTATAAGTGAGGATCAATGCTCTTCTAGTTCTCTCGTGATGCATTGAGTACATACCCAGGCTAAACAAACGTTCGGGATACGGTTGCCCCCCACTCTCTGCACTAACTCTCTCCAGTTCTAGTTCGTTGCCTACAATCCAAGCTGAACAAGCCTATATACAGTCTTCTAATTGAAGTCGCACAACAATTGAGAACAGCTTCACAAAGATATCGGTCGTCAGGACATGGAGGGAGCAGCGAATAAAGCATATCATACGTAACCCTCTATAATCAGCCGTAAACCAATTGTCCCCAGTTAAGCACGGAGGTGTGAATGATACCTAGATCAATCTGCTGAATGACAACAGGTATTTCACATCCACCAACTACATGGCGCGTGGAGGAATAGAACCTCCAATGCGAAGAACATTTCGTTTGATGTATAGGCATCAACCACAATGTTGCCTTATCCCAGAGCCTATCCAAGGCAATCTGTGATTTCTCAGAGCACCAGGGATATCCACAATATTGCAAGATTGAGGTCAGCAGCAAACGATAGCGACGGTACTCCAACCTCCTGGGGTAGGTCCTCCACGTAACTTGCGAACAGCAACGGCCGTAGAACCGAGCCATGTGGAACGCCACTAAGCACAGCTTGTCTAGGTGAAAGACTACGTCACACGCCTACGCACTCTTCTCTCCCCTCTTAGAAAGCAAACACCCATTTAAGGGCGCCTCCAGACATATCATACGATCTCAACTTTAATGAGAGTCGTGGATGTGGAACAGTACCAAAGGCCTTTGAGAAGTCAATGAGAAACACATCGATGGCATGACCGTTGTCTACTGTGTCAGCCCGACTTACATGAGCTGCAAGTAAATTTGGCATGCACGAAACTCCATTACTGAATCCGTGCTGATCCGAACTGAGAAAGTTAAACTTAATCAGTTGGTTCTCGACCGAAACAATGACCAATTATTCAAACAACCGCGTCCGAATGCAATTGCCTTCTGCTATCCAGGCTTATTTATGCGCACCTTCTCAGTCTGGCATTTATTAGTCCTACATACAACACTAGATCCAGTCATGTCCCTGCCGCTTCTCACCAAACACACAGCTTATGCTCCTACATCCAATGCTCCTGCTTTACATATTGTCGGAGACGTTCTTACAGTTTGTTACACTTTTCATTTTCCCAGATGTATCTGTGGGCGTGGTAGGGTGTCTCGCTTGTAAACGGCGCACATTCTGTTCAAATGCCACATAGGCCTGACGAAGATACCGCTAACACCCGAATCCAACCCGGTACAATTTTGCTTCGCCATTCCATATGACCCGAGCCTATTTATTTACACCTAATGCGTCATGTAACCCTCTAGCTTCCTTTGCCCATTAAATACAATGTTTAATGTTTAATGACGTGGCGAAATCCCACAGAATTTCAGCTATTGCCACCACCGGACCGGGATTCTAACCAATCTGTTATGGACATAATATGGCCAGGGTGGTATGGTACGCTAGGCTAAAAGTTGGTTAGGTTGAGAGTGAAGGTATACATGTATGAAGGGAAGATGTACATGGTAAATACGTCTGCCTGATGATATAAATGGTTGGCAAATATACCTACTTTGTGGTTGTTCAAGTGGGTAACAAAGAGCAATAAATCGCTGTGCCGCACGTTAGAAGCGGTAATCATGGCGGACGATATGGCGACCTTTTAGCGTTAGTTGCGTTCCTTTTCCTTTAACTTTACTGGCATGGAGAAGCATGTGAAGAAATTTTCACTAGCGGCCGCAACGTAATTCGGCAAGCGACAAGTGTTGACTATTCTTGCCCTCAAACTTGACTTGTAAGTAACTTCGCTACTGCGGGAATCCGCCAGGAGTTTGTGCAACGCTCAACTTAATTTGGTTGCCTCACGAGAAAAGACGTTAATATCCTGTTCGCTAAGTATAAAAGCCTTATCATAGTCAGTATGCCCACGGGTCCTGTCCGCACGTAGTGAAGCTGGTATAGATGAGTTTGTACCGCTGCGTCCCTCTACGTAAGTAAAGTAAAACTTTGGAGTTGTTGTAGCTGCGTCAGCCGAATCTTTCTCGTAATGAAGACAAGGAGTCCTAAGATTTTACTTACATTTATTTCCAATCGCCTCATAGCTTTTGAAGGTGCTAGTTGATAAAGCCGCCTGGTAAGTTTCCCAGTACTTAAATAAATAAATATCTTATTCTCGACTATGAGAGACACGCCCATGGAGGCATGATCAGATATGTACAACCGTACAGACATTTTATGGCAACTGTAACAGTGACAGTAGAAAATAGTTCATATGTCCAGGATTGGAACTGTACAATGGTGGAAGTGGGAAATAATGTTTTGGTTGTCATGAGACCGGGACCTCGGCTAATAATAGATTGAGAATCCTGAATGATTCATTGGAAGATAATTGAAGAGCACGCTTGAGAGAGGTATGACAATACAGTGAGTTCGTGCACAAGGTCAACGGTGATATAGTAGAAAGCAAAAAGACGACAGTACAAGCATGTACAGAAGTTCCAGTGTAACGAACCTATATAGAATGGTGACGCTAGTTGACCTGCCAGTGTGAAGTTATGGACTGGGACTTTATTCGGTGGCGAGTCACATTCGCCCAGTTGCAGTGTTGTTAAGCGCACATTTGCTTTTTATATGGAGAACGCTTACCAAGAGAAAACCCACCACGTAATGAAACACTGCCGCTAATCCATTGAATGGCAAGTTGTAACGGGCTGTTTCTGGTCGAACGTTTGTTTGCTTGGTTATTCGCAGTCAGGTTGCGTCCCATTTTTCTGCCGGCTGATGTATTTGCCAGGAGTCCATTGCGTTCCTGAGTCCTGTCCTGTGCCCGGTTAGTAGGTCGGTAACTAAACATTCTTTTTGAGTATAATGTGTTGAGAATCTGCAGGACCACGTGAAGTCTCCGAAGGATATACAATAAAATATTTGGCATTGTTGTTGGAGTCTTGAAGGATAGAATATGGTTCCGAATGAAGAATCGCAGATCGCCGCGGGGTATGTAGTAAAATTGATTAGAAATACAGGAAACCACGGCCAATTGAGCGGTCAGCGCCGATTGAAGAGCTCATAATGACCAATTGTGCTGGATTTTTATCGTAGGCTAACGAGCCTTCTGAAGTCAAAATTGGGTCTCCAGGCAAGTGGTATGTGGAAGAGATAGGGGTAGGAAAACTGAACCCAAAGGTTCAAGCCTGGGAAAAATTGTATCCGAGCATGATAACGAAGGGTTTGTTCAGTTAGTAAGTTGTAAAAACGGATGATAATCTTCCGCTCATGTCCAGATAAAGGAACTGTGTGGCTTGTATTGTTGTCGCAACGATGGAGCATTCCTTGAGTGCGTGTCGCCGTACCTGTGACAAACTCGGAAAAAGGGAAACGAACAGAAGCAGCCACACAGACAGAAGAGAGGGATGCGTCTAGAATGCATTCGATCAATTGCGTAGATGACTGAACTGTTGTACCCCTATACATGTAATCGTTAGTTTCAAGTGGAAAAATATCCCAGGCGTGGACATCAGAACGACAAGTTAGCGAACAAGCTCGTTTTCGGTGGCTCTCATCAGGCTAAAACACCACAAATGAAAGGGATAAGATTAACAAAACCGAAAGGGCCAGAAGGATTTTTAGTGAGGACACACTTGCGGACGAGCTCCGTTTCTTAAGTGGCGTCTTCGAGAGAAACGGCTATCCAGAAAAATTTGTTCGGAAATATATAGAATGCAGAGAAACGAGAGCTAAACCAGCTTCGGTAGAAAAGAAACCGGTTTATTTGTCGTTGCCATTCAAGGGGGACGGTATAGCGCAGGCAACAGCAAGGAGATTATCCGACGCTATGAGCCATACGTACTACGCAGCGAGCTTGCGGCTAAGTTTTACTTCAACATCAATCGTGAGGCCCCAACTCAAAGACAGACTTCCTTGGTCATGTACTTCTTATTGTGTATATTCCTTCTCTTGTTCATGTCGAGCAAGATACATCGGAAGAACTACAAGGAGGCTGTCTGAGAGAATACGCGAGCATTGTCCAGCTAACCTACGTAATGGTTCGAGAAAAACTGTGATGAGCGCCGTGTTGGCACACTTGGTTGGTTCTAATCACCAAATCGACACCCGCCAATCTTTCCAACCCATTTACCGTGTACCTGGACGTCTTTCACGCGCGGTAAAATGTCGCTTACTAGCGGCAGCTGAGGCAATTGATATCCGCCACCAGAACCCAGACTTATGTGCTCAAAAACGATTCGTTCAGATTCTGTGTTTGCCCTGGCCCTCCATCACAACGACTCGTTGAGGGACATGCCAGCGATAGTCCATCGATCACTTCTGATCTGTTTTCCAATGACCTTGAAGTTTGAACTCTACCATTATCTGCTGTTTTATGTTAATCTTATCCCTATCATTTGTGGTGTTTTAGCCTGATGAGAGCCACCGAAAACGAGCTTGTTCGCTAACTTGTCGTTCTGATAATCGTTAGTTAACTATCGCATATACATGTGTGTCATAAGTGGCGAAATACGACGAGAAGCAACCAGAACATGGATTAGTAGAGAATGAAAGATTGTTTCAAAATAGGAATGAAGCTGAAGAAAAGAGAGCTTGAGAGGGCCTGTGCACATATCCTCAATCGGTTGGAGCCAGAGAGTGGTGGATGACATGTGCAGATTATGGGAAAGAGTATCATTCAAAAGCACCAATAGGGACGAGTTGCCTCAGTCTTAAGTTGGTAGGAATGTAAGAAGTCAGAGAGGACAGACTCATGTAAGTTAGCGTCGAATGAAGAAGGAATGCAACAGAAAGCATAGGAAGGAAAGGGTTGGTAAAATAGGTTCTATTGAGGAGAAGTGGAAAAGTCGCCGACCTTCTTCAGGTGATGATTCATCCTTGTTAATAAAAAAGGATGAACAACGCCCAGTGATATAATTAACGTGACGGTAACAGAGCGTTGCGTCAGCTGTGGCTTGATCAGTTAGATCTCAGAAGTTCGAGAGAGGTTAGAAAACAAGAGACCGTTCAGACAAAACTAGGTAAGTCAGCAAGATGAAGCTAGGCCGCCAAACATAGTTAAGTATAAGGTAATGAGTGTCATCATAAACGAAACAGCTTAGAACGAAAGCGGCTAAACGAAACGGCAGTTAGCCTCGGGGTGATGTAAACAGGCCGTTGGGTCTGTCAAACCCTGATCATTAGGAACAAAGTAGTCCAAGGGAAGGGGACCATGAAGACAAGAATGGAATGCCAGCGTATATGAGGAAAGCCGAATAATTTAGATCTAAATACTGAAAGAGAGCATCGGCATAAAGAGACATGTTTAGGATGGAAGGGGGATATAATCATAACAATGAATCATGACCAACAATCCTTTTGAAGTGAAGGTTACCAGACGGTACGACGCAGAGCCTAGGACATTTGGATCTCAGAAATCCCTGGTATGTCAGAACGTAGTAGACCGATCAGGCGAATGTGGATAAGCTAGCAAGATGAAGCTAGGTCACCAACTTAAGGTGTGAAGAACAGTAATGAGTGTCCTAAGAAAAGAAGCTTTCGGGACGAAAGTGATTATATATGAAAAGCCCGTTAGCATCTCAAGGAAAGGTCTCGGGATGAGGGGAACAGTGTTTGGAATGTAGAGCCTAGAGCGATAACGTGTCGGAGTAGTCAGAAACAAGAGGCTAGTCAGGCGAGTGTAGATTAGAGCCGGGCCCGAAGAGATATCCGACCAATTGAAAAAGTAATGCAAATAGAGTGCGAACAGGAAAAAGCTGTATAGGGAAGAAGTGAAAAAGCCAGCCAGAATTTTGGGGTGATGTGAGCAGACCGTTAGAGCGCTTGCTGAGCAGGTCTTTCCCTGGGTGACCTACCCAAGTTGTTACTTAGTGTGATGTGGGAAGCAGAGAAGGCAGTGAGGTATACCTTAAATTTCCGGGCTGCCTCAACGGTGTCAGTCACAGTGGTCGCGCGACACAGTACTAAAGTTTTGTCTCGCATTGCGTTAAAGTTTGCCCGCCAAATATTTGGACATGCATCAGCGGTAGCTTGATGACACTTAGTTAGGGCGAATCGAAAGGATGTGCAGACATGGCCAATGGATCCCAGAGGACAGCTGTAGGTAATAGCAGTTACGATATCGTGGGACTTCGCGAAAATGGGATACAGGGTAGGATGAAGCTGGTTGCTAACATAGCTATTCGGGAGGTCCAGGAACGGATGCAATGGCGGTTGCAATGTTAAGTTGAAGAGATCTGAAATGAAAGTGCCAACGGCCATGCTGCAAGATAGATCAGCCAAGCAGACTTCAGGGAGGATGAAGTCACCCCGTATCAGACAATTGTTTGCACCCTGAGTACGAAAACCTCAAAAACCTCCCTGGACATATTTTCAGGAATTCTGTATACCATTACAACTGTAAACTGAGCAGAGGAAGTGCATACAATAGTCGCCAGGGCTTTAACGGTTAAAGCCAACGACTGGGAAACACAGGTCCTCAAAACATAAAGCTTACCACTCACATAAAGGACGACGCCCCACCTTGGCAACCAACGGAGTGAGCACACGTAAGTACTACGTAACCGGGTATACAGACCACCGTCAATAAGATCCGGTGACAACCACCTTTCAGTGGAGGCAAGTAGATTTGGACAAGTTTTGTCTGCAGGTAGACCCACTTCGTGTACCTTGTTCCTTAGGCTACGCACATTGCTAGGCATTACTCCAAGGAACCCGGCGCGCCCAGCTCTGCGTTGTAGACTAACAGGAGGGGCACTGGTAAGGCAGAATTTAAGTTCCATCTGACCACCTGAAACCCACAAGTCGAAGGCATTGCTCACTAGCCGCCCGCCTGGTATTGAGGCATTTGATGACCCTTTAATTTCAGTTGATCCGCCAGGGGAGGTCCGGCTGAACGTTGAAGGTGTTACCCTTGAGGTTGAACGCAAAGCGCATTAACTCTTGCGTTCCTCCGAGGTTGAGAGGACCATACGAAGTAGTGAGGTACGAGGACTTGACGTATCGATAGGGACGTTCCCCAGTCTGGTTAGCTTCCTGACAGTGACACCGGGGTATTCAGGTGGAAGCATCTTATTGACGCAGAGCCTAAGCCAATGGAGATCATCCAGCATGCATTGCCTGGGAAGAGCTGCCGCGGATACAGCAACGTTCCAAAGGACAACGCTGCTTTCAGTAAGAAAAACCACCTCGACGAGGCGTATGTACTCCACGCGTTTTAGACTCGTCCCAGTCTCGACCTGTTTGATTCAGGTTAGGTCAGGTCGAGTCAGGTATAGCATACGATATACGCTCTCCCTTAACAAGCCTCCAGTTTCTTGTGGCATTAAATGAAACGGCTCCTGACACTTAGATGTTGGATTGGCTCTTCTTGCTTTTGCAAAGGAATGAAGCAAGCACAAGAGCATTCTTTGCACTTTCATGTGTCAACGTCAGAATACACTGCACATTCCAGTAAAATCAAAAGTTCTCTGGGAAACGGTTAACATAACACCAGTCTAAGCCCCCATTGAGAGCTTCTAAAGCCCCATATTTCACTAAAGAAAGTTTATTCCAGATCTTAACTACTCGGTTAGTAAAATAGTTTGCCCTGGTGTCCAAGCGAGCTGCATGTTGTTTGAGCTTCAGGCGAGGCCCGCGCAGTTGATCTGAGGTAGCATATTCAAACAGATGGGTGAGACAAATACCACTAAGCCCCATAATTTTGGTAAACGTCTCTGTCAAATCCTCTATACCTACGCACTTCCTGGGAAATAGTCTTGCGTTACTTAACCCAACTTCGTGCGGCCTCCGTCGTTGACCTTCGACCACCTTGGTCGCAAGTTTCTGGACCTTCCCTATACACATGACTTCACCAAGGTGGTACGGTGCCTAGGCCTGAACACAGTACTCCAGAGTTTGCCTAACCACTGCGTTGTGTAACGGTCAAAATACTTATGCCTTAGTGTTGCGCAGCGCCTTCCTAAGGCGAAGCAACCCTTGTAACGCTCTATTGGCAACATGGCGACACTGCGTCGAATGCTTAAAACTGTTCGCTATGATGGCTCCTAGATATTGAGCTTCATTATTACACTGCAATGGCAGAGGCCGCAAGAGACCGCACTTCAATTCCGTAACCACTATTGGCCAATAGTTGACATTCCTTGGTATCAGAAGTGCATCCTATTGGCCCGATCAGTTCACCACAGTAGTGAGGTTCCTAGCCAAGGTCGCTCAGTTTCCCTCCCTGACTAGCTTCAAATCATCTGCAAAGATATTGGAGGGATCTTCAAGAAGAGGAGCCTGGTCATTTATAAACAAAGAAACAACAATGGACACAGTAACGAAATTCTGGGGGTATCACTGTAGGCGAGGTTCACACTAGAACTCGCTTCCCCAGCCCTGACACTGAATGTCCTTCCACGTCAGAATGTAGGTGTGACTGGTCGTTTCCTTTTGACTAAAGCGTATACCCAGGAAATGCTAAAGTGTTCCAAGGTCTTGGTGTTATAAACCAAAACACCCGTATCGCATTTATTCGT
>OX104060.1:30251448-30267236 GCA_944474145.2 Dicrocoelium dendriticum | reverse complement strand
CAGATAATCCATACAACTATGCTCTCGAGAGTGATGGAAAGGGTTGTTCAAAGAGCTATTATCGATTTCTTGTACGAAGGAAACCCGGTGTACAAGGCACACTGGAGTGCTGCGTGATCGATCCTGCGCGACCTGCCAGCTGGCGTTCCTCAACATGGACACCGAAGAGATGGACTCAGGTCAAGCAGTATTCACGCTCTAGCTCGATATGCGAAAAGTATTTGACAGTGTTCCACAACAGTACCCATTACACAAGGTCAAGTTTTATGGTCTGCTTAGCCTCTGTTAGACTGGCTGAGCTCATACCTAACCGGAACCACGCCGTCAGGGTAAATATCACAGGTCGCATCTACTGGGTACAATCTCATCCTCATTTGACAGAACACCGGAAGACCTAAGGGCCCTAGAATCATCATTTTAGCAAAGGCAAATAAATTCCCCGCTGAAAAATCGGGTGACATGACTTACAACTGCTTAGTAACTGATAAGACGCTCACGATTATCCGCTTTCCTATTCAGCTTCATACATCAGCGAAAGTACGGAGCTTGCCTTACCCCATTCGCCCCAAATTTTCTGAGTAAGTGCACTTTCAATTCGCAAAGACTCGACAGTTGAATCTCTACATAAGCTGCCACATAAACACTGTCAAGACGTGAAGATTTTACCAGCGTCAAGTTCGCCCGACCTTGGAGTACTGTGCTTCCATAGGTAGCAGATTGATTAATTCGGACCCAATTTTGCTCGCAATAGCCCAACGGTAACTCACTCATATGCTCGCCATATTATGCAAAATTGCATTTTATTTGTTTATGCTATATCTTAGATTGCTCACCGATCTCTGTTTCAATCTTTTAATGGCATTTTCAGAGGAGTACCAGGAGCTGATTTCTAACCATTGCTCAGGTAATCCCAAATTGGTTAGTCATTCGAGAAGATAACGCTTTCGTGGGGTGCCAGCTATTGGATAAGCAACATTAAAGTATTTTCCTTTCACGTGCCTTCATGGAGATCGGAAGGACCGCGGTCTAGCCTACGTGAAACGACGTCTTAATATTAATTGGTTGTAGCAAGCTAACCCCATAGCGAATACTTTTAGACCGACATTGAATTTATTTTCGCTATACAAATGGGGTATGATGGATCTTATTAAAGTGGTGTCTGTGGAGCTAGCCGTGAACCAATAGTCTCTGATTTCTACCTTAGCTTAAGCTATATCCACCTGATGAGACTAAACTAGAACGAAACTTCGACGGTAAAGGGGCAATATAGTGCTAAGTAACGCCACACTAATTCCATTTAACACACGCTACTTGTAAACGGATCGACCGTGGTTCATCTCAGTTAAACCAAATTCTCGGTGAAAGTTGCCTTTTGCTACTTAATCACACAGCGGATTTTCCAAGTCCAACTTGACATTCGTTTCCGCTGGACCCAGCGTTGCTCATGGATCTCAGTGAAAAGGCATTAATTGCATCAGCCGAGTAAACCTAGGCTCGGAATTTAACCAAAGCACAGGTTCTCAATAATCAGCGCGTCCAAACTAGCACGAAAACTTGGTCTTAGAGTGCCTGTGTTTGGATGAGCAACAACAACATGATACCAATTCACATACGGTCCTTGTTATTAGAATAATTGTGGTACGCCTCAATGAAACCCAAATCCCAATAGAGGTTGCCTTATATTTCATACCACAGCGGATTCTTCAAATCAAACCTTGAATTCGTTTTCGCTGTGCCAAGCGTTTATCATGCATCTCAGTGGCATAGTTTTATAGCGTAAACCATAAACCACTAGGCACTAATTGACACTCAGCCTAGGCTCGCTCGGAATAATAAGTCAAACCAAGGACGAAACGGCAGTCGTGGTGGGACAGTGTCTGAATAGCAACACCGAGGTATTTCAGTTTCGCAAAAGGACATGTTGAGCTAAATGCCCGAGGCCCATCTCGGCGGAACCGAGGTATCAACAGACGTCGCTTGTTGCAAACGAACAACAAAGTAGATACTTTGATCTAACGTTGAAACCCTTACCACTATACAAACTGTTGAGCCCAGGTCTTCGCGACAAAGCTATCGTAGCGTCAGATATGAGCAAATATGCTCTGCTTTACATCCTATCACAACCGATCCGTAACAGTTAAGTCAAAACAAGGAAGTATCACTGGTCTAGAACTGTTAGGTAGAAATTAGCAAAACCAAAATATTTCCATTTCAAATAGGGTCTATAATGGTCTAGACCATTCTAAACTCAATTAAACCCAGGTCCTATTAGAGGTTGCTATTATCAACCCAACCACTCAGAGCTGTGTTGACAAGATCACTTTGTGTTAACTTTCTGCGTTCATTGGAAGTATTTCGTGGAAATTAAGCTACAATTCAGTTTCATTTCCGATTCTGAAATTTCCGACCAGAAATACTTGTATTTCACCGCTTGGTTTCGGCGATCTTGCTATCGCCATTTTCTTCGTCAATTGGCCGCCATCTTGTTTTCGGATTATTCGCAATGCCGAAGCAGTCATCCTGTGGTACTTGCTCCAAACTAGTCGGATACCGTGCAAATGCCCTCACGTGTATTTTGCGCCAAGTTAAATACCACATTTCCTGTGTTGGATTATCAGTTGAGCATTTTCATCGTCTTCGCGAGATCCAACACGATTTCATTCAAACTATATGTGAAAATTGCCGAAATAAGATACAGCCAGAAAGAGTAAAGCCGACGTGTAAGCCTCAGCGTTTCGTTGCGAACAGCTCCGTGTGTTTGGCCCAACAACCTAGCGCGAAGAGCCTTCAGGTTTCGGCTCAGTCGTCCTCCTCTACCCGTGCAAACTCAGCGACACCAAGTCCAACCGTTGTGAGAAGCCCAGTTGCACCTGGCCTAAATTGTTTACCTTTGTTGTGTCCACCGGACACTGATGCCCCAGCAGGTGAAGGTCTGAGTGCTGAAGACCAGTGGAAAGAACAGAGGGCGAAATTACGAAGGAACGTTGATCGTTTACTTGCTGTAAGTCAACAGTTAGCCAAACCACTTGAGGCTGGTAGTATACTTCGCCCAGCAAAGCCAATCTCGTCCTACCAGAGGCGTTATAATCTCGTGATATTTCACGCACCGGAGTCCAGTGATCCATCACTCCAAGTGCGCTACGATCACGATGTCGAGTTTTTACAAGGTCTAATTGATAGTCTCCTCGACGCTGGTGAGGACTCAGTAAAAGTGAGGCAGATTACCCGTCTGGAAAAGCAAGGCGATCAACAAAATCGGCCTATGAGAATCACTTTTGTGGACGAAGCCAGTCCAAGACTGATCATGTCCCGCCTTAAGTAGGCTGAAAGATTTGACGATCCATGTTCGTCCAGACCTGGACCCAGTAGACAGGGAGCGGCTCAAGTCTGCCATCATTGAGTTGAAAAGACGCGCTGGTGAGGGGAAAACAAATCTTCGTATCGTAAATTGTCGGGTGGTTTCCAACCATCCGCGAATCAGGATAAACAGGCTGCTCACGCTTCAAGCACACCCGGTGGCTCCCGCTGCGGCCTGCGAGTAGCCTTCACAAACCTTTGCAGTATTATGAATAAGCGCGATGAGCTTTGTTGTTTCGTTGCGTCTGAGCGGCCAGACGTAGTGGGACTCGCAGAGACATGGCTGCATGCAGAGTTATACACCCAAGAACTTGAACTCAACGGTTACTCGTGTTTCCGATGCGATAGACTAAAGAATGCCCACGGTGGTGTCTTACTTTACATCCGGTCTTCCCTGCGTGGGAGACTTGTGAGCACCTACCGAAGTGACGATGGCCTGTGTGTGCTATTGTGGTGCTCCATACGCCTCAGGCGCGGAGAACTGCTTGTGGGCGCAGTTTATCGCAGTCCTCTGAGTCGTTGTTTGGATTGGCTGCCCCATCTTCAAGCCCACATGAGACGTCCACACTTTCTGCTTATGGGCGATTTTAACTGTCCTCGAATACAATGGCCTGATGTGCATTTGATGCCCGGACATAGTGAGGTTGAAGCAAAGTTCGTGGATTTGGTACTTGAAACTGGTGCATCGCAACACATATGCCAGCCAACACGCATATCAACACGTTCAACCTCGTCCTGTCTCGACCTGATGTTAACGAGCTACGAACAACGAGTGCGTGACATTAGGATTCTGGAGCCCCTGGCTACCAGCGACCACTCAGTACTGATAGCTGATATGGAATTATCTTTGCCGTGCTCACTTCCGCTGCAACCAGCTCCCAACTAGTGGAAAACGGACTTCGATGGTCTAGCTCGAGCCGCGAGCCAACTGGATTGGTCTCTGTCACAAGCTGCATCTGTGGAAGATGGTTGGATATTTATAAAAGAGAGATTTACATCATTGTGTTCCCAATTTGTGCCATTGAAATGTCGAAAGGTTGGACCGATTAAGCCTCATTGGTTTGACAAGGAGTATGGAAACCTGGCTCGGAGGCGGCGCAGACTGTGGGACAAATTCCTTCTCTCTGGCTCTGCCAATGATTACGAAGGGTACAAATGTCAGGGGAACCTCTGCAACAGTGCGAAAAAGAATAAACGCCGACACTTTGAAGTGCAGCTCGCATTAGCTGCGAAGACCGCCCCAAAGAGAATCTTTGCATACGTGAAGCGACGCCTAAAGCCGGCAGGTGATGTGCCAGTGCTGGATGGCCCGGATGGACAGCCCCTAACCTCCAGCACTGAGCGTGCGTCCGCGTTGGCGGCGCACTTCGCTTCTGTATTTGCAAATAATCAGGTGTCTGTTCCGAGTTCGACGTGTACCGCTTTTACCGAACTCGATAGTCTGCACTGCGGCGTTGAAGAAGTAGCTCAACTACTCGCCAACCTTGACGGCACCAAACCTGCCGGACCTGATGGGTTTCACCCACTGGTTCTCAAGTCACTCTCAACCATCCTCTCTCCTGTCGTGACTGACCTTTTCAACAGGTCGCTGTCCGAAGGTTCATTGCCGGTTGACTGGAAATGTGCGGTGGTGAAGCCTATTCCGAAAGGCGGCGACCCTAGCAAAGTAGACAATTACAGGCCAATTTGTCTGACGCCTATTTTGGCAAAGGTTGCTGAGAAAATCGTGAAGAAGAGATTGCTGCAGTTGCTACAGTCAAACGAGGTCCTGACGCCCGCACAGCACGGTTTTATGCAAGGTCGATCATGCATTACGAACCTGCTTGTGACGAGGCATGAGTGGTTGAAGGCAATAAACAAGGGGAAATCCGTCGACGTGATATTCATCGATTTCAGTAAAGCCTTCGACAAGGTCAGTCATGAGGTTCTCCTTCACAAACTCAGCATGTGTGGCGTCGGTGGCTCACTGCACCGGTGGATCCGCGACTTTCTTGTTGGACGAAAGTGGAGAGTACAGGTCGACGACCATCTAACTGACTGGTACCCCTCTACAAGTGGCGTGCCTCAAGGCACTGTGCTGGGGCCCACTCTGCTCCTGATCCACATCAACGATCTACCGCAGCTTCTCCGGTCGCCGTGTGCCTTGTTTGCGGACGACATGAAGCTTTGGAGAGAAATCGACGCTCCCGATGACTGTGGCCTACTTCAGCAAGATCTCAACCGCTTATCCACATGGTTTGCAGAAGTTCTTCTCCCGGTCAACCCAGCCAAGTCTGTATTTATGAGCCTGGGGAAGAATGCTAACGGCCGAACCTACGCTCTTGACGGCCAAACGCTATATCCCACACCCTCCGTGAAGGACCTAGGTGTACTCTCACGCTACGATTTGAAGTCCGTGGACAACACGAACAGGCTATATCGGAACGGACGGCGTGTGCTTTGGGCGCTCACGCGTAGCTTCGGCACATGGTCTGAAGAGGTTGCCACTCGCCTGTTCTCTTATATCATTAGACCAATGCTAGAGTACGGTTCTCCCGCCTACTTTCCGATTACCAGAGGCGAGGCACAAAAAATCGAACGGGTCCAACACGTTGCTATCAGGCTCACCCGAGTTTACCTGGCTTTGGGTATGAAGACCGGTGCGAGAAACTAGGACTCTACACCTTGTCCTACCGTCGGGTGCGAGTCGACCTCATTATGGCCTACCGAATTCTACATCTTGGTGAGTTCCCCATGCTAAGGTCAATGCTACACTTACGAGGGCCATGCAGCACACGCGGACACAGATACAAACTTGTCGTGTCGGATGTGAAATGTGTTCCCCACCCACTGTGCTTCGAACGGAGAGCGGTAAACATTTGGAACAGTTTGCCCGAACATGTGATTGAGGCAACATCTGTGCAACCGTTCAAAACGTTGTTAAATTTGTATTTTGCCTCTATTCGATTCAGAGAACGACTGCACACTTACGATGACATATCACATTTGTGAATCTTGAAATATCGTAAGACGAATATTTTAAATATTACATGAGAACGACGATGATATCCACGGTTGACAATTTTTATAACGTTTTTCGCCATATTTCGAAAGAGTTGTACAGAATCCATTTCTACTTGCTCTATAATACAGTATTCAGTATTCAGTTCCCAAGTTTCACTTTGAATTCGTTTCCGCTGTGCCAAGCTTTCTTCACGCAACTAAGTTGCATGGTTTTATGGCGTCAGTCGTAAACCGTAAGGCTCTGATTACCACCCAGCTTAGGCTATCAGCATTCATCATTCGTTATACACGTTAGTTAAAACTTTAAACCTCCTTAGCTACTGTGCCGCAAAAAATGAAATAAAGGAGAGGAAAATGCAATGGGTGCATGCTAGTTGAGCTAGCGGTAACGGATGGGTAGCGTTCCAATCAGCTATCAGCCGGCTAGTACTCGAAAATACTTTTACTATAGAACGTTATATAAGTCTAAGTACTAAGCGTGTGGCAAGAAGCGTATGCAAAATGGATGGGGAGGGGCTAGAAAAGCTTAAGCCACTACTAAATAATGAGTCCGAACAAGGACAAAACCGCAGGCCTCGTGTGCCCATGTTTAGATGAACAACCCAAAAATATTTTCATTACACATACAGTCCTTCTGCTCGGAATGAATAGACCAACCTCAAGTGAGCTGAGGTCCTGACGTAGGTGACTTGTTGCAACTAAACCACTAATCCAACATTTTATTCGTTTCCACTTTACTAAGCGCTTCTCGCGAAACCAAGTGACATAGTGTGTATGACGCCGGTTGTGAACCACCAGGATTTGATTTTCACCCAATTTAGACTATTGAACTACGTTGAATCAAAACCAGATCGAAACCTGTCTTGAGGTGCCGGTGTTGGGATGAGTAACACAAAGCTATTTCTGTTATACTATCGGTCCTTGTAATCAGGCTGACTGTGATCAAATTCAACTGACCCTAATTATCTATGCATGTTGCTTGTTCCAACCCAACCACACAGTGGATTCTCTAAGTCTCACTTTGAAATCGTTTCCGCTGTGCCGTGTTTCGCTTGCGTTTACAAATTATGAAATCGTTTCCCTGTACCAAGTGTTGATCACGGATTTCAGTGGCATAGGGTCTATGGCGTCAGTCATAAACCACTGGTCTCCGATTTTAAACCTAGCTCAGGATGTCGCTATGCGTAGAGTCCCATCCAGGACGAAACTGCGGTCCTTGGTTTCCAGTGTATGGATGAGCAACACCACAGTATTTCTATTACGACTAAGCTTCTTGTGATCGAAGTGCCCGAGGTCCACCTCAAGGGAACCATCTTATTAATAAAGGTTGCTTGTAGCATCCCAACTACGCAGCGGATTCTTCAAGTCCAATTAGGAATTCGTTTCCGCTGTACCAAGCGTTGGTTATGGAACACAGCAACATTGTGTAAGTAGCATCAGCAGTTGGTCAATAGACATTGAGTTCTAACCTAACTCAGACTATCTCCAACAGCTGAGCACAAACCAGGAAGAAATGCGGTCGTTGAGTGTCAGTGTTGGGATTAGCTACCTTACAATATCCCATTTCAAATACGGTCCTTGTGATGGGAATGACCGAGCTCCACCTTACTTGAAACAAGCCAGCAATAGAGGTTGCTTGTATTAGCTGACCCCACAACGGAAGTTCCGATTCCAACATTTTATTTATTTCCACAGTACCAAGCGTTGATCACGGATATCAGTGGCATAGGGTTTCTGGGGTAAGCCGTGTACAACTAGGTTCTGGTTTTCACCCCAGCTCAGGCCATCTCCGCTGATGATTACAAACCGGGACGTTACGTGGTCGTGCGGGGCAGCGTTTGTTGTGAGCAACAGCAAAATTTTTCCATCACACATGCAGTCAATATACTGGAAAGTACTTAGGTCCACCTCAATTAACCCGAGTTCTCAACAGAATTTTCCAGTTACAACACAAACCAGAGCGGATTCTCCAAGCCCAGCAGGGAGGTTGTTTCTGCGGTACTAACCATTTCTGACAAATCTCGGTGGCATAGCTTTTACGTCGTCAGTCGTGTACAACAATGCACTCTATACCAAAAACCTCAAGCTACCTACATCTGATGGGACCTAGTAAGTCCAAAACTGCAGTCGTCTGGTGCCAGTGTTGGAGGAGCAACACCAAAATGGTTCTACATACTTGCCGTCCTTTTGATCCGTTTGACGGCGGCCCACCACAATTGAACTTAGGTACCTATAGAAGCTGCATGATTTAATGCAAACACACAGCGAATTCTTTTAGTTTAAATTTGAATTAGTTTAGCTGTCCAAGCCATCCTCACGCACCTAAAAGGCCATGTATTCATGGCCTCAGGCAGTGAACACTTAGCCTTGATTGCTAACCCAACTTAAGCTATCGTTAACTGACCAGTAAAACGGAGAAAAACAGCCGACATGGAGTGCCAGTGCTTTGATGCGCAACAGCAGAATATGTCCATTTGAAATAGGGTCTTTTTGATCGGAATACCCGTGGTCCACCTCACGGGAAACGAGGTCTCAATAGACGTTGCCTGTTGCAACCCAAACACAAAGCAGGTGCCCTAAAACTAACTTTAAAATCGTTTAATTGCACCAAGCCTTGCTCATGGATCTCAGTGGCACTGTGGTTATGGTGTCAGTTGTAAACCACTAGGCACTGAGTTCCAACCCCGCTCAAGGTCTCTCTATCCGATGAATAAAACAGAGATAAAGCCGCGGTAGAAGGATACCGGTGTTTGGATTTGCAACGAAAATCTTTACAAATCGCCTGCGGTCCGTGCTATCAAAATAAATTAGGACTGCCTCAAGGTAACCAAGGTCTTGATAGGGGTTGTTTGTAGTAACTCAACCACACAACGGATTCTCTAACCAACTTTGCACTTATTTCCGCTGTACCAAGCGATTTCACGCACCGCAGTGGCAAAACGTTATGGCGTCAGTCGTAAACCACTAGTGTCTGATTTCCATCCTAACTAAGGCTATATTTATCTGATGAGAATGAAACAGAACCAAACATTGCTCGTATAGTGACAACGTGAAGATAAGCAAGACCATAGTAATTCTAGTTAAATTGGAGTGCTAGTAACTTGACTGATCGACGTTCGGCTCAATCAAACGAAATTCTTAATAGCGGTGGATGATCGCTACAAAACCACGCAGGGGATTATTGAAGTCCATAATTAAATACGGTTCCGCTGTACTAAGCGTTCTTCACGAAATTCAGTAGCATAGCTTTACGGAGTCAGCCGTAAAACCACAGGCTCTGAATGCCCCCAGCCTAGGTTATCTTCAACAGACACTTCTAACCAAGGACGAAACCGTAGTCGTGGGGACCATTTAATGTATTAGCGAAACCAAAATATTTCCATTTCACATAGGGTCTATAATGGTTTAGACCATTCTAAACTCAATTAAACCCAGGTCCTATTAGAGGTTGCAATTATCAACCCAACCACTCAGAGCAGTTCCCAAGTTTCACTTTGAATTCGTTTCCGCTGGGCCAAGCTTTCTTCACGCAACTAAGTTGCATGGTTTTATGGCGTCAGTCGTAAACCGTAAGGCTCTGATTACCACCCAGCTTAGGCTATCAGCATTCATCATTCGTTATACACGTTAGTTAAAAGTTTAAAGCTCCTTAGCTACTGTGCCGCAAAAAATGAAATAAAGGAGAGGAAAATGCAATGGGTGCATGCTAGTTGAGCTAGCGGTAACGGATGGGCAGCGTTCCAATCAGCTATCAGCCGGCTAGTACTCGAAAATACTTTTACTATAGAACGTTATATAAGTCTAAGTACTGAGCGTGTGGCAAGAAGCGTATGCAAAATGGATGGGGAGGGGCAAGAAAAGCTTAAGCCACCACTAAATAATGAGTCCGAACAAGGACAAAACCGCAGGCCTAGTGTGCCCATGTTTAGATGAACAACCCAAAAATATTTTCATTACACATACAGTCCTTCTGCTCGGAATGAATAGACCAACCTCAAGTGAGCTGAGGTCCTGACGTAGGTGACTTGTTGCAACTAAACCACTAATCCAACATTTTATTAGTTTCCACTTTACTAAGCGCTTCTCACGAAACTAAGTGACATAGTGTGTATGACGCCGGTTGTGAACCACCAGGATTTGATTTTCACCCAACTTAGACTATTGAACTACGTTGAATCAAAAACAGATCGAAACCTCTGTTTTGAGATTCCTGTGTGTGGATGAGCACCCGGAAACTCTTTCTATAATAGTTACGGTCCTTGTAATCCGGCTGACCGAAAACGAACTTAAATGTCTCTCTTTTACTTCTGGCATTTAACTGCAGATTTTGCTTATATATTTCCACACTTGTATTTACAACTGGCAGCTTAACAGTTCATTTTTAGTACTTTTTTCAAATGGTTAGACATTTTTACATACTAAACTCCGATACTATTTTTATTTGGCTCTATCTGACCTACCTGTGGCTCCGGGGAGCTCTATCTTGCGCCGCTGTGCCATTCTATTTCACATTTAGCTCAACTGTTTTTTTGGCAGCGGCACCATTCCATTGCTGTAGCATTTGGTCTAATTACTCGCGGCTGAAATGGGATAGTCTATTTTTCACAACTGTGTACCTCACCTTTCCTTGATGTACTGCCCCACATCTCGTGAGGCCGAGGTTCTGTACATGGATTTTCTATCTTCTGCACTAATTTCACGAGGCACGTACCAACCGATCACGCAATAGCTTTTGTAGATACACATAAAATATGAGGTAAAATGTTTGGCAAGACTCGAGGTCACTAGCTCTCTTTACTTCTTTCGTTACGTTCGAAGCCCTTCCATTCTGTAACATTCTCTTTCTTGTCATCCCACGAAGCCGGCATATAAGTTGTTGAATGAACTTACCTGAATCAACGTAGCTATAAATATGATCTACAGACATATATGGACAGATTATACCACCACCTCGGGCAATACCTAGCAATTTGAATGGCTGTGTTCAAATCATGTTCGCCTTCGGAACATCACCTTGAGTAAGCTTCATCTACCTGCAAATGTTCAACTTACTTTCGGTGTCATCGCGTTATGTTTCGTTCATCTCACCAGTGGATTATTTGTCATACCAGATCCTTCATATACTTGGCCTCAGTATCCAAAGGATAAGTTACCCACCTCGCCAGTGTGGTCTGCTAGCAAGACTAGACGTATGGAAGCCTGGCTGTTATGGAAGCATTTTGATCCGTACCTTCTACTGGTTTGAACAACAGTTGTGTTCAAAACATTAGTACCTCCTGAACATCAACTAAACCGCTTCACCTGCTGTCAGGTATCAACCTGCTTGCGATGCCATGGCTTAATGCTACCTCCGTCTTGCCAGTGGATAATTTCTCCTGAAAGCCTTTTGATCCGTATCCTCCATGGGACTTAACGATTTGGATCAAATCCTTGTGACTTTAGAACAGCTGAAATATGCTCATCTCCCTGCAAGTGTTTAACTTACTTGCGATTCCATGACGTTATGCTCTGTCCACCTCACTAATTTATTACTTCTTCCTGGTATGCGTCCTCATCTAATTGGCGCCATTATACAATGGATACTTCACCCACCTCGCCAGTGTGGTAGGAAGATTTCATACCTTCCGGATGGATATTGCCTGTGGTCCATACTACTGCGCTCGGCCATACCTGATTCCAAAGAGTGCAGCCAGCTCCTCGAAGGTTTGATACCTCCTCACAGTGCAAATGTCTCACTTGGCTGCGATGGCTATCTCCCGTGGACCCACCAGCTACACACACCCGGCCAGTAGGTTATTTGCTCGGAAACTGATACTGCTTGTGATTTGAGTTTCTCACTCACCTGAATAACACAGCACCGCAATTTACACACATTATCTCCGAACAGTACTTCTGTCCTATATTGTTCCACCTCTGCAGGTTCATAACATCGCTAAATCTACTATCCTACCTTCCCTTCAGCTACAGCAATAGCTTCTATAAACCACCGCTCCTAATCTTAACTGAACGCTCAACAGTCCATAGCCCTATTTCATTTAACCAATTGAAAGCTCCGCTACTTTATGGATTTGGCTCGTGCGCCGACAGTTCCCTCTGTCCACGTGACTTGCCGTTAACCTCAAAGAGCTCCATTTTCTAGTATTTCATGTAGTTTATTCGACCGAAACTTCTCCATATTTCTCCTGCACTGTAGGCTTATAGCTTCATTGGATTTACTTAGCCGTCTTCATTTCAGCTACGGCACCAGACCGTATAACAGACTGTTCCTTCACATAACTGAACGCTTGGCGGCCCATTTCTCGTAATCTCCTAACAAAAAGAGATTTTCTGCATAATTAAGCCGGCCCTTTACCGCTCTGTTCTATGTATGGATCCGAATTACCTGTGACACGATAGGGCACGAAATTCGAATGGTTCAATTAACCAGTATGGCACTGCTGCCCTATTTTATTCCACATCCTCAGGTACGTCGCATCGCTGGCGTAATCCGTTACTGCTTTAACTACAGCAATTGTTCCTGTAAATCGACTCTCTGCATCTCAACTGACAGCTCGGCAGTGCGCGTCCGTTATTCTCTTAAATAGGGGCGGATCCTTATAGATAGTAAATCCCACAGCCTCCCTTATCTCGCTGTCTAACTGACTTAACCGTGACACCGTACCGTTCCACCTTTGTGTGATTCAACTAAGCACTATTGCCCTACTTATCTCCATAACTGCAGGTTCAAAGCACCACTGGATCTGCTACACACTATCATCTCTTCCGCTACGGCAATTGTTACTTTAGATCACTGCTGCTACTCTTGTCCGATTGCTAATGGATCCATATCCCTAACCTTTTTCAAAGGTCGGCCTTTGCTACGACATAAATATGGCTCTTATCACTTCTGTTGCGTGTCCGTCTGACTTAATGGGGACACCATACAGCTCCAGTTTGAGTCTTTTACTTTATCTATTGTGGCGCTGTTGTACCACTTTACTTTACAAAGGAAGCTCCACTGCTTTGCTGGAAGTGTCACAATATCTTCGCTGCAGCTGCGTCGTTTGGCCTCAGCACTCACCGCTTCCTTGAGTCATTTTTCGTCACATTTGTGTTCTGCGCCTCCGTACCTGCTCCACATATCCTGCCACCTAGTTTCTGTACACGGAATTTTCAGTTTTATTTTCAACATTAGAAGGTATACACAAACTAAGGAGGCGATATTTTATAGTTTTAGTAACAAAATGAAGTAGATAGCCTGACAAGGTTCGTGGTGGCCAGCTCTTCCTACGCCCTCCTTTGCTTTAAAGTCCTTTCCTGTGAGCTTATCTTCCTTGTCCCGCTGCCAGGGCTGCATAAAATGTTCGGATAAACGTGCCTGTATCTCTGTCCATATAAATAAGTCATATAGGCGTATGTGGACAGCTCGGACCACCATCTCAGTCATTCTCTCCCCTTTCTATGCATCATCTAATGCCTTGAAGGATTGCGTACAAATCATTTTTACATTCACAATATCAATTCAGAAAAATTGCGCCTCCCTGCTGGTGCTCATATTAATTGCGTTACCGTAGCGTTAAGTGCGGTCCACCTTGTCGTTAGATTATTTTTAGTAGTAGATGCTTCATATGCTCGGCGTCGCTATCCAAAAAGTGCCTAATCGACCGCGCTAGTATGGTCTGTTATAAAACCTATGCCACTGGAAGCTTATCTTTTATGATCTGTTCTATTACCCTTGGTCATACATGTATTATGGAGATTACAAAATGCTAGTCGTTCAGTATACTACACTGGGTTCAACCTTTGGGTTCAAATCGCTAACACCTCCAGAAGGTCAACGGAAAAAGTTTAGCTCCCTGCAAGTGCTCGACTTACTTGCGCTGCCATGGTGTTATGCTCAGTTCACCGCGCAGGTGGATAATTTCACCCGGTATCAACAGCTTCTTTGTGAGTACTACGCGGTATCTCGAATTATTGGCGCTCCATACTGCTCGAGATTTTTAGCTACAATACGGTGAAAACAGTGGTTGAATAAACACATGAAACGGTATTTGACTATTGTCAACTTTCCTTTGCTCAAAGTCATTTTGGGGCGATTAACGCGGTTCTGGTCAAGGTGTCTTTGGCGCTTACTGGTAAGTTTCGGTTGTTCACAGTTTTACTGCCGCCTTATATTGTGGTCGTTCACTTTTGTATTCGTGTTATACTTTCACACAGCTACCTCATGTCGGTATTGCAATGCACCGAGGCTATTTTTAGGTGGATAGGGCCCTAAGGCTGTCACACTTCGTGGCAGCTCAAGCTGCAATATGCCAGTAACTGACGATTCCGGCAGTATGCAGTGGGATGTCTGCAACCGATGGCACCACCGGCTTTGCCCGGACCTGAATACCGTGCAGTTCGCAGTGCTAGCTTTCAGCGAAAAGTTGCTTTTCAGTTGTATTAATTGCTTCAGCCGCCGGCTAGGCCGCGCGGTCTTTCGTACATAAATGGAATCGCTTGCTGCCTGGCTGAGAAATGTAGAGCGTTCGTTTTTAATGCTCTCAGAGCTTCAACTCAACCTTGGCACGCTCATAACGACGATACCGGTCTCCAACGACGCAAGTTTCATCGCTTACACTGGAGATCAACTTGTGGCACCAAGCATTGCTTCACTAGTCCAGATGGCTGCCGACCACACAACTGAAGCAGCTTTGAACGTCACGTCTGAAACTACCTTGATCGAGGCCGAATTGGTTGTTCAAGTGTCCCTTAGAGTAAAGTGACTGAATGAAAAAGACATAAGCTCTGCTACACAAGAACTTTTATTTATCTCGGCACCGGAAAAGAGCCAAATGTCGTTATTGGACAAGCCGGCTGACGGTTGTGTGAAGGCTAAAATTACCACACGCACTACTTGTCAGTCGAAGGTGCCGGATATCTCGGCTCTCACTGATAAAGCACGTTGAGATGGATAGCTGACTGTGCTAAAAGCGACAAAGTGTCACCGGGACCATGCTTTCGTTAGCAAGAAGAGATAACAAGCCAAAGCTGCCATGATCTATTCGGTGGACTAGTTAACCAGAAAAAATAACACATCGACAAGGGAGAGACAACATACGCTGCCGTTGATATATCATCTGTGGGGATAAGGACAGTCCTATCACCATTAGTGAGGTCACCTTCTCCAAGTGTTGAATCAAAGACCCATGGGGATAATGCACCCCGTCGTGGTCATTCTTCCAAGGATAGCTGCGTTACATTCCGTAACGCGGTCGAAGCCGCTACTGTCCGTCCGGCTGAACGCATATTGAACGATCGCCAGTGATTTTAAATTTGCGTATCGAAGCTTCTTTTGCCTAGTTTTCCAGGCTTTAACGTCAGGAAGCTGAATAGACTGGGGAATGCCTCAATTAATACACCAAATGCTCGACCGCAGCTACTAAGTGTAGTTCTCTCTACCATGGTGG